>JAWPHD010001353.1:0-330428 GCA_037043455.1 Cyrtodaria siliqua
TTTCAGGAATTTGAAAATTAAAAAGTGGGGGTTTCAGGAATATGAAAATTAGAAAGTGGGTGTTTCAGGAATAAACCGAGATTTTATAGCAACTGATGAAGGCCCTCGGGCTGAAAACGTTTTTTTTTGCGGCAGGATATTGTTTTCCTGGTAAAATTGTTAACCTATATACAGTTCGTATAGACAGACAGAAATATACTTGCATTGTCTGTTATTTGGCTATATAAATAAAAATTGAATATTAACCTAAGTGTGCATAATGCATAACCAAATAAATTCACACAACAGCGGCACACGTAAAACACTGGGTGTGAGACATACACCCGTGAGGAATTCCCTAACTAGGCATGGGACCCTTACGAGACATTTTGAAACGTCAACTTTGGTCGGACCCCCCCCCCCCCCCCCCCCCCCAATAACTACTTTTGAGATTCATGCTAATGTACAGTATGATCTAGAAACTGGCAAGTCCGCAGTGAATATCTGCAATAAATGCATATGTGTTGTGCTGACGTAATTATTGAGAATGAAATTTCAGTGTTGCTGTTACACACCGGAAGCCGTTTTAGTAAAACGATAACCAGCATTCGTAAGGCAATAATCGTAGAGTCCTCTGTATCCTAAGGCTCTCTCTGGGAGCAGCTCTGAATAGCATTCACTTGATTCCACTTAAACACTAGTCAATTAGTATTCGTATGAAGCTACGCCTAATGGTGTTATCATATTGCCTTCACATATTAATATAATTGTATTCATGTCACATGCATAGTTATGATAGCAACAGGCCTGCCAAAAACTTTTTAAAATCCGGAGTTTTTTAAATGTAAGATTTAAAACCGGTGAAGTACATTTTTAAATGAAAATTTGGGGCGCGCGACTTGATTTTCGCAATACTTTTTTAAAAGGTCAATTTAAATCATAATTGCAATTAATACAAATTGATGCATTGTTTGATAGTTATAGAAAATAATAAATTAGCATAGTAATTCGATTAAAAATGATTTAATTTATACAACAAGTTAGTTTTTTTTTTTATGGAACTGCACTTACTTTTCTAAATATATCTGAATGTAAATACAAAGTCTTCATGACTCTAATACAAATTATAATCATCGTACACATCAGCAGTTGTTATAGTGTTACCACTCACAGGGGGTTGCTAGTTCCTCACAATTGCGATTTCAGTTAGCTTGACCAATTAAAGAAATCACAGATATATTGCTGTTATTGCCGTTATGTCACTGAAGGAACTAATAATGCCCTTAGGTGTTAATTGTATATTCAGTCAGTGCATTACCCGGATGACCCATGTTGATTTGGTACTTGTAAATACTCCTCTGACTAGGGATCGTAGCAGGACCCATTCTCGGGAAATAGCTGATAAACTGTGAAAATATAGCTGTTAAATCATGAACATTGTGTTTTGATGAAAAATCCGAAGTCTTACACTTAAATCCGGAGATCCGGAGAGCTACTGAAAAATCCGGAGAATCCGGATTTTATCGGGAGATTTGGCACACCTGTAGCAAAACAATTATGACAATATAACTATTATAAGTACTCAAAACATGTCACAGGTTTATTTTATTTGGATGATGATTCGGCAGGTATCATGTATGTACATAAATGCATACATGTATGTTGTATAACTGAACTAATAATTTATTAAACAAACTATATAGATTGTTTTGTGAAATCTATATTTGATATAAATATTGCATTACTTTACATTACAACTTACACACTTGTAAATATCGACGGTCTGAATTATAAGGTCGTAAGTGTTACTTACGTGACGTATACCTTACATGACCGTAGCAAAAACATACACAGTACACGATTGCGCAACTTTCAGTTTGGTACCCTTCCTCATATCAGTTGGCTTTAGCAGGAATTTATGTAGGCCTATCTATTTGTTTGTCCTAAGTGAAAGCAGATGTGCTATATTTTGCAAAAAGGTCGTAACTACAAGGCTATAATCATACAAGGTTGTAAGTGGTATTTAGATACGACCTAAATATTTATATATGTTTTATTCAAAATTTCAATAGGCCTTAAGGCCAGTGAGGATACAAATAGTTAACACAGTACAATGACAGGTAATACGAAATGAAACAACATAAACAAATGTACATATGGAGAAGATGGTATAAATATTTGCATATAATTAAATCATCTATTTTATACACACAGTCTTTCACTATGTAATACAAAATATGAGTAAGCCCACGTGAGATTAAAATTCACATTCCATGGACATTGCATCTTTGTAAATATTTGTATTTTATTTTATTTTACATTTCTATTTTACGTATTATGAATATTGTTTAATATATTTTTCATACACATGACTGTAAACATATAAAGACATGTATTTAAATGCAATATGTAACTATCATGTTTTTAGTTTATATATATATATATATTATATATATCATCTGATAAAGATTTCAAGCACTAAACAAACACATAATACACAAATTATCATGAAGATTACAACAAAATACATGTGGCGTTGCACAATATATCGTCTAGGATATTAATTCAAGTGAATCTATTTCATTGCATATATCATAGCACAATCAAACATAACAAAAGGTTTTTGCATATACAATGCAACTGAGTATATATTGTGTATTGTTTATTATGAAACACAAAGCAAAACCAAACTTTAAGACAATGCATAGATAATGAAGATGTGTATATACAATAATTGCATATATAAAAAAATAAAAAAAGCCCGTTACTTACACACAATTTAAAACTTTTGGAATGATCAGTCATTGGAAAATAATATCCTTTCGGATTTCAAATGCTTTGTATTCAAATACACTAAGTTTTTTTCAATTTGTTTTTATTTTCACAGTTTATAAGCTCTAAAAATTTCAGCATGCTGGACCTTTTCCAATAATATTTATCAATGTAATTTAATCTAATACCATTATAATTTGTGCACTCTATTATAAATTGATACTCGTCTTCTATCTTGTTACAAACTCTACATTTTCTTTCATCTAATGGTACACTTAATGGTCTATGCCATTCGCCTGCCTCAATTTCTAAATTATGGGAGGAAAGTATCACATGCGTTTCTGTAAAAAAATAGCTCTGCTTGACTGTTCTAAACGTGAATGCCAATTCTGTACAAAATTGTCATGTAATCTTTGTTTTACCAGGCTTAAAAATATATCGCTATTTCCAACTCCCTGATATAGCCATGCATCAAACAATCCAAGATTTCCCAATAGTGTCTTTAGCGATGTAACCCAATTCGTTTTATTTGACATTACCTCTAGATACCTCTTATAGAAAGTTGGGTCTTAACTAGTAGATACGACCTTATTATTCTTAAGCTTGCATATAAATGTACAACTGCTACGGGTTTATATATCACTTACGACCTTCTTTTCTGCTTGTATCGAATGAAATAAAATAATATACGTATATGAGGGTATGTGGACATCGGGACATAGTATGTATGTAAAGATGGTACGGGGGCATACTATGCAAATATATAGAAGGTACGGGGACATATAAATGGTACGGGGGGATATTGTGTATTACAAGAAATATAGAGTATGTAGATATGTAGAGGGTGTGGTGACATAATATGAAGGATATAGAGAGTACGTAGGCGTATTACGAACGCATTAAGAGAGTACAGGGACATATTATGTAAGGATGTAAAGCGTATCACGGGGTTATAATATTATAGGTTATTGAATTTGTATGGCTAAATATTACTTGGAACGAGTTGTTTTGGCAAAGGACGATGAGCTTGCGAGTCGTCCTGCGCCAAAGCAACGAGTTCCAAGTAATATTTAGCCATACAAATTCAATAACCTTTTTATTGTATACTTTCATATTGTTTTCGATCAATGCTAATTGTATGACTATTACTTTTCATTATATTTGTGTTATTTTTTATAGCTTTCGATGGAATTCCTATAACGGCATTCAGTTTCATTTTGTATGGATGATTATTTTGCGCGAAAACGACGTCGACGTCGGATGACGTCATTAAAAACGTCAAGCGATTTTCTAACGTTTGTTTGCCATTCGATAACGTTAAAAATAGTGGGTGAGTGACCATTTCAATTAATTTATCATTATCTGCCGCAAAAGTTTGAACAAAAACACGTCGTTTTTTTGTTGACATCATAGGCAGGATTCCGTTGAAAGTAGTTCCTTCATTCTATTTCGCGGCTCTTAGCAAGCGCGAGAAAAAGTTCCGGTGCAATATCAATGTGTGCAATATCGTAGAATATTGCACACTTAGCTCAATGCAAACTAAACGGGACAATATGAAAGTATGCAATAAATAAGTATATAGAGAGTACGGGAACATATTATGTAAGGATAAAGAGGGTATGGGACATATTATGTAAGGATATAGAGGGTATGGGACATATTATGTAAGGATATAGAGGGTATGGGATATATTATGCAAGGACGTATAGTGTATGGGGATATAATAATTATGTAAGTACAATATCCGCATACCCTATATATCCTTTTATTGTATACTTCCATATTGTCCCGTTTAGTTTGCATTGAGCTAAGTGTGCAATATTCTACGATATTGCACACATTGATATTGCACGGGAACTTTTTCTCGTGCTTGCTAAAAGCCGCGAAATAGAAATAAGGAACTACTTTCAAATAAAAATAACGGAATCCTTCCTAAAGTGTCAACAAAAAAATACGTGTTTTTTTTTCCAAACTTTTATGGCAAAAATTGATAAAATAATTGAAATGGTCACTCACCCACTGTTTTTAACGTTATCGAATGGTAAACAAACTTTAGAAAAAAAATCGCTTGATGTTTTTAATGACGTCATCCGACGTCGACGTCGTTTTCGCGCAAAATAATCATCCACACAAAATGAAACTGAATGGCAAGATAGGAACTGCATCAAAAGCTATAAAAAATAACACAAATACAATGCAAAGTAGTAGTCATACAATTAACATTGATCGAAATCAATATGAAAGTATACAATAAAAAGGTTATTGAATTTGTATGGCTAACAATTACTTGGAACTCGTTGTTTTGGCGCAAGACGACTCGCAAGCTCGTCCTTTGCCAGAACAACTCGTTCCAAGTAATATTTAGCCATACAAATTCAATAACCTATAATATAATATGTTCCCATACCCTCTATATTACATAGAGTGTATGGGGACATATTATACAAGGATATATAGTATATGGGGATAGGATATGCAAGGATATATAGGGTATGGGGAGAACATATATTATAATAAGTATATAGAGAGTGCGTTGACATATTATATAAGGATATATATTATGTAAGTATATAGAGAGTTCGTAAAATGTTATGAAGGATATATAAGGTATGGGAATATAATATGCAAGTATGTTGAGGGTATGCATAATATGTAAGGATATATAGGGTATGGGAATATAATATGCAAGTATATTGAGGGTATGCATAATATGTAAGTGGACATACGATTTAAGGATATAGTGGGTATGTGGACATACAATGTAAGGATATGTAAGGATATAAAGAGTATGGGGATATAATATGTAAGTATATTCAGGGTATATGGACATAATATGAACGGATATAGAGACACGGGACATAACATCCGAGGATATATTGGGTATGAGGATATAATATATATATTAGAACAAAAGGATAAAGAGGGTATGGGGACATACTACGTAAGGATATGTAAGGATATAAAGGGTATAGGAATATAATATGTAAGTATATGGAGGGTCTGGGGACACATATTCAGTACGGGACATAACATAGGCGGCTATATAGGGTATGGGGATGTAATATACAGGGTATATTGAAACATAAGAAAATATGGGTACGGGGACATACAATGTAATGATATAAAAGTTGCGAGGACATAGTGTGTAAGGATATAGAGGTTATGTTTATATAATATAAGTATAGGGTATATGGCAGGGGCATAGCTATGTTAAATTGAATATGCAGACCCAGTCATCGTTTGAACACCGAAAGTGAAAGTATGTTAGGTGGATCCGATGGATTGCATGAACGGCGATTATTTTGTTTATCGATAATTAAAAGTTTGCATTCTAGAGTACCTCCTGCTGCCAATGTTTTATAAACAAAAAATACTCCTCTGAGGAAAACTGAAACTAGATTAGCACTAGTGCGTTTTTATACCCAGAAAAGGTATTGTTCTCTTTTATTACCACTCGATCAACATGATTCCAAATATAAAAAAAGAGAAAACCATTATAAGATGTTTTTTGGTTATAGAAATTGTTGTGTTAGCTATATGTTTTCTGAAATTACATACTGGTAAATACCTATTAAAAGTAACAACAAAACCAAAATCAAGACTTATTTATCAAGTTTATTTACCTGATATGCAGTAAATATGAATTGCTTTTACTTATGGCATACTTACTATAGGATATCGTTTAAAACCACCCACAATATGTTTCTTGAAAAACATGTGTTAAACAAATTAATATCACTTATTACTCGCCAATTAGCTTTGATTAACGAGTCATTATCTTATGCAAATCGTGTTTGCATGACGTCCTTGATATTAAATTAATGGGGCAGCATTACGCGGACACGGCTTATTTCGTTTAAGCAATTACAGATTAACCGTGGGCGGAGCTTATTAAGTTATATCGATACAGGTAATTTGTGGGCGGAGCTTATCGGTCTATTTACAATGTAGTCTACTAAAAGATCGACAATTGTCTCGGTATTTATATTACAAACTGAATTAAAACAAGATATATATGTAGTGAAAAAGAAGGAAGCCTCAATCATTTTGTAAGCGGCATTTAATAATTATAAACTATCATCGGCGTACACTGATTATACTTAATTGTTTAAAATTAAATGCGCAACGCAAAACAATTAATCTCATTCGCAACTAATACATTATGTATACTTCTTCTATTCGTTGCGAATGTACATGAAACGCCGTTAAATTATTTATTTAAACTATCAGTCAAGACAAATCCGAGAAAACATGCCAGACACATACTTTTGCCACCAATACCTGTCATGTTATGCCGATTTGTTTAATGGTATGAATTGAAGTTGTCATATTATTATTGGTGATTAAAAGTCTGGAAAAAAAATGAAATAAACAGGCATTTTGGTATTTTTAAAACACTGACAAACAATATACAACTGTGTGTTGAATTTATTCTTACTCTCCATTGCTCCGTATAAAGCTAGAACAATTTAAAAAAATCGGTAAACGTGAGTAACGCAAGACGATGCATGTAGTACCCACATACTAACGTGCTGGAAAACGTGTTTCTCACATGTGTGAAGGATCTCCTCAGGTAATTACAAATCCATTTTAAACTTATAGCCAGTGTATATTACAACTGTATCTTTTTCTTTCTTTTTTTTAACAAACTGGGTCTCCCTAGTCGTAGAAAGCGCGTACATGGCTGTTATATTCATAAAGCACACCAATGTAGACCATTGTTTTTTATTTATATTACTGATTAATCGCGTACATCGTCTATGTCCAATTTGCCGACAAAAAATCTACTCAAGCCGCGCGCGCTACCGATCCATGACACTTGCCGCGATCTTTGAAGATGCGTATCACGTATATACTTGTCTCAGATTCACAGAACAGAACAGAACATACTTTTATTGACTTGTACGTTAAGTACATCATCATAATATATATACAACAATTACAAAATACATAATTAAATCACGTGTAACATACAAAGTATATGATTTATATCAGCTCTAAAGAGGATGATCTATAAAGTGTTCACACATGCGTTATAGATATTCTATGTGACATCGCACATTTGAGATATAAAGCCAATTTTAAAAGAATCATTTTGTTTTCAGTTTGCAATAATTCGATGAATTTAAACATACTTGGTCTATTACAATAATATTGAGCTATGTATTTCCTCCTTATATCGGAGTAACATGGGCATTTTTTGAATGAAATGAAACTCATCTTCAATATCTTGAGTATTACAATATTGACAAAAACGTTCATTTCTTTCAATCCTATTGATACCATACCGACCTGCTTGAATTCTTAGAGAATGTGACGATAACCTTATTCTACTTACTAAACTTCTTAAATCGCATGGAAATACATCTAAGTATATTTCATAATGAAAATGATTTTTCACATTGTTATACAAATCTAAGACACCAGCATTTTGTTTATCTGCATACCACTTTTGCAAAAAACAATCGATTATTCTTTGTTTGAATACTAATACAAATGACCTACAAACAACTGTATCAGGGTTATCCCATACCCAATTGAAACCATATTCATACAGTAACGTTTTAACATTAGATAACCAGTTCTTTTTGCCATTAACACACTCGTCATAGGCCATATTATAAACCTGTTTCAATATAATATTATCAGTATTTAACAACTTAAACCAATACTTAACAATTTTAACATATCGTGAAATATACAAAGGACAACGTCCTAATTCACCGTAAACAGCAGCTGTACAAGTACTTACTTTAACATTTAATATTTTCTTACAAAATTTTAAGTGTATTCTTTCAATTTCTTTAGACTTACTTAAGCCCCATATTTCCGATGCATAACCCAAGACTGAGCCAACAAATGCATCAAAAAGTTGACAAAGTAATTTAGGTTTAAGTTTATATTTACGACAATTTACTAATAAAACATTAAGGGCTTTCAAAGCTTTACCAACTAATTGTTCTTGGTTAAGTGAAAAATTACCAGTATAATTAAACACGGTACCCAAATAATTAAAATCATCAACTACTTCTAATTTACTGTTATTATAAGTGAATTCCTCATTTGGTAATAGTCTACATCTTTTTCTAAAAACCATAACTTTAGTTTTAAGCGTATTCACTTCAAGACTCCATTTTTTACAATAACAATTTAACAAATCGAGGCTACTCTGTATTTCTTCTGGTGAATTTCCAAGGATAACCATATCATCAGCAAAAAGTAGTAACATTAAAACAATATCACCTATCTTTAAACCAGAATTTATATCATGTTGCAAAAACAACTCTAAGTCTTCAAGAAATAGAGAAAATAAGATTGGAGAGATTACCTCCCCTTGACGTAAACCTACAGCATATTCGAAGAATTCAGAATAAGTTTGACAAGACCTGACACAAGACTTTATCTTTAAATACATATCTCTTATTATTCTGCACATTTTACCTTGAATTCCCTGGTTATATATTTTTAACCACAATGCATTTCTATAAATACAGTCATATGCTTTTTTAAGGTCAACAAATACACAATACAACCTTTTATTCTCGTTTAAATATTTCTGAATAACGGTTAACAACACAAAAAATGCATCAACAGTAGATCTTCCTTTTCTAAATCCAAATTGTGCATCGGACAGTGTATTACTTTCATCACAAAAGGTAACCATGCGTTTACATAATATCGATGTAAACAGTTTAGATAAACAGCTAACTAATGTAATACCCCTATAGTTGTTTACATCATTTTTATCTCCCTTTTTATGTAACGGTATCATGACACCCTCTGTCCATTTTTCTGGAAAAAAACCACTGTTCAAAATGGAATTAAATATGTCACAAACATGTGACGATAAAATATCAATAGATTCTATAAAACATTAAAAAATCACTACCAGTAGATTTACCACGATTAAGGTTTTTAACAGCTTCTAATATTTCAGATACAGTTATCGGCCTATCTAGCTGTTCATCTGCACCATCCAAATTATCAAAATCATGATTCATAGCAAATGCCTCTGCATCATCATTTTTTATATTCAATATATCATTTCCAAGTCCAGAAAAATAATCATAAAACGACTCAATAGTAATATTATGACTAATCTTTTTATTACTACTTTTAAAAAATTTCCAGAATTCCTTAGGTTTTGAATGCCTAAGCTTCTCAATATCTGACAATTTTTTTAATTCAAAAGCCCTACGTTTTTTCTTAATAATATCCTTATATTCCTTTTTTAATATACAAAACTGTTCCCTACTAAAGGTAGATTTGCATCGATTAAATATGCACAATGCTTCACTATATCGTTGTTTCGCTTGAATACATTCCGCATCAAACCATTCCTTATTTCTTACCATTGGTTCGTCAGTAAAAGTAGGGTCACAATTATTAAAAACCTTTCTACAAAGAAGTGGATCGGCAACATCACGCAAAATATTTGTAAAATTACAAACTACAGTATTTATTGACGCCCTGTCCGAAATATCTATATTATTCGTCACACTATTCAAATCAGTTAATCGAGAAATCAATCCCGCTCTGAACTCATTCTTTAAATCACTAGACCATTTATATCGAACATCACTGTTCACAGTAGCAACCTTACGTTTAACATTACAAATCAATGCAAAGGAAACAGGACAATGATCACTCCATTCATTGAATGAGCAAACATTAAAATCATTAATACTCGCAAAATTACATTCTTTTGTTAACAAATAATCAATCACAGATGCACCTTGCCTTGAGGCGTAAGTATAAGCTCCACAGTCATAATCATGAAATAAGCGACCGTTAACTATGCGCACACTCATGGATTTACAAAGATCAATAAGTTTCAACCCAAATGAATTACATGTTTTGTCAAGCGAGGTCCGTATTAGGGGCACATCGGGAACATATTCATATTGGTCAATATAATCATTATAGCAATCACACGAAACATAATCTTTTCTTAAACCTACTCGACTATTCCAGTCACCAATTAAATACGATGAGCCTATATTTTCATAATAAGAAATATATTTTGTATTACACATCTGTGAACATGTTTACCAAAATTATGACTCAACACATTCCTTTGATCATTTACACGTCACGCCTCCGGACCGTGTCAAACTGGTATATCGCCCTGTTAAATATTTACAGAATTATATTAAAGGAACACACGCAAATCTTGAAATGTTTATCAAGCATTGAAATTAGCGTCTCGATTTATTTATCCAGTATCATGTTAACCCTGCTTGCATATATCTGTAATTAAAATAATAATTTTAATTTTTTCATCTTATCCTACCATAAGTTTACATATATTATTGTTTTACTTTATTTCTTTATTTCCTCCAGAGTAGGAGATTTACATAATATATTTACAATAAACACAAAATCATAAAAAATTGTGAAAGGTAATAGCATAACATATATTATTCTATACCTAATTTATACATCCAATCGTAGACGCTCTTTCGAGTCATGTGACCGTACAATATATTTCCGTATCGGGACGCACGCGCGTACAAAATATCCCGTATTTTGTTCGTATTGTACGCTTCACAGGTTCCATGTTAAACCTATGATAAAGACCGAAACGCGTGAAAAGGTCCGAATAAAAATCAGAACCGACAGGCTTCTGTCATTACCTAACCATAAATTGTTGTCAAGTAATGAAAACCTATCTATTGCACATATTTTTATTTAATTTTCCTTTATAACAAAAAAAAAACACAAAAAACTAGCATAATATATCATTGTTTGAAACTGACCTTCGGTAGTATTTAATCACTGTTGACAACGGAGAAATGGGCATTCTTTCAAGCAAATAAAGCTTGAGAGTAAGCCATGTCGAACACAATATATAAAATACATAGACCTACATGCAATTGTGCTTTCGATGTTCATAGCGACTTGCTTGAAAGCATGAAACAAACGAAAGTTATATCCGAATTATAAATGATTGGTTAAAATAAAGGTATAGAATAAAAAGGTTACTTAACATGGTTCTGTACAATACGGGATATATTTGGACTCGTACACAGCTGGAAAAAATCATATTGGACTCGCCTAACGGCTCGTCCAATATGACTTTTCCAGCTGTGTACTCGTCCAAATATATCTCCGTATTGTACAGAACCATGTTAAATAACCTATAATTATACATACACGATGATATTAATGATTATAATTTATTATAAAGTATATGCACAAACACACATCACAAGGACGTGCTCATATATACGTAACAGAGACACTATCTCCTTAAAGTAACCGGACTGATTCTTATTAAAATTATAGTACGCATACAGGTGCACCAGAAACATTTATTTTATACGAGATTGTTTTTCTGTCGAACATAACTGCCCTAACAACACTAATTTCTTTTTGTCGATTTCAGATTGTATTGAATAACTTTCCAAAAGACCTAATGCAATGTTTGTTCTTGTTCTGTTTCCCAACGCCTGAATATACTTGACACAGAATCTATGGGACCCTTCCAAAAATAAAGTATCCGTGTCTGTCATTACATACCACATTTCGGCACCATATAAACCCCTAGGCAGTTCAACAGATTTGTAGATTTTCATTGAAGTGAACGGATGTAAACCACCATCGTTATGTATTCCACAACATTCTAAGCTGAGCAGAGTTCCTCTTAATTTAGCGTTCGCTTCTTTTATGTTCTCCGCATGACTCATATATTTATTAAACGCGACGCCAAGATGTATATAATATTCTACCTCGTTAACTATGTCATTTCCTACTGATCATGATCTTAAAGACTTTTGCAACTTAACCTTGGTTTCATGACACACCTCTAAAATATGTCGCTTTGTCTCTTTGGCTCTTGGGCTCTGCGTAGTTTTCGCTGCGGTGGTGAGGTGGGAAGTCTGGACGACATCCGCTACGGTGGTTGCTTCAACGAACGACTGGGCTGGTGTAGTTTTGGTAGCCCAGTTTGGGGCCACACCCATCACAGTATGACCCCTGCGCCGCACACATCACCCGACGGCCAGTACATCTTCCATCTTCGAAAACATCATATAAAATCATGTTTTAGCTAATCATAATCATATTTTATATATGAGTTTCTACGTTAAAGAAAAGATGATAAGAAATATAAAAAGATCGGACAGGGAAAGTAGCATTCAAGGAGGACAGTAAACCACAAAACACAGAAACAAACACGCAAACAGACAAACAAGAAGGCAAAAGCAATAATAAATGCAAACGACATCACAAACACAAAAAGGGTTGACAATAGGGCTACCGCCTTGGAACGGTCAGTGGCAAAGTAGGCCACTGGGGGTTTAAACCGGTTCTAGGGTGCACCAAACCTCACCCTTACCCTACTGTCATCCCATTAAAACAGGACAGTGTAAATAAAGAAATCCCCGCCATGATCTAATCTCTAACCAACAAGGCAGCATCAATAGGCAATATAAGTAAAACACAAATATGCTCGTGTAAATATAATACAAAAAAAACAATAGCCTAAAAAGCCACAATGAAGGTACTCAGTGACTTTGCAGAAGCCAGAGCAGTAAGAGAATAAACCATAAAGGGCACGACAAGAAAGATCATGGACAAACATCAAACGCCACCGTCCCAATGGGCTTTAGGTAGGCGTCATCACAGGGTCCACAGCCTGTCCGGTCATCGTACAATTAAAGAGGAAAGCATAGTGGCGAACTGAGTATATTCTAGCAAAAATGGTAGAAGAATGTCAAAAGCAACATGCGCTTCTTGTGGTATTACTAAAACACAATTTGTTAAAAGTACACAAGGAGGAAGTAATAATATTCATAAAGCTTTATTTGCTTTGTTACCTAAAAATGGGGTTAACAATTCCTGGTTATAAATACTGCGGTCCGGGGAACCCACTTGATAGCGGAGAACTAGCAAATGAATTAAACGCTATTTGTAAAGGGCATGATTACTGTTATGAAAAGAGTCCTAGTAATAAATATTGTGTGATAATAACATGCTGACTGGTTTAAAACTAGCAAATCCAAATCATATCGAGAAAAAATTGCTAAACATGATTGCTAAGCCAGTAAATGGTACAAAATATAAACTCGGACTCGGAAAATCAAACAAAAGGCGTTGAGATGGACGGACGCGCTACATAAGCCCTTACGTAGAAAGTTCACTTAACGCCGCGTGATTGTTAATGAAATTGATAAAATATGGTCTGCTGATTTAGTTGATATGCAGTCATTTTCAAAATATAATAAAGGTGCAAAATACCGGCTCACTGTTATTGATGTATTTAGTGAATTGCTTTGGGTTATTCCAGTTTCAAATAAAATTGGTATAGAAATGACCAAATCGTTTGAAGAAAACAATGTAAATTTCTTTGGGTTGACCATGGAGTAGAATGCTATGTTAAAACGTTTAAGCTATTTCTTGAGGATAATAATATTAAAATGTGTCACCCGTTTAATTTCGGAGAAGCTGTAGTAATTTAACGCTTCAATAGGACATTAAAAGAAAAATTGTGGAAATGTTTCACAGCAAACAATACAAGCAAATATTTAGATGTGTTACAAACAATGGTTGACAAGTATAATAACACAAAACATCGTAGCATTAAAATGACGCCAAATGAAGCAAGTGATGCAAAATCCTTTTCAAATTTAGATTCCCAATCGAAACTTGCAGATGGGATGGTACCCTGGTTCAAAATCGCACATGTCATTTATGCACTAGCACCGAAATCGCCGACGAGTACCATTACTTGCTTAAATGTAGTCATTTTAATACAACCAGGGAGACATTTATTGAGTCTCAATATTTAAATCCAAACTTGCATTCTTTTAAATGCCTACAAACATCGAAGTCAGAATCTACACTTTTTAAACTAAGTAAATTTATATCTATGATTTTAACAACCGTTCATTAGAGAAAAGTTATATTGCTAACTGCCTGTATGTGAACATGTAAATGCGTGCGTGCGCGCGAATGTGTTCCTGTGTAAATACCTTAAATATAATTATTAGACTACCTGTCACTTCATATGTGTAAATAGTTTTAAGGTGTGAATACCTCCTTTTTATATCTTACCTACTTTCGTTTTCGCAGGAAAGACATGAAATAAGGTACATATTTCCACTTTTAAAATTGTTTGACTGGTCGTTATTAATATCATGATAACCAGATCCTATCGTTTTCGTACGATCAGGTTCTGTGTTACGGAGACCACTCTGGTATTATTGACGGTTCATTTGTGCTAATATTTGAATATCATTTTATTGCTTAAATAGTATTAGTAATTTTTATAGAAAAAACAAAAAGTATTATATTATTAATATTATTCAAAAAAACAAAAAGAGAAAGAAAAAAAATCATGTTAACATTCAAGAAACTACTAATTGAAAGCAATGGTACTCACACAAATGTAGCTTCATGTAATCCAAGTTATATCCATAACAAAGTGTTTTGATCACAAGTGCCTACCTCTATTAAATAAAGCACGTGTATAAAGCACGTGAATAACTCCCGAATTGCTCCGTTCTTGTTATAATCACAACAATTTGATCCACAAGTCTAAAAGACATCCCACCAGCCTAATCCATCCTATAGAAATAGTGGGGGCATAATTATGATTGTTTTTTTCATGCATTGTGAGAAGTACGAGAATTTCATGCAAAATTGGAGATTGGTATGTACCGTTATATTATGAGGCCCCGACAAGCAATTTTAAATCCGATTTAGTTATTTCTAAATTGTATGTGTAACAGTACCACTATGATTTAATTTCAATATTTTTAGTATTGAATTTGCAGATTTTACCTTTTTTAATCTGCCATATTTTAATGTTTCTATTCCAAACAGTAAAATGGACATTTAGCAATTGTAAGAAACATTGCACATTGTAGTCTTAAATAAAATTATGTCAGGGCCTCAATAAATATTTTCCACAGGAGAGGATTAACAAGTTTGTGATCGTCACTAGGTGTAAAATGTCTGTGATCTTTTGATTCTGGTGTGATGTCTTTAACACCCGTCAAAACATCACATTCCGAAACACACGCTTTACTACTAAACAAGTTCCCTCATTCATAAGTTTGTATTCTACCAACATGAAAACAATTTCCGTGCAAATCGTGTGATAAGTCAAAGTTCCCCATGGCGGGGATTTCTTTATTTACACTCTCCTGTTTTAATGGGATGACAGTAGGGTACAGTGGCGGATCCAGGATTTCAGCTTAGGGGGGGCGTAAAATTTTGGCCAATTTTCGGGTCCGTCTCTAGCCTCATAAAACGGTTGCGGTAGTGCATTGATAGGGTAAAAAAGTCCGTTTTCAAATAAAAGGAATTAACAATGTTAATTAAACCACTCATTAGCCATTATGCGTCGAGCGAGCGATAAAAACAATTATACTGAGCCAGTGAGGGAGGGCATCGAAATTGTTTGATATTTTATCTACAGTAACATATATGAATAAAAAAAAAAGGCCGTTTTCAAATAAAATTATTTAACAATGTGTTAATTAAACCACTCATTAGCCATTATGCGTCGAGCGAGCGAGAACAGTTTTTATACTGAGGGCGTGCATCGAAATTGTTTGATATTGTATCTACAGTAACATGAAGAAGAAGAAGAAGAAATTTTATTGACTTAAACTATTACATAGTTTTTCATCATATAAACATACATTTTACAAATATAATTTGACCACAATAACAAGATTAGTACAGGTTCATTAATTTATGAATTAATATGAAAAAAAGGAGATATATCACGGAGAAAAAAAAAAAAATATATATTTATATATATAGGAATCAAAATCTAATACGGTACAATAGAACAATTGTATTATAGTGAGGATGAACGAGATTATAAGTTATTTATCATGGTACGTCTTAAAGAGAAAGCTTCTGAGATGTATTTGCTAAAATTGATAACATCTTTTTTGTTTGTTGACTGAAGGAGAACAATGAATTTAAACATAAAACATTTAAACATGGACATACATGTATGAATAAAAAAAGTCTGTTTTCAAATAAAAGGATTTAACAATGTGTTAATTAAACGACTCATTAGCCATTATGTGTCGAGCGAGCGAAGCGAGCAAGAAATTTTTTTATACTGAGGGCGTGCAACCAAATTGTTTGATATTTTATGTACAATAATATGGACATACATGTATGAATAAAAAAAGTCTGTTTTCAAATAAAAAGATTTAACAGTGTGTTAATTAAACCACTCATTAGCCATTATGCGTCGAGCGAGCGAGAACATTTTTTATACTGAGGGCGTGCATCGAACTTGTTTGATATTTTATCTACAGTAACATGGACATACATGTATGAATATAAAAAGTCCGTTTTCAAATAAATGGATTTAACAATGTGTTAATTAAACGACTCATTAGCCATTATGCGTCGAGCGAGCGAAGTGAGCAAGATTTTTTTTTATACCGAGGGCATGCAACGAAATTGTTTGATATTTTATGTACAATAATATGGACATACATGTATAAATAAAAAAGTCCGTTTTCAAATAAAAAGTTTTAACAATGTGTTAATTAAACCACTCATTAGCCATTATGCGTCGAGCGAGCGATAACATTTTTTATACTGAGGGCGTGCATCGAAATTGTTTGATATTTTATCTACAGTAACATGGACATACATGTATGAATAAAAAAGTCCGTTTTCAAATAAAATGATTTAACAATTTAATGTGTTAATTAAACGACTCATTAGCCATTATGCGTCGAGCGATCGAAGCGAGCGAGAAAAAAAATTATACTGAGGGCGTGCAACGAAATTGTTTGATATTTTATCTACAGTAACATGGACATACATGTATGATCCGGAATTTTTAGGCCGGGTGCGCCCCCCCCCCCCCCCCCCTGGATCCGCTAGTGGGGTAAGTGTGAGGTTTGGTGCACCCTAGAACCGGTTTAAACCCCCAGTGGCCTACTTTGCCACTGACCGTTCCAAGGCGGTAGCCCTATTGTCAACCCTTTTGTGTTTGTGATGTCGTTTACTTTTATTATTACTTTTGCCTTCTTGTTTGTTTGTTTCCATGTTTGTTTCTGTGTTTTGTGGTTGACTGTCCTCCTTGAATGCTACTTTCCCTGTCCGATCTTTTTATATTTCTTTTTTAGCCTCTTCTCAGTGAACGTAATCTAATTTGCATATAAAAGGCTGCATTTATTTATTTATTCTTTCGCACAAAGAAATGGAAACATTGGACGAAGAATTACTTTACCATTCCATTACTGTATTTGTTTTTGTTCATATATTTTTGTTCTGTTTATAATTGTTTCACCCTCTGTTTCCTTATTTCCCCTCTTTGTTCACTCTACGCATACATGTACATAACTCTCCCTTGTTCTCTCTGTTTCTGGGGTTTCTTCACCAACTATGATAGAAGGGAGATAACAAGATGGAAAAAGGAGGATTTCATTAAATGGCATAAGGATGACGCAATTGTCGCCGCTAGAAGTATTTTTGAAAACCACTAAAGGAAGACAATATTAATAGTATAAGACGCGTACCGAATGTTTATCATGTTTACGAAATACTGGTATGTGTCTCTATTTAGATGTAATTATTTATAATATCATTGTGACTGCACCCCATACCCCTTGCCCCCACCCCCACTACCCCCTCCCAACTCTCGACCATAATTACAAATTGAAATATATTATTTATGTCGGTCATTAGTTACACTGTTTAATAATGTTGTTTGTATTGTATTGTATTGTACATGTTCCTCATGTTTGCACCATGTTGATGAACAGAACAGAACAGAACAGATATTTTATTAAGATTTGTACATAGTACATCATCATACAAACATTACATACAAATACATTAAACATATAGTCACGTAATAGATATAAAAGATTTTCTTTTACAAATAAATGTTGAATTATATTACTTTAGTTCACATTTGTAATACAATATTCCTTAAAGATTATGAAATTTAATAGAATGAGAATGAACAACATGCTTAAACATTTAAAATTGATTTTCTTATTTCTAAGGCTTCCTTGGTATATTTTGAAATTTTATATAATACAGTTTTATTATGAGAGCTAATCAAATCTAAAAACTTGAACATTGATGGTCTTTGGTAATAATACTTTTTCAAATACTGCTTACGCAAATCTACAAAACATGGACATATACATATAAAGTGAAACTCATCTTCTATATCGCCTTAATTACAACAAAGGCAATATCTTTCATTTTTTGGTATTCTATTTCTATCATAACGCCCAGTTTGAATTCTAAGAGGATGAACAGAAAGTCTTAGTCTAGTATAAAACAATCTCAAATTAATTCCGATGCCTGAGAGTAATACAGTTTATGTTGTTGTTGTAATGGGAAGAACAAAGGAAAGGTGTATTTCAACATGTATGGATAGATGTAAGCAATCAAATTTGGCCAAAGTTTAAAATCGGAGACAAGGTTCGGATCAACAACTATAAAATAACGTTTGAAAACTGTTATACTCCAAACTGGACTGAAGAAGTTTTTGTTATTGATGAAATTCAAACACAAATCTTGTGAAATACAAAACAACAGATTTAAACAATCAAATAATTGATGGATGCTTCTGTGAATTGAAAACGATGAAAGCAAAGCAAGAAATATTCTGAATTGAAAAAGTAATACGGCGTGATTATAAAAAGAAACAAGCATTGATTCAATGGAAAAGAGTATGATAATGGACCTTTGGAAATATACCGGTCGAAAGGTTACAATGAGGATTTTAATAGTTGGGTACCGTTTAAGGTATAAATAAATAAATGTTATATAATATTATAAATGGTGTACATAAATGAACAACACGTATTTGATTTGATTTGATTTGAATTGGATTTTATAGTCGCACCAACAGCTTGGTCATATGGCGACTTTCCAGCTTCCATTGCTGGAGGAAGACTCCAGGTGCCCCACCGGGCAATTTTTGTGCACGGGCGGGCACCTGGGTAGAACCACCGACGTTCCGCAAGCCAGCTGGATAGCTTCCTCAACACGTATTTGAACGTATCAAACAACTAAACACTAAATACCGTAACTTGTTAACAGATCCTAAAAATATTGCAAAAAATGCGATAAGTGTATTGACATTATAGACAAATGTATAATTTATAAAAAAAAATAAAAGAAATTATCAGTTACGTTTGTATGATATATTAAAAATGGTAAAAAGAAATGAAAGCAAGCTTTCACAATTAAAACTTGATATATTGGTGTACCACTATTATATAGGTCTAAAAGCAAACAATTTCTTATTTAAAAACGATGACTATTGCCTACATAGCTTTTTGTGTTGGGTTGGCGAGTAATCAATCACAAAATGTGTTGAATCGCATCTCGGTTCTCTCTAAGGTTGCCTCGGCTTGACACTTTGATTCGCCATACTTCGTCTCGTTTCCCTCCCAGGTTGTAGTTTTGGCTAGCGACATTACAACATGTTTCCAATACGATAGTCAAAGAATCAAAGAGAAATAACTCATACTTTCATTTTATGGTAATTTAATGCGGGGTTATATCGTTTGGTATTTTTCAAATAGAGTGGTCAAGAAAAATAACTTCTACTTTTATTTTATGGTAAATCAAAACCGGGTTATATCTCTTGGTATGTTTTTCAATATGGTGGTTAAAAAACTTTTACTTTACATTTATGGCAAATTAGTGTTTTAATTAATATCTGAAATATTTTTTACAAAAAGAAAAGAAAATGTTAATGCTATTATTACTGACACGACTAATTTACCATATTTTATCGCAATACAATGCTAATCAGAATTACTAACTGAGATATTAAATTGATCTTGTCATTATGCAAATTTGAATACCCTGGTGTCGTATGCCTTCTAGAGGTATAGTATATAAGAGCGACCGGTATATCGTATAACTGGTCGTGTGCCTGTGAGAGCCCGGTTTTGTCTGGTACAAATAAAAGCTGTTAGCTGATTTGTTGTTAGTCTGCACATTATGGCGCCTAGTAGATATGTGTCTGTATAACTCCTTTACTGGCAAACTTAGGTTGCAGCTGCTTAAAGAATTATTTCCTAAGATGTGCCAGTAAGATAACTTGCCAAGCTTCAGGTGTATCTCTGCGTTTCGTTTCGGTAGAGATATGCCAAAATGGAGTTCTGGTGACTTTTGTGGAGTAAACCAGGGCCATTGAACAGTTGCGAGATGAGAACAAATGCGGATTGCCTAATTGAAACCAGGCCTAATATTCATCAAACTTTTGAACACAAGAATCGGACTCGACTCAAAATCTCGTGTTTTTTTTAAATTCCAAATAAAAACAATTTTACAAGCAAATTACTATATTTTCTAACAGAAACGAGTAATTTTAAAGCTAATTTAAAAGAAAATGTCTGAAAATCACTATTCTTACAAATACTTTTGTGCTGATAGGGCTGGCAAAAAAAATGAGAATCTGAGTCTGAGTCTGATTCTTGTGCTCAAACAATTGATGAATTTAGGCCCTGGCTAACCACATTAACGGCTGTGCGCAGCAGCTTAAAAATAATTATTCGTGCAGCCGTTAATGTAAAAGGCATGAGCATGGAGCTTTTTCAAAAAAGATTATAAAAAACTTGATATATAGGTTTAAAAGTAGACTTTTTTGAATAGTGTCGATGATTGCCTGTTCCTTCCGACTTTGTTTGATTGTTTTAAACATATTTTGAAGGGGACGGAAAAGTCCTTCGACGCTTCAATTATATTTGAACTATTTTTGTAATCATGTGGAAACGTTACCCTTCAGGTTTGGAGCATGAGTAGCAGTTTTTGAGATTTATTATCCATGGAAGATTGAAGTGGATAATCCGATTGGAAACCTAGTTATAAGTAGTATAGAAATTGGGTGTCTGGGGAAGTTTTTCCTGAAGGGGTTTACAAAACGGGTTTTAAAATGTGTTGGTCGGGCTTGATGAGGCGGGGAGACCAGAGGGGAGAACTGCACCAGACACCCCAATTTCTATACTACTCGAAGAATGGCGGAATTGGCGAGTTTTCACGAATGAAGTTTACACATGAATAAACTCTTCTAGGAGGAGCTGCTTTTCTTGCGCGGTAGTCTTTAATATTTTAAATCTAACTGTTAATGGGTATTTCGATTTTAAAATGTCGTTTTTAATCGAAAGTTTTTAATTGAAAGGTCGAAATTATAAGAATTAAATTTATTTTTATGGAGTTCAGGCATGTGCATGTTAAATTTGATTTGGTAAAGTTTACACAAGAATAAACTCCAAAAAATAAATTAAATCCTATAATAAATATCGTCTAAAACCTTCAATCATTTAAATAACATTTTAGCAGTAGTATTATATACTGTTAGATAGATTTACATTCTTAAAGTGAAAAATACTGTTTCTTTAATAGTTAACAATATTTTTTTCTAATCAGAACCTCCTGACAAATTTTATTTTTGATGAGGGAATATTTTGCCAGCTTAATCTTGTTAATATAGAGCATTCAGACGCAGAATGGTAGGAACCAAATTTATTCCGTAATATTTTCGAACAATATTTTTTCAAATATGTTCACATAATTTGGTTTTAAAACGGTTGCCTTGTGTGGTAGTGGAACCCTAAACGTCCTGTTCAGTAGCCGAACGTTGATAACTCTAACTAAGTCGCAACTGAGCGCTGTGGTCTAGTGGTAGACCCCTTGGACCCATGATTGAAAGGTTGTGGGTTCGATCCCCGCCATAACCATATGTGTTGTGTGAGAACTGTAGCTAATGTTGTAATAACTTGTAGATCAATCCATCAGCATATGTTGCTATGCATATTGATAGTAAACCAAGCGTATTTTGTCAAAATGCCAGATATTGTAAAACGGTGCGATGACGTCATCGTTCCAATATGGCGCCTCCATTTATGTTTTTTTGCATATTTTCAATAGGTCATATCTCCTTTATTTGTTATGGTATTTTGATAGTTCTTTCAGCTTTATCAAAGCCCATTTAAATAAATGTTGTTTGAAA
Organism: Cyrtodaria siliqua; assembly: GCA_037043455.1. Classification (NCBI taxonomy): domain Eukaryota; kingdom Metazoa; phylum Mollusca; class Bivalvia; order Adapedonta; family Hiatellidae; genus Cyrtodaria; species Cyrtodaria siliqua. The sequence goes on from JAWPHD010001353.1 coordinate 22,724, forward strand.
ATAGCGCATTGTCCCCTTTAACCACAAGTATGATCAACATGTCTATATTACTTTAAACAATAATTATCCAGTTCATTTTCATCGTTTGTCGCGCACAATATGACCTATTTATGTGTCGACGTGCCGTAAAACATCATTCATTCATTCAGTTATGTTATGTCATTCATGTTTGTTTCGTCTCCAGTGTCTAGGAGTCGGAGATACAGGATGATAAGCCGGATGAAGAATCGCTATCGGACTTGTTTAAAGTGAGTAAGACATGTAAACTTATCTTTTATCTTTATAAATTCCTTCACATATGATTGTTTAATACATATACTTTTTGGATCTCTGTTTAATATAAATAATCTCATATTTGCAATACAATGTGTCACTTATATATATTATATATTAAGGAGGAGATGTGTAAACATGGCTCCAGTTTAAACTGTAAATTATACTCTCCAAGCAGCAATTTTTAACCAGGCTTATCTACCGAATACCGAATGTCGTTTGGTGGGCTGGCGGGCGTTTGGTTTTCGCTCAAAAACTTTTGTTAGGAATGAGGTTTTATTGGGTATATAGCTTACATGGAAATGAAGATGTGGTCACTGGGGTGAAGGTCAAGGCTGCTGTTACTAAAAAAGAAACATTGTTTCCACTCAATAACTTTTGTTAGGAGCGAGATATTGTGACGAAACTTGCTGGTTAGGTAGCTTATATGGAGAGAAAGATGGGGTCACTGGGGTCAAGGTCAAGGTCACTGTTAATAAAAATATAAAAATGGTTTCCGCTCAATTACTTTTGTTTGGAGCGAGGCATTGCGACGAAACTTGCTGGGTAAGTATGCTATATAGATAGGATTGGGATTGCATGAGGTCACTGGGGTTAAAGTCAAGGTCGCTGTTACTTAAAATAGAAAAAGTTTTCCCCTCAATTAGCTTTGTTGGAAGTGAGGTATTGAGATGAAACTTGCTTGGTTAGTAGCTTATATGGACAAGCAAGTTTGGGATTGCATTTGGGGTCACTGGGGTAAGATTAAGTTCGTTATTACCAAAATAGATAAATGTTTTTTGCTCAATTGCTTTTGTTTGGATTGAGGTATCGCGAAGAAACTTGCTTGGTAGGGACCTTATACGGAAAGGAAGGTTGGGATTGCGTTTTGGATCGCTGGGTTCAAGGTCAAAGTCACTGTTACTGAAAAAAATAAAATGCTCAATACCTTTTGTTGGGAGAGAGGTATTCAGACGAAACTTTCTTTGCAGGAAATGTATATAGAAAGGAAGGGTGGGATTCCATTTGGGGTCACTGGGGTCAGGATGAAGATCGCTGAAAATAGGTAAACATCCGCTCAATAACTTTTGTTAAGAGTGGGGTATTGCGACGAAACTTGCTGTTTAGGTAGTTTATTATGGAATGGAATCTTGGAATGGCATTTGGGTCACTTGGATCAAGGTCAAGGTCGCTACATAAAATAGAAAATGGTTTCCACTCCATAATTTTAGTTAGGAATGAGATATTGGAACGAAACTTGCTGTGTAGGTAGCTTATATGGAAATGCATATTGGAACGAAACTTTGAAGAAAGCTTGCGGTAAACCTGTTTTTTTTTCGTGGAATTGCCACGTTAGTTGTCATTCTTGTTTTAAATTTGTTGTATCGATTCTCGAAAGAGAAGAGCACATATAGATTAGGCAATTAACATCGAAGAAGAGGAATACATTTTTGTATAAAATGGACACAGTCGTAGACAAATTTGACCACTTCCGGTACTAGTTCTTTATTGACCCTTTTCCCCCCAATCCACGGTGCTGTTCTTATTATTTCTTATATGGGGTTGAACATGTTGTCGTCTTCCCGAAACCTGATGAACTTACTCATGTTTACCCAAAGTGTGTCATTTACAATTTACACATCAAGTTTTACCCATTTTGACTGGTTTGTCCGTATCTCTTAAAGGGACACACGGCAGTCTTGCAGTAGTCATCAAGCATTTAAAGCTTGTGTGTGTGTAGTTCTTAGGATTATAGTTCCTCCGCCTTTTAACCTTTAACCAATAGGCCGCCCTAAAGGTATAGGTACAACAAAGTCTGGACGAATCTAGCTTTAAAATAACAGCACCGCGATGTATTTATTCAGTATCATTTTGACTTTAAATCTGCTTGCATAAAATTACGTTAAAGGCACACGGTAAAAGGTAAATAATAGATAGTAATTATTAACAAATGATGTGCAAATATTGGAAAAATTAACGAGACGCCGTATGTTTAAAAATAAAGATTGCCGTCTGTAACTTTAATCATATGTCCACATATATATGTTACTGGCGATTGAATTGAATATTGCTAAAGTGTCATCAACACTTCATAGATTATTTAGAGTCGCTCCTGAGAGAGGGGAAGGATACACTAGAAACAGGGACCAGCCCTTCTCTTTATAACGAATAGATTCCTGGTTCTTTAACATTCTATTCGGAGGATAAGTCTCTGATACACGGGACCACCCGGTTACACGGGACCGCCCGGTTTATACACGGGACCGCCCGGTTTATGTACCCATCCGAAGTACGAGGCTAGGGGAAGTGTCTTGCACAAGAACACATCAGTGGCGCCGGTGAGGCTTGAACCCGGGTCCTTCGGATTTCAAGTCAGCTGTGCTATCCACTAGGTCACGACAGCCCCTGTGTTAAGGACAAACAAATATAGTATAATTGAGGCCAACGTTTTGAAAACACGCGTATATCTTATTGCAGATTTTTACTTCTGGCATTTCTACTACTAGTAAGCCTTACCGTGGTGGCATTACTGATTGAAAACAAAAACCTTGCTCTGTACAGTGGAGTGACACGGAAGAAAACAGACGATATAACACCTCCCTTACGGTATGCAGACGACAAACTTGCACATGTCATACCACCGGCACCGAATGCATCTGACATCAAACACACGTCTAGGATTCCCAAAATCACAGACGACAAACTTGCACATGTCATACCACCGGCACCGAATGCATCTGACATCAAACACACGTCTAGGATTCCCAAAATCATCCATCAGTTCTGGGACGACGAGATTATACCTACCGAGTATGTCGAGAATGCACGAAGTCTGGTACGGGACAATCCTCCACCAGAATGGCAATACTATTTTTGGACAATGAAGACTGCACGGACTTTCATCAGAGATAAATATCCAACGTTCCTACCGACTTTTGATAAGTATCCAGGTAATAGCGAATTATCAACATGCATTGTATTTCTACCATAGGTTCTATACTTGTAATTTCGAGTTTCAAACATGCTATCGCTTTGTTTTGATTTCACTTATGATGTACTGTAAAGCGCACTATCAAGAAAAGGGAAACAACTCAGCAATAAACATTAAAACACGACATGTTCAATATTTGGAATTTTTTACTAATCTTTAAAAAATGTGCATAATACACTTTTTTTTACTTAAAGGGACACATATCAATCTTAAGTTTATTTAAACATTTATATTTTGCACCTCAATTTACTTATCCTACCTCATTTTGACTTTAAAACTGCTTGCATATAATTAAATCAAACATTGATATTTAAATTTTCTTCATTAATCTACCAAATGTTTTAATATATTTTTGGTGCATTATTATCAAAATTAATACTATGTAAAAACAATGTGCTTCGAACTAAAGTTATAATTATTATTAATGATTGCTAATGTGCAAGTTATGTTGAAAAACTAACAGGACTCTGTACGTTTTAAACAAATCCAGATTGCCGTGTGTACCTTTAATATGATATGTTATTCTACCAATAGGTTTTGGAGCGTTTTGAATGTGCGTTTGCTTTCAAGAATTTGAAAAGACCGAAATTACATCCCCACCCTCCCCACCCACACACACAACCTCATCACACATATACACCGCCACTACCACCCACTTCCAAAATCAGAAGGCCAAATAGCGTAAATCTATGATTACTATCAGTTGTTTTAATTCTTGACAGTGGAATATTCAGGTTTCCTTCATTGCGCTTGTTCGGTTTTACAAATATCTTGGATTTCATCGGGAACAAAACGGTTTTACTCACCGAAGCGAGAGCTGGCGTTTGTATCTGCTATTAGAATTGCAGGTACCCGTGACGTACGTTCCTGCCGTTGTTATCTGACATGGATTTATGTTTATATCAGACATGAATGTTTTATGTCTAACATGGTTTATTAAAATACTAGGTTTAACATTTCTATCAATACCTCTGACGTCACGTACGTTAACCGTTAAGACGTCATTTTAAACGCCGATGTTAAGCAACAATGCAATGGAATGCGTTATTTTTAAGCGACGCTACGTTCCAACAACACATTTAAACAGGATGAAACTGCATACTTTTCTCGTTTGATGTTGAGAGATGGGCATAAAATAGGAGTTGTGCGAAGTTGTTTATATTTTGTTCAATCTCTCGGCACATTGTGTATCATGATACATAGAAATCCATGTCAGATAAGAAATAATATATTTCCGCGATTTTATAGTGTGCGAGATCAAACTCCTACGCTGCTCGATACCGATGATCTTCCGGTCATCGGGTATTGATCTGGGACAATTAAACCCGCTGGAAATATGTTATTCTTAAGTACATGATACATACTGTTCCGAAAGACTGGACATAATAAAACTTTTTCATAATTTACAGTGGATACCGATTTCTCATTTTGTTTTGTAGTATGATTTACTTAGTGACCCTGTCAGAATATCAACCGTTTTCTAACTTCCAGTAACTACACCCATCTCGGTGTTTTTGTTAATGAGCAATACGCTGAGATTAGACTTTATGTAATACTTATGTATTCAATTTCAACTGGATAACACAATATAACACACACTCGTATATGCATACAACTGGATAACACAATATAACACACACTCGTATATGCATACAACTAGATAACACAATATAACACACACTCGTATATGCATACAACTGGATAACACAATATAACACACACTCGTATATGCATATAACTGGATAACACAATATAACACACACTCGTATATGCATACAACTGGATAACACAATATAACACACACTCGTATATGCATACAACTGGATAACACAATATAACACACACTCGTATATGCATACAACTGGATAACACAATATAACACAAACTCGTATATGCATACAACTGGATAACACAATATAACACACACACGTATATGCATACAACTGGATAACACAATATAACACACACTCGTATATGCATACAAACTTTAATATTACATAAGTTGAAGTTTCCATTACTCAGAGCAAATTAGTACCTACTTGGAAATTTCGGCTATTACCAGATAGCCTTCATCAATTGATCGGTATTGACTGTTGGAGATCACGTGACTTAGTCTGGTCACGTGATAACAGGAGGTCGTCCAGGCCCTCACCCCCTTCAGTGATTGGCGTCTTTGTTTGATTTCAATGGCATCATTGACTCGTCTTTTGATGTAAGTCTTCATAAGTAAGAACCTTGGTGTGAAACGGGTTGAAGGTGTGGCCTGTGTCTGAGCAATGTTCACGTATGGCCGAGTTGGACTAGCCAGATGTTCTTTCTTTCTAATTTATAACCATCTACCAATTGCAACCACATAATCTTTGCCACAGTTGTCACATTTTAAGTATTATACCACATCGCATTTCTTAAGATTGTCAGTTTTGTCTTTTACATGTGAGAGTTGTTGTCTGATGGAATTTTAAGGTTTATGATACATATTCACACCATGGTTCTTAAACGCTCTGTTTAATACCTCGTATGTTCCTCATACAAAACGTATGCCAATGTTGGGCAGCTTCTCTCCTTCCCCTTTGGCCTCATTCTTGTTCTTATCATTTTTTCTTGAGGATCGTAAACATCCATTCGGGATAACCATTAGCCCGGAGGGTATTTTCGACATGTTTAATTTCTGTGTTTCTTTCCGCCTCGTCCTTGACAAGTGATTCTGCCCGGTGTAGAAGTGGTTTGACTACCGATCGTTCGTGGTCTATATGTTGACTGGAACTGAAGTTCAAGTATTGGTCCGCGTGTGTTGGCCAAGTATTGGTCCGTGTATGAGGGCCAAGTATTGATCCGTGTGTGTGGGCCAAGTATTGGTCCGAGTGTTTGGGCCAAGTATTGGTCCGTGTGTGTGGCCCAAGTATTGGTCCGTGTATGAGGGCCAAGTATTGATCCGTGTGTGTGGGCCAAGTATTAGTCCGAGTGTTTGGGCCAAGTATTGGTCCGTGTGTGTGGCCCAAGTATTGATCCGTGTATGTGGGCCAAGTATTGTTCCGTGTGTGTAGGCCAATTATTGATCCGTGTGTGTGGGCCAGGTATTGGTCCGTGAGTGTGGGCCAAGTATTGGTCCGTGTGCGTTGACCAATTATTGATCCGTGTGCGTGGGCCAAGTATTGGTCCGTGTGCGCGGGCCAAATATTGGTCCGTGTGCGTGGGCCAAGTATTGGACCGTGTATGTGGGACAAGTATTGGTCCGTGTGCTTGATCCAATTATTGATCCGTGTGCGTGGGCCTAGTATTGGTCCGTGTATGAGGGCCAATTATTGGTCCGTGTGTATGGGCCAAGTATTGGTCCGTGTATGTGGGCTTAATGTACACGGTCACCTTCGTGGAGCCGTCATCATTAACGTGGATGCATGTGTCAGTGAATGGCATCTTGCCATCCTCTTTAATTTTCAATTGAACTTAATGTGTTCATCTATAGATGGTCCCCGAACTTAATGTGTTCATCTATAGATGGTCCCCGAACTTAATGTGTTCATCTATAGATGGTCCCAGAACTTAATGTGTTCATCTATAGATGGTCCCAGAACTTAATGTGCTCATCTATAGATGGTCCCAGAACTTAATGTGTTCATCTATAGATGGTCCCAGAACGTAATGTGTTCATCTATAGATGGTCCCAGAACTTAATGTGTTCATCTATAGATGGTCCCAGAACTTAATGTGTTCATCTATAGATGGTCCCAGAACTTAATGTGTTCATCTATAGATGGTCCCAGAACTTAATGTGTTCATCTATAGATGGTCCCAGAACTTAATGTGTTCATCTATAGATGGTCCCAGAACTTAATGTGTTCATCTATAGATGGTCCCAGAACTTAATGTGTTCATCTATAGATGGTCCCAGAACTTAATGTGTTCATCTATAGATGGTCCCAGAACTTAATGTGTTCATCTATAGATGGTCCCAGAACGTAATGTGTTCATCTATAGATGGTCCCAGAACTTAATGTGTTCATCTATAGATGGTCCCAGAACTCATCTATGTGGTATTCGTGTATTTTAGTCATTGTATCATCCACATATTGATACCAAATAGGGGGTGGATCTTTGGCTGACTCGAGGATTGTTCTCTGAGTGCTCCATATATAGACTGGTCACAACTGGTGAAACTGGCGATCCCATGGCCGCCCCGCCCCTTGTGTTTGCTGGTAAAACTGTCATTGATATACAAAATATGTGCTGTTTAAACAAGTTAAAGCAACCCACATAGCGTGTCCACGTCTAGCTCACTTAAACTCGGCCACAACATTAGAAGTAGAATATAGTCTATTATAGCGCTGTTGTGATATGGTATTGTTCTTTTTCTATGCTCATAGTTTGTTTATAAGTTTATCCTTAACTGAATGTTTTGTATCACATTTTAATTGATCATATGTGGAGAAATCGTTGATCAGTTTCTCCATTTTAAGTTCATAGTCTTGGCAGTTCATGATGACAGTTGTCCGGCCTTTATCTGCATGCAAGATGACAATGTTTTTGTCTTTAGCTAAGTTCTTAATAGCTACCCTTTCTTTGATGGTAATTTTGCTTTTAGGAGGTTTAGCTTTCTTAAGGATCTTTATAACTTCCTTAAACTATCTGCCTGTGATTTGTCACTCATTTGGTAAACACGGACTCGGTGAAAGCTACGATCTCATTCACGGGAAGAGTGGATGGGGTAACGCAAAAGTTCATACATTTGTTTGAGTTCTCATTGCTCATTGTCATCCAGATCTCTGTATGAGAGGTTGATTACCCATTTATCGGTGTCATCCAGATCTCTGTATGAGAGGTTGATTACCCATTTATCGGTGTCAACCACGTTCACACTTTTTGTCCTGATTTCATTTCCCTCATGTATCTTCGTCAAAGGGAATCAAACTTCTTTCTTTGTCGTTGTTTACATTCCTCGAATTGGCTGTCGTGCTCATGTACCAACACTGTCTCCGCGTTTTCCATACGTTTCCGGTTCTAATCCCAAACTCAATTTCTGCTCAATGATCGGTATTTCTTTCACTGAGTTTTCTGAACGTAAATTAACATTGTTTAATCCTTGAGACTATTAGGAGTTATGGTGACAGCGTACATTGAAATGTTTATGATTCCCCCAACGCGCCAATTTGTCATGCTACTTCTTCTCACCTCTCCTGATTTCATTGAGGACTTCGCATGATGTAGACGCAGAATATAATTAAAGATGTTGGACTAAAGATGATGGCCTGGACTCACCTCTAGTATACGACGCCCTCCTATTATCACATGACAAGACTAAGTCACGTGATCTCCAGCAGTAAACACCGATGAGTTGATGAAGGTTATACGATATAGCCGAAATATCCAAGTAGGTACTAATTTGCTCCGAGTAATGGCAAATTCAACTTATTTAACGAATCCGGAGCAAGAAAGCAACATCTTTAGTTGAACTTTAGTATTATCTTGTTTTATTTACCAGATCACATATCCCGTGCTGATGAATCACGCTCCGTTATTCTATATGAGTACGGGACGTGGGGTAGGTGAGGCGGGGTGTATTTTGACATGGACAGTACCGTTTAGGTGTTCATTAATATTTTCTTCTACATAAAAGTAAAGTTTGAAGCATTACATACTGCTATAACATAGATACTATTCAATATACTAATTCTTATTCAAAGACTTTGTTTTACTCGGCCCACAGTTTATCTGCCTGAGCTAATCGGTCATGTAGAATGTTAGCAATAAATAAGCAAACTTTCCACGCCTTTTAAATGAGCATCTAATACTTATGTATTCAATTTCAACTGGATAACACAACTGATTCTACCTCTCAAAAAACGCCCATTCTAAATCCTCATAGACAACAATATGTACTTTTATTTTACCTGAGGCGGGGGTAATATTGCAGGGTGATAGTAAATCGCAGGGTGATAGTAAAACAATCACATGCGCAGCTTTGATGCGCGCTGTTTCGGTGACGTCATCGGCTCAGATACGATAATAATTTACCGATCCCAATAACACTGTCGGTTACGTGAGATGGGGTAGCCTTTTTCAGTCACAGGGTAGACATTTTCAAGATGGCGGATAACGATAAAAGTTGAGAGGTGAGTATCGTAGAAATTTATCTGCTATTTTTGAGTTTCACCTATTAAAAACATGCCACCTATTCGCAGAGGTGAACACATAATATGATATTGCAATGTATGCCTCGGCAAACCTATTTTCAAGTACTGACAACGTTTATCCGTTGCTTGATATCGCATCTAGAGTCAACCCTTTTTTTCGCTTTAGTTCCAGTTATGTAAGCTTTATACATGCCATTATCTATCAAAACAAGTAAATTACACACCAAAGAACATGTAAATACGCGTTTTGACTATGCATAGTTTATTTTTAAGGAATGAAATGCGCTCCTTTGGTTTTCATTGGGGTATGAACAATATTTGGGTGGTTTAAAGTGTGTGGAGTCCGAAGTTCCTTATATTTATATAAATATTTACCTTTAAAATGGCGTTGATTTCTTCTCTATATACGCCAGATTTACTATTTATTTCGGAAAAATAGTTTATTATACGGGGATTTTTATGGAGTAAAATGTAACAGCCGTTACGATCGGCAACATTTAAGACACACCCCTCATACGCAATATTCTATTAAGTTAAGCTCATCCAATGAAAACCGTTAAAGGGCATATCATGAGGTATTCCGAAGGTAATGGTATTCATTGGAAAATTAAATGCAGTGTGTCAAATAAGATTCATCGTAGCGAATGCAATAGCGATGTAAATATTAGAGGCGTATAATGCGTTTAAACAAATCAACCAACGTCACAGTGTAGCCATTTGTGTAGACACTGCGGATCATCTCTCGCTTAATTTACTTGTTTTCATAGATGCTAGAATGAATAAAACTTACATACATGGAACTGAAACGAAAAAGAGGGTCGACTCTCGATTCGATTTCAGACAACGGAGAAACACCATCTTTCTGACATTGATTACGTGATCAATACATGGAAATAGGTTTGTCGAGGCTTACATGCCAATAGAATATTCATTTGTTCACCTCTGGCAATAGGTGGCTTGTTTTTAAAAGAGGAAACATAGAAGTAGCAGGTAAGTTTCTATAACACTCACTTCTCAACTTTGTCATAATCCGCCATCTTGAAAATGTCTACCCTATGATTGAAAAAGGCTACTTCATCTCACGTAACCGACAGTACATTAACTTTATTTGTATGTGTGTATGGTGTTTTACGTTATTTTCAACACATGTAAGGTTATATATGACGGTTGATTTTTTTGTGGTGGAGGCAGACCACCCACTCGTCATATGTAGAGCTAATACTCTACACCTCCCGCCATCCATAAGATTCGACACTTCTTCACTTACAAGTCGAGCTCCCAGTGGGATTCGAACCCGCAGCGTTGAGAGGCGAAAAGGTTTACTTACAACTCTACCATTCATTTTTCATTTTCTAAGTTATTTCCAATCCAACAATATAACTTTCATAGCATCATTTTGAAAAAAAGATCTATGCGGCAAAGTAAACTCTGTACTGAAAATAACCTTATTTTGGCCCGAGGGGACTTCGGGCGATAACCCTCAGGGTGCACATTCTTACTATCACCCTCTCATGAATGTGATATATATAATGACATATAATTGTACATGCATACACACTTTAATATTATTTTGTTTTACTTACCAGACGACCTATCCCGTGCTGATGCATCACGCTACGTAATTCTATATGAATACGGGGGAGTGTATTTTGACATGGACACCGTGAGCGTCAAATCCCTGGACCCTTTTCTCCGGCAGCACATTTGCTCTTTTGTGAATGAACCCGACGAACATTTGTTAGTGTACGGCAGCGAATATCTACTTACTAACTCTGCCATGCTCTGCAGGCCACGGCATCCATTTTTCAAATACATCATGGATAATCTTCCCTCCTTGCTTAAAAAGAAATGCAAAAACGCATACGGCTGCACTGGACCTGGAGTGCTCACACAGTTCTATATGAAGTATACGCTCAAACCAAACGATTTCATAGATGTTGTACCCACAGACCTCTTTCAGGACATGTATTTCGTGCGCATGCGTAGTTCTCAGATACGTGAAAAATGTTCAAAAATTAAATCACAGAATAAAGTTAAAAACGATATTTGCGCTTCTTGGAATGCCAGAGGCAGAGATGCACGTAATATAAGTGTTAACGCATTTACGTATCATACGTACAACTATAGTCATAGGGATGGAAAATGGAAAAGCATAACGTTCAAACCAGAAAACAACATCAGTCGGATTGTTCCCCATTTGAGAATGTACACAACGCCAAGATCTTAAACGACCAGTACATAATTAAACGTAACACATTCATTGACTGATCTTGTATTGACCGATCTTGCTTTTATTGACCGATCTAGTTTAAATTGACCGATCTTTTTTGTATTGACCGATCTTGTTTGTATTGACCGATCTTGTTTGTAATGAACCATCTTGTTATTATTTTTTGCATTTAATACGTATTCGACACGAGTTGCGCTTTTCCACTTTAATTCGGATAAATGTATTATTACTCGTATATGAGGCGTATTCTATACCAATCATGATACTTTCCTAAAGGGAAAAAGAAACGCATAATCAAAACATTGCCTACACTACACTAATATACACCTAATTCCACATAATATTCCAGATATATCTCAACATTTTTTGTACAAAAATGGGCTACAACTATTACAGAAAGGACACATCTGTCATGTAGTAGAACTTTTAATCAAAGTATACTTTGTTACACGAAATTCATAAGTATTGAAGTTTCGCTTGAAAAAGTCGAGCCATTTCAGTATTGTGTTCAATGTTAAGAGAGTGCTACGTTTAAAGCCTAAGTTTGCTCACCTCTTTAGCAAAATGCGTATTTTCTGTCGATAATGAAACTCTAAATTGTTGTGTTCGGCGCTGTTTAAAGATAATGACAAATAACAGTTTATTTTTTAATTTCGATCAACTTTACCCAGTACATTACGTTTTTAGTTCGACTTCTTTTTCGGTAAGCTCATATCTCAGGAACTGCTTCACATAATTCAGTGAAACTTCATACATGTAATCCGGAAACTTCATACATGTAATCGGGAAACTTCATACATATAATCGGGAAACGTCATACATATAATCGGGATAAATAGATCACATGCCACTCACAAGATACTTAACTCTGCAACCTATTTTGACAAAGTTATGGCACTTTTTATACTTATAAATTGTGTTAACTATAAGTAGATATATATGAAAAAGGATAAAAATATCGGACAGGGAAAGCAGCATTCAAGGACGACAGTCAACCACAAAACACAAAAACAAACACGCAAACAGACAAACGAAAAGACAAAAGTAATAAAAAATGCAAACGACATCACAAACACAAAAGGGTTGACAATAGGGCTACCGCCTTGGAACGGTCAGTGGCAAAGTAGGCCACTGGGGGTTTAAACCGGTTCAAGGGTGCACCAAACCTCACACTTACCCTACTGTCATCCCATTAAAACAGGACAGTGTAAATAAAGAAATCCCCGCCATGATCTAATCTCTAACCAACAAGGCAGCATCAATAGGCAATATAAGTAAAACACAAATATGCTCGTGTAAATATAATACAAAAAAACAATAGCCTAGAAAGCCACAATGAAGGTACTCAATGACTTTGCAGAAGCCAGAGCAGTAAGAGAAACCTAATAATGACTATAGATAAAACAAAAATCTCCGACGCTTCTGATAAAACAAGTGGTAATAATGTGTATATATAACTAAGTTTTTGTCGGAGATATTAATGTGCGCAATGTGGTACTCTATCTTTAAGTACTCTATCTTTAAGTGTACTGTAAATATATGTGGCATCTACTCACTCTTCATCCCATATATTACAACATATATATATAAATGGTTAGAGCAGCTTTAGATATATTGAAAGCATAGGTGGATTATTTCATTCCAAAGATAGTTAAAAGAAAAGACACGATATATCTTGTTACCTTATAGGTACATGAAGCAGGTATATTTCCTATTGAGGAGGTGTATAGTAAATATGGGATATGATATTGTCATGGGTAGTTTATACATTTTATACAATGTGGGTTATGCTGCAGGATATGTTTAAAAGATGGGTGTATTGAACAACAGAAGACAAAATTATGACGATGACTATACGCGTATACATGCAGAAAATAGACATGTCGTTGGTCTGTACTAGAAAACCATTACGACGACCGTCTAGGCTAGCTAACAACAGTAATCTAATTTTGCATTAAAGTAACCCAATCAATATAATTTAGAAAACTCCTTATTGATAACCAGGTAGAAAGCTATTTCAACGACCGTCTAACTAAATGACAAACAATTCGGAACGATTTACTTACTAAATAGTGGGTATTATATAGAACTTAGGAGATATGGTAGATATGGAATATGCTCAATAATGTCAGTGTTTTCGAGCCCAGCAGACAAAACTTACAAGCTGATCCACTGGGCCGTCAAACAGTGCAGTGTTATTACGTTATATATATAAGAGTATGTGATTGATCCCGGACCGTTGTGCCTGCGTTGTCATCATACTCAAAAATCGCCCCAACGCGTCCACCGGATCAGTCCCATGTTATACCTCTATCAATTATTGAATTGTTTTCCACAGTAATATAAGTGCAGTGATCTTATTACCTTATAGGTACATGAAGGAGGTATCTCATCTATTGAAGAAGGTCTTTTAAAGCAACTGAGGGACACCTAGGATGCCTAAAATTGCAAACGCATCCCATGTCTCCCTCAAAAGTATTCAGACCGATTTACTCACTAAATATTTGGTATTATGTCGAAATTAGGAGATATGGTAAATATGGGATATGTTCAATTATGCCATAAGTAGTTTATTACTTTAAAACAATGTGGGGTTATGCTGTAGGATATGGTTAAAAGATGGGGGAACTGCGATAATAAAATATTTAGATTTTCTTTTCGAAGTGGGTGGCTTTAATACAGTCACCAAGAGCGCTGAAAACCAATTGTTTGTGTCTTTATTCGGGATCGAGTAAATTATTAAGGTTTAGAAGGATTGACAATTGCTGGAGTTTAGATTTTAATTCGTCCCGCTTTGTGTCGATCTGACTGCATTCAAGAAGAAAGTGTTCAGTGATGTATGTGACCGAGCAGGAAGGACAGTTTTTGGAAAAATCCTTAAGGATGTGGCTTCCTAAACTCGCAGGTAATAAGTTACAGGGGCGGATCCAGGATTTCAGCTTAGGGGGGGGCGTAATATTTTGGTCAATTTTCGGGTCCGTCTCTAGCCTCATAAAACGTTTGCGGTAGTGCATTTATAGGGTGAAAAAGTCCGTTTTCAAATAAAAAGATTTAACAATGTGTTAATTAAACCACTTATTAGCCATTATGCGTCGAGCGAGTGAAGCGAGCGAGAGAAAAAATTATACTGAGGGCGTCCATCTAAATTGTTTGATGTTTTATCTACAGTAACATGGACATACACGTAAGAATAACAAAAGTCGGTTTTCAAATAAAAGAATTTAACAATGTGTTAATTAAACCACTCATTAGCCATTATGCGTCAAGCCAGCGAAGCGAGCGAGAATGTTTTATATACTGAGGGCGTGCAACGAAATTGTTTGATATTTTATCTACAATAACATGGACATACATGTATGAATAAAAAAAGTCGGTTTTCAAATAAACGGATTTAACAATGTGTTAATTAAACCACTCATTAGCCATTATGCGTCGAGCGAGCGAGAAATTTGTTTATACTGAGGGCGTGCATCGAAATTGTTTGATATATTATCTACAGTAACATGGACATACGTGTATGAATTATAAAGTCGGTTTTCAAATAAAAGGATTTAACAATGTGTTAATTAAACCACTCATTAGCCATTATGCGTCGAGCGAGCGAGAATTTTTTTTATACTGAGGGTGTGCATCGAAATTGTTTGATATATTATCTACAGTAACATGGACATACATGTATGAATAAAAAAGTCGGTTTTCAAATAAAAGGTTATAACAATGTGTTAATTAAACCACTCATTAGCCATGATGCGTCGAGCGAGCGAGCGAAGCGAGCGAGAAATTTTTTTTATACTGAGGGCGTATTTGATATTTTATCTACAGTAAAATGGACATACATGTATGATCCGGAATTTTTAGGGGGGGGCCCCCCTGGATCCGCTAGTGAGTTATATCCCATTCTAAGTCTGGTTATAGTTTTGGTAAGGATTTTATTGCCCGAAAACAGGTCATGATTTCTAAAGTTATGGCTAAGTCTAGTAAAAGTGTTGAATTTATTTGTCTGATTAGTTAGGTAATAATTTAGTTTAACATTAATTGTTTTACGGATACAGGAATAAACTTCTGAAGGTCCAAATGCTACTTGTTTATGAATAGAAGGGTGGTCCAATCCAGCTTTACAAGCTAGGTCGGCCTTTTCATTGCCGGAAATATTTACATGGGCTGGGCACCATTCTAAATTAATGGATAAACCCAGTATGTTACAGTCGTTAAGTAACGTTAATGTCCGAAATTAGGTCCGGTCTAGATTTGCTTTTTCTATCTTTAATGGCGGTAAGGCTGGAAAGGGAATCGGAGAAAATAACTGATTTAGTAGGTTTATTTTGAAAATCCATTTAAGGGACTTAATTAGTGCAATCAGCTCAGCAGTAAAAATGGACTTTAACTACAATATTCCTATCCTGAAGCAAAGTCTTGATAAAATAGAAGCAATTTCCTCTTATTCCGAGGTCATATAATTTAGAAAGGATGCCGATGTTCCAGGCAAGATCAAAAGCTGCCTGTAAATCGAGAAAAATTGCTAAAATGAGATCTAGGGTCCTATAGAAACCACAGCGTCCGAACACAATGGCATCGTAGGTCCGCACTGTACTGCAAACAAGGACTTGATAATAAAATGAAAGAGACGAAAAACAACAGAAAGGGTGATGAAGACAGGATTACTGACTTGGAACGGTCAGTAGGCAATAAGGCCTACTGGTTAGCTTGAATCGATTTTATATGTGCACAATCCTCGATATTATCCTGTCTTCAGCGCCCAAATAGACAAGACGGTGTAAACAAAACTACATCCATCAAAAGGAATTCGCTAACAATAAAGTCCACATCCAGAGGAACTAACTAAAGAAACACATACAAAATAAGAAACATCTCAGGATGTATCCAGAATTGTACTGAACAACCATAATACAGAATGGCCGATGTTTTTGGAAAAAATAATATAGTGTTGGAGTCAGCCAATGGATCTTGAGTGCTTCGACCCTCTATCGAAACCCAGACTGAGATTTATTAATTAAATTCTTTGATTCTATGAAGTGTTCATGGCGGGTTTTGACCATGAAATCCATTAGCTTACTAGGATGGGAAGCAAGACTTATAGGGCGATAGGATTTGGGGTCATTGGTATCTTTATTAGGTTTAAATATGGGGATAACGCAGGTCAGTCTCCAGGAAATGGGATACTTTTTGGAGGACAAAATATTGTTATTAAGGGAAAGCCAAATATGAAGAGTGGAGTCAGGCATGTGTTTGAATAAAACGTATGATATTTTATCAGGTCCCACGGCGGAGTTCTTTCTGCTGTTTATTGCTTCTTTCAATTCGAATAAAGAAAAAGGTATATTGAGTAAATGGTTGAATTCATTTATTTTAGCATTGAAATTATCTTTGATGTTACTTTGGTATTCATTAGTAGTTTGATTGAGATTTGTTTTATAAGAGATATGGAAAAAATGTTTCGCCAATAAATTGGCTTTATCTTTATTAGTGGTGGCGTATTGAAAGTTTGTCTTTAGTAAAGGGATGGCAGAAAATGATTTACCTCTAATTCTATTAATTTTATCCCAAAATGCTTTGGTATTATTTTGTTTCATGGAAAAAGTAGATATTAATTCCTCCCAGTTTTTTTCTTTGCTAGAGCTATAATTGTTTTTGATTCTTGTTCGGCTTCCTTAAACTTTTTTAATAACCTTCGGATGGATGTTTTTTTCGTCTATTGAGCATATACTTCCCTTTATTAACCTTTATTAACTGCTTCTTTACATGCAGAATTCCACCATGGGACTTTTTTTTCCTGGGCATATTGTTGTACATTGTATATTTAATATTGTATCAGTTATGTTATTATTAAAATAAGTAATGTCTTCGGAGACAAGATCTTCTGGTTTAAGTTTTTGACATAAGATATTAAATAGGTCCCAATCAGCTTTATTGTAGTTAAATTTAACTTGATTATTGTATTCATGAGAATTTTTTTAGATGATAACTGGATAGCAATAAAGATGCATTATGTGTTGTCAGTATGGTTTATAAAATTCAATTAATATCGTATTATATTATAACTATTTCAAAAGGGGCGTACGGCTTCATTGTTTATTATCTTTACGTTATGTCCTAAGAGTCTGGCATAAAAGGGAAAGTATTTAGCACCTTGAGGCACAAGTGTCAAACCATTATATATTTTTCACAATGCATTGTTTCTTATTTATTAAGACGCCATAACATAATTATTTGTACAAACATATCAACAGGAAGCCATTGTTCGAATACATTTATACTTGCACCTATCATATGCAATTATGTAATTGTTTTAAATTGGTTCACTTATTTAAAAGGTGTTTTCTACTATTACTGTTATTGTTAAATAAGGATATATGTATTTTGACTTTGAAAGTGAACGGACCTCCGGAAATGGACTTACGCACTTGGATATGTCCAAGATGTAAACAAAGTATGTTACGTTCTTAAAAAGTAGGTTGTCTTGTTGATTCAATTAATAAATACTGATAAAGGTGATTTTTTTTGTGAGCAACACACACAATTAAGAGAATAAAGCAGCAGACTCGGTTTTACTGAGTCTGTTCATGGGAAGTAATGAAAGAAGCAACACTTCTCACGCCCCCTAGGACCGGCTTAAGTGGCATTCTACTTCAAAGCCACCTATATTGGGCTCGTTGGTCCCAAAGGACCAGTAAAAATAACACTACTGATTCGTAGCACGGGGAGACATTAAACATTAAACCTCCATATTTGGAAAACATTTTATTATTTTTACAGTGAAACATGTTTAGATTGTAAACGTGTATAGATCTAAATGTGTAAATGCAATGAAACATAAATAGTGTAAATAAAGTGTGTTGTGTTCTGTTCTGTTCAAGGAAGTAGGTTGTCTTTGGAGAATTAGAAAGATATCCTGTATATGTAACACGATATGTTCTTGTTATAAAATACTGGGGGGAAGTGTATGCTCCGGAAATATATTGATTAATAACTTGTATGCATTTTTGTTAAATGGCTGTAATAGAGGCGTTAACAATTGGGCAAATGAAGTTAAACTATTAGATAATTATGTTTTTTCATATGTATGGGCTGATCCGTTTTCTGTAGATTTAAATACGTTTTATTTACAGTTGAAACAAAGAGTAATTGATGCATTTAAGCAGAATTGGTAAAGCGATATTGCAAACAGTGGATCACTTTTTTATACAAACATTTTAAGCAATCATTTGAATTGAAAGATTACTTAAATGAGTTACCATGCAAATATAGAACAGTACTGGCCATATTAAGACTTTTTTTGCATCAGCTACGTGTTGAAACTGGTCGCTATGCTCAAAATAGACAGACAGAGCGATGCGTTTCTGTTCTTTGTGCAATTCAAGAGATATAGAAGACAAATATCATTTTGATCTCCTGTTTACCATCACATTCGTAGAAAATATATCAGTTCATTCTGTTTCAATAATCCTAGTGTCTATAATCTGTTATTTTGATGCAGTCGAGAAATCGAAATGTTATTATTAAATTAGGAAATTACATGTACGAGTATTTTGCTCTCCGTAAAGAGTGAATTTTTCCCCTTATTTTAGTGGTACCGAAAAACGGGACCATTCCCAATAGCAAAAAGTATGGGATTTTTTCCAATTGGAGTGAAACAATTCCCAATCAGTGTTTTTTTTTAATAATTAGAGTGAAACTTTAAACAGAAGATGGGGGAAATATATTCTTTTAGTTGAGGGTAATGATACACTACAAGAGAATGTATAAATGGTAATATGTTTGCAAAGTATTTAAGCATACAATATTTCTTTTCTTTGATAGTGGAAAATTCCCAATTTAAGGCAACAAAAACGCTAATTTTCCCAATTGAATGCAATGGGTACCGGTACCATTCCCAAAAGGATGAAAACATTCGCTGGTAAATAACTATTGGAACATTTATAACCTTTAGATTACTTTTATTTCGGTTAAGCTTTTACAATAACTTCAATATTTTATGACAGATTCTGCTATGATTAATCATTTCTATGCAATATACTGATTCGTAATAGCAATACACGAACAACATGATATGTATTATATATTCATGAATCCTATATATACAATAGTAACGATGTATTGCTGTTGTCATGTGGCATTTAATTTCCGTTATCCCTTAAATAATTTCTGTGGAAAACCCTGTACGTTTATCATTTGTTTTATTATTCTCCTAATAGTACCGAATGTATTCTATGGTATTGCAATGCTTGTACATGTACTAACAAAATTCCATCTAACACCATTTATTAGTATATAGTATCTAAACATGTTCATGGGCCATATTTGGCTTAAAACAATAAACAATATATACATGTAACTGAACCATACAGTTTCTCATTTTTGGAAGCTGCTTTTTTTTAGGTAATTATAGAAATTTCCTAGAAAATAGATATAACAATCGAACAGGAAGAGTATCAACAAGTCTATGAATCACAGACGACAGTCAACAACAAACACACACATAAACAAGCAACAACTTTCAAGATGACTAAAAGGCCAAATATAGGTTATAAGTCGAACAGTAAGAGCATTCACAGAATACAGTCACTCCAAAAAATATTATAAAGCAAATGTGATTCGAAAAGTACATCACAAACAAATTCAGTAAAAAAGCACATAACAAACATATAAGGGTTGACAACAGGGGTACCACCTTGGAACGGTCAGTGGCAAAAGGGACCACCGGGGAGATTAAACCGTTTCAAAGATGCACCAAATCTCACTCTTCCCTGTCATCATCCCTAAACAACAGGACAGTGTAAATAAAATTAATCCCCACCGAGTTAACCCCATACATCTGAGAAAGCGTAGATTGGTGTTATAAGAAAAAAGACAGAAATGTTCATGTATATAATATATCAAAAAATAAGTTAAACCGAAGAAGTTAATCTCATATGTATTCGAGGTAGGAGACTAGAGGAGACTAGAGGTCCAAAAACAGTCTCAGGAATAAGAATGCCAGCGAACAGAGGATTTATCGATGATATCACCATCACAACCGAGACCCACATACAGGCAAGATGGATCCTTACTGCACTGGATGAAACAGCGACATGGGGACGCATGAAATTCAAGCCAACAAAGTCAAGATGTCTGGTCATCCGTAAAGGGCGCTTAACCTCACAGTTCAAGCTAAAGATACAGGAGGAAGAAATACCCAGCATTATTGACAACCCTATAAAGTGCCTTGGCAAGTGGCTTGATGCTAGTCTCAATGACAAGGATGCTATTGAGAAGCTAAAGGACCAGGCCAATGAAGGACTGAAGAGAATAGACAAGACAGGCCTTCCAGGGAAGTTCAATGTGTGGATGTAACAAAATGCATTGCTTCCTCGACTCATCTGGCCACTGACCCTGGTATGAAATTCCAACAACAACAGTAGAAGCACTAGAACGTGTGATAAACAAGTTCCTACGTCGCTGGTTAGGGCTACCACCAAGCTTCGCCGGACTAGGGCTCTACACATCATCTGGGAAGCTGCAACTTCCGGTATCATCGCTGATGGAAGAATTCAAGGTGGCAAAGGCTCGTCTCCTAATGACTTTGAAGGATTCTCCAGATGATAAAATAAGTGATGCCGGGATTGAGCTGAGGACAAGCAGAAAGTGGTCAGTGAGTCAGAATTTGGAGTCGGCACAGAACACACTCAGGCATGAAGACATCGTGGGTACCACTACCGAAGGCAGGCAGGGTCGAGGGGTGCAGAGCAGGCAGAAGTGGTCCTCAGCTGATGCCAGGACAAAGAGAACATTGGTCCAGAAGGAGATCAGAAAAGGGGAGGAAGAGACCAGAGCAGCACCGTTGGTGCAACTTGGATGTCAGGGTACATCAACAAAGTGGAATGTTCCAGAGCGGAAACTCACCTGGACACAGATCTGGCCCTTGGAGCCAGTCCGACTAAGTTTCCTGCTCCGTAGTGTCTACGATGTACTCCCCTCACCATTCAACCTTCAGCGGTGGAAACTAATAGAGGACCCAACTTGCCCCTTATGTGACAAGAGAGGGACCCTAGGGCACATTCTGTCAGCATGCAAGGTAGCACTTGCCCAGGGACGTACAGGTGGCGGCATGACAGAGTCCTACGACAGCTGGCAGACTCACTGGAGAAGGAGAGGAAAAAGATGCGTGTAGTTACTCCCAAGCAAACATACATCCCATTTGTTAAAGAAGGGCAGTCGGCAAAGGTCAGCAACCGGACACGAGGTATCCTACACCAGGCTCAAACATGGGAGATGAAGGTGGACTTAGAACGGAAGTTAGTCTTCCCTGAAGTAGTCCATACCACAATCCGGCCAGATGTAGTCATATGGTCAACCCAGACCAAAAAGCTGATTGCCATCGAGCTCACAGTCCCGTGGGAAGAGAGGTGTGACGAGGCTCTCGAACTCAAAGCTGGGAAGTACGCACAGTTAATGGAGGACTGTCGCAGCAAGGGATGGAGCGCCTGGCTGTTTCCTGTGGAGATGGGATGTAGAGGATTCCCAGCACAGTCAGTGTGGAAGATGTTCACTGCTCTCGGAATCACAGGCTGAGCTAGGAAGCAGGCAATTAAGGCAGTGAGCAGCGCTGCTGAGAAAGCATCAAGCTGGCTGTAGCACCGCAGAGAGGCCAAGAGCTGGTGCTAGCTACCAAAGAAGCTGTATCTACCGAAGAAGATGCCCACTGCTATTGGAATCACATGCCGGGCTAGGGAGCAGGCCATCCAGGCAGTGAGCAGTGTCGCTGAGAAGGCATCAAGTTGGTTTTGGCTCCACAGAGAGGCCAAGAGCTGGTGCTTACTACCAACATGCAGTGCCTGACCAGCACTGTAGCCCCGCCATACTAGCGTGTCTTGTGTTTTGAAAGGGGCGAAACACTTTACGACGTATGGACACCCAACTGATGATGTCGGTTAACATTGGTAGTTTTAGAGCAATACAGAGACTGTATTCTACAACGATGACGTGTCCGAAGTCAGAGCTTCAATGGGAAAACCGTTAAGGGCACGACAAAACGGAGTGAAGGACATTCATCAAACGGTTCCCGCCTTAAAGGAAAAGGGGATCCCTTGGAAGCAACAAACACAAACAAGAGATCACAGTAGTAGACTCGGTTTTATCCTAAGTTTGTAAATCACATCTCCATAAAAGACGGGCTGTGACGCAGAAGTGTTTTAAGATTGCTATTTTATTTATCGATATAAAGTGTTATGATAATAAAACTTAGAAAAAGTCTTACGTAGCTTATGGTAACGGTAACCCTGTTGGGGGAGTTTTTCAGTAATGTTAAGATTACGAAGGCCTCAACACGGCTACAAGCTCTGGCAAAACGAATTAACTGAGAAATATACACGCCATAAGAAACAGTATTGGGGATATCCCCATCCAAATGTGGATAATTAACAATATCGAAATTAAAATCAACTCTTATCATAAATTTTAGTTATTACTACTCCATTTTCAATAGAAATATGTAAATCAAGAAACGGAGAGACAGAATCCGCAACTTTAGCTTTATTGAGTTTTAGTTCTGGAGGGTAAATGCCATGAAATATTAGAAGAAAAGAAAGGATTATCCAAATTAAGTAAATCATCCAGATTCTTGAGGTGTTATTAAAAGCGTCGATGACATCAGCTTGTGTATCTGGAGAAAGTCCTAACATAAAGTCACGTTCGTAGCAATATAAAACAAATCTGTGACAAGGGGTGCACAGTTAGTACCCATAAGAATGCCAACGGTTTGCCTATAAACGGTATGTCCAAACCTGACAAAAATGTTGTCTAATAAGAATGATAGTTATGCACAGGTTTGTCGACAAGTCCATCAAGTGTAACCGCCGGTATCACTGTTGGTAAACAATACCCTAGTGTTGTTACATGCTAAAAAAGTAGTTTGTTCCCTGGCGAAAGTGTTTTTTTATATGAGTTATTAGTGTTTCTTTTATAAGGTTAAGGGTAAAGTAGTGTAAAGTGTAGAATAAAGTCATCAGTATGTAATGATGACACTTGAGGTAGATTACGTAGTTTGTTAAGAACCTCGCCAGAATGTTTTATTTACCAGAATAAATTGATACCAGAGTTATCATAGGCTTTCTCTTAATACTCTTTCACATGCTCTTTAACTGCTGTGAGGCAAGATGTTACATGCGCTAGAGTTTGCACATGAAGCGGGCTTTATAAGGCTGTTTGTCTAGTTTAGGGATCCAGTAAATTGTAGGGAGTTTATTTTACTTCTCGTCCAGTTTGATCATGAACTTGGAAATGCGAGCAATATGGTCACGAATAATATCGCTCTCATTTGAGTTAATCTGACTCTACGAGTCGGTGCTTCCGAGTTCCTCTTTTAAAACATTAACATAATATAGCCGTCAAACAATAATAATATTATTACAGGCTTTGTCATCCGGAACTAAGACATATTTAGTATGAAAACCCTGGATGCCTTTCTTTAGATGACGAAACGTAAACCTAGGTGGTAATAATGATGGATTAGGGGTATAGAAATAAGATATCACAAACCCAATATGGTTAACAATAGGGCTACCGCCATGAAACGGTCAGTGCTAAAAATGCCGCTGGGGGTTTAAACCAGGATTTAGGGTGCATCAAACCTCACACTTACCCTACTGTCATCCCAATAAAACGGGACAGTGTAAATAAAGACATTTCCGCCATGAACTATTTTCTAACGAACAATAGGCAATATAGGTAAAACACAAAGATGCTCGTGTATATATATAAATACAAATAAATAGCATAGAAAGCCGCAATGAAGGTACTCAATGACTTGGCAGAAGCCAGAGCAACAAGAGAACAAACCATTGAGGGCACGACAAGACAATATTGCAGACACACATCAAACATCACCGTCTTTTGGGCTTTAGGTAGACGTCATCATCATGCCCACAGCCTGTGGTCATCGCATAATTAAAGAGGAAAGTATAGTGGCGAACTGCCAATGGGTCCACCACCAAGCATGCAGTGCGTTGCAAAGTGATAGTGTCATAACCTCTTTTGATAAATCGTTTAACAAGTTTAATAAAGATAGTATGAAAGTGAGCATGACCAAGGATCTTACGAAGTTTGTAAATCACGTCGCCATAGAAGTCAGGTTGTGACAGTCCTCGTCGTAGAAGAGTTCTTAAATTATGGCTCCCCCACACAAAGTGTGGTAGGGGAGCCATATTGACTTTGTGCTTTCTGTCTGTAGGTCTGTCTGTAGGTCTGTCTGTCTGTGTCACAAACGATGTCCGATCAATAACTAGAGAATGGTTGGACCTATGGTCCTCAGACTTGGAAGGATGGTTGATTATGACAAGTAAATGACCCCTATTGATTTTGGGGTCACTAGGTTAAAGGTCAAGGTCGTGGTGACATTGACTATCAAAACGATGTCCGATCAATAACTAGAGAATGGTTGGACCTAGGGTCCTCAATTTTGGAAAGGTGGTTGGTCATGACCAGTAGATGACCCCTATTGATTTTGGAGTCACTAGGTCAATGGTCAAGGTCGCGGTGACCTTCACTATCAAAACAATGTCCGATCAATAACTAGACCAATGGTTGGACCTAGAGTCTTCAAACTAAGAAGGATGGTTGGTCATGACCCTATTGATTTTGGGGTCACTAGGATAGAGGTCAAGGTCGCGGTGACCGTGATTATCAAAACGATGTCCGATCAATAACTACACAATGGTTGGACCTAGGATCCTTAAACTTGGAAGGATGGTTGGTCGTGACCAGTAGATGACCCTATTGATTTTGGGGTCACTAGGTCAAAGGTCAAGGTCGTGGTGACCTTGACTATCAAAACGATCCCCGATCAATAACTAGACAATTTCCGATCAATAACTAGAGAATGGTTGTACCTATTATTATTTTATTTTATTTTATTATTTATTTATTTTTTATTTATTTTTTTTTCTTTCTTTTTTTCTTTAATCTTTTTTTGTTTTTTTATTTTTTTTTTGCATACAAAGTTTTAGGGTCTGCACCTTAAAATAGGGTTGGTCGGGTTACCTGAACCACACATATTCTTTTATGTGGCCTTACTGATACAGATAGTAGATACAGTCACAGGGATATTGCATATCAAAACAATCTCAGATCAATAAAGAACGGTTGGACCTAGAGTCGTCAATTATGTCTGTTCCGGCGAGTGGGGGAGCCATACGTTTTTGTCCCATGGACAATAACAATTTCTAGTTACTTTTATATTTGGAAAGCAGATCAAGGTTACGATAATAATTTTTTGCAAAGGTTTTACGAAGTTTATGGTAACATAAGCACAGATGGAGTAGCTTTTTAGTTTTACAAACTGAAAGATTACGAATATTAAAGTCCTCAACTCGAGTACAAGCTCTAGAACAACGAATAAGATGGGACACATAGATAGTTGCTCGGGGAACATCCCCATCTAAATGGGGATAATTAACAATATCAAATTTAAAATCATCTCTTTTGTCATATATTGCGCTAATTATTTCACCATATTCAATAGACAGATGAAAATCGAGAAAAGAAGTGTTTTTTTTTAGTATCAGAAATATTAGCTATGTTAAGTTGCAGTTCTTTAGGATATATTTTATTAACCATAGTAGAAATGAAAGGGTTGTCAATGTTCAATATGTCATCCAGGTACCGAGAGGTGTCAGTAAAGGCTTCAATAACATATGCCTGGGTATCTGGTGAAAGACTAAACATGAAATCTCTTTCATAGCAATATAAAAACAAATCTGCGACAAGGGTAGCACTTTTCGTACCCATAGGGATACCAACAATTTGCATATAAACGGTATTTCCGTACCTGACAAAAATATTATCTGATAGGAAGATAAGTGCTTCACAAACTTCTTGGCAATTCCACATAGTGTAATTGTCTAACATGACATTAGTAAAAAATGAAAAATGGTTTTGACTATCGGAAAGAGCAGGTTCGAATTCCTTAATTAGAGGCCATCAACGGTAAAATAGACTAGCATTTATCTGACAGTGGTTTGATTTTGTAAAATGTCCTCGACTCAGTTTGAAAGTCACGCCAACGTGACACTTTTGTATAAAATATCATTCTTTAAACCGCAAGAAGACATAACGTATATACATTTATATTTATCGCCGTCGACAGGGCAAATTCTTAATCTGAGTTTGGCTGATAGAGATAGGAAAATATGAATTCAATAAATATACAATACATGATAAAGTTCAGCACTTACCTCAGGGAAACTTTATCGGCCGCCATCTTGGAAGTCACTTAACATTTCCTACCGTACAACTTACATTACAGTGATATTTCTTAACAGTTACTCAGTCACTGAGTAAACATTACGCATTGCCTCGTGTATCATTAGGAGTCATGTATCATCGACATGTATCAAATATCATCAGAAAGATTAGGAGTTCTTATTAGACTACTCGGGTCATGGTCACTGTTACTATAAGTAGATTGTTGGTTTCCATTCAGTATATTTAGTTTCGTTAATAATAAAAATAACATTGCATGGGTAATTTCACCATATGAGTAGATTCGCCATATCAAAATGACTTAAATTCGTGTTTAATATCCCATCATCTCATTATTTGGGATTATTTAGAGATACGTGAGTGAGGACCGATATATAGGCATCCGTGAAGTTATGAAATATTTGAACTATCTCATCAACTCATTACATGTATCTGGATTTATTTAGAGCCGCATTAGAAAGCGTTGGGTTGGTGTAGGGGGTGGGTGGGGTCATAATAGACATCCGGAATCTCTTTATACTATTTCTTTAACTCATTGCATGTATCTGGGATTATTTAGAGCCACACTAGAAAGCGGGGAGTTGGTGTGGGGGTGGGCGGGGTCATATTTAGGCACCCAGAATCTCTATTATCTCATTATCTCGGATTATTTAGAGTCGCACACGAGGGGGATGGGATTCGAATAAAGGCATCCGGAATCTCTTTATACTATCTCATCAACTCATTATCTTGGATTATTTAACGTCGCACACGAGAGTGTGGACAGATGTATAGCCACAGGGATCTCTTTATAATCCCCCATCAACTCGTTTTCTAGGAGTATTAAGAGTTGCACACGAGAGTGTGGACAGATGTATAGCCACGGGGATCTCTTTATAATCCCCCATCAACTCGTTTTCTAGGAGTATTAAGAGTTGCACACGAGAGTGTGGACAGATGGATATCCACGGGGATCTCTTTATAATCCCCCATCAACTCGTTTCCTAGGATTATTAAGAGTTGCACACGAGAGTGTGGACAGATGTATAGCCACGGGGATCTCTTTATAATCCCCCATCAACTCGTTTTCTAGGAGTATTAGGAGTTGCACACGAGAATCTAGACAGATATATAGCTACGGCGATCTCTTTATAATCCCCCATCCACTCGTTTTCTAGGAGTATTAAGAGTTGCACACGAGAGTGTGGACAGATGTATAGCCACGGGGAGATCTTTATAACCCCCCATCAACTCGTTTTCTAGGAGTATTAAGAGTTGCACACGAGAGTGTGGACAGATGTATAGCCACGGGGATCTCTTTATAGTCCACATCAACTCTTTGTCTCGGATTATTAAGAGTTACACACGAGAGTGTGGACATATGTATAGCCACGGGGATCTCTTTAAAATCCCCCCTGTCACAGGATGACCTTAGTGGTTGGGCTAACTCAGGAAAGAATCAATGACGGTGAATGCATTTACATAAGTTTAATGCAACTTTTAAAATATGTTTAATATATATACAATTATCTAAAAAAACAAGCGAATACACAAATGAACTATGAAAAGAATGTTCTCCTGAACGTTTAAGACGTTCTTAGTATTGTTATAAATACTGAATGTCTAAGACACTAAAGTGTTGTTAAAGATATAACAATGTTGATCTAGCGCGATAACTGTGATGCGCGAGAGCTCATGAAGATGATGATGCGCGAATTCAATGGATGATTGTCATCAAATGCCTTCTGTAAGGGTTGATGACGCGATGCAATGATAGTTAATCTCCACTGAGATTGTGAATGATATTCCTCCAGTGAGGACTGGTAACGGGCCCACCTTGTGTCCCGGGGGTTATCGTTAGTAAAACCTGGCTGCGCAGGTACGGGGACCGTCTCCACCGCTTGTGAACGTTATTCGTGGAAGCTTAGCTCCACTCCTGGATATCCAAACCTAGATGGCTTACTCCAACCCTGGATGGCTTATATCCTGGATGGCTTAAGCTGTAATTATACATACGTTTTAGCTGTCGGTTTACAAACATAACAATCTTGCATAATTATCATTACCCAAACAAATCATTATTCAATCAATATATGTAAGCTGTACTAATGATGAGTAGCAATGTATACATATTCTACAACGCCATGTATACGCTATGTACGTCGCTGTTAATCAATGCCCCTAATACATGTAAAATAAACATGATCAAATAACTCATATATTACACTCACTGAGTTATGTTTGCACGCAATGTTAACAATCGTGTATTACAATCACTGAGTTATACGCCAACGTTAACTAATGCACCTATTATCCACTGTTATCAAATTAATATTGTTTTACAATTAATGATCAATTACAATAATTACATCTAATAAAGTAACTTCAAACTCATATGCTAGTCTAAAGTTATGTTTGAGAAACATCAATGCTAACCGGATGTCGTAACCGCCAAACAAGATGGCGCCGCCCACTGAATACAAATATACGATAAAAGTTTAATAAAACTACTAACCACATGTTGCCTGTGAAATTTGCCGTCCAATCTCTGTTCCAACAAAGTACTTTCGATGATCCCGGCGATAGCTAGAAGACAATGGGTTTTATAGCAAACATTACGCCCAAATCATTATTTCCCCCGTTCAGTCCGTGACAAACGTGGCTAAATCTACAGTATTGAATCCACACGAGAGGCCCCTTATACAATTTTGCCATTTAAGGAAAATATACCTATCCGTTTACATGCATTAGCACAAAACTAAACTTATGACACGGCCTCTCTGGCGGCCACTTAATATGTGCACGCTTTTACGTGTTACATGAATAGATCATGAATATTGTGAAATTGTTTCAACTCGAACAATAGATTTTGGGTGTAACCGATACAAGAGCTATATACGACCAGTACGCTCTACCCGTGACATTTTGTGACAACATCTCCCCACTTAAAGAAAGTGCTACACTTTTAAAATTCAACAAAATGATAATTAATATTTACACGTTAAGAAACTATTAATTCTTCTGAGCAAACGAGCGACAACACGTACAAGCTGATCGCTCAATCGCTTGAGTATGTTAACTATTACCACTGCAGTTATAACCTAACTATAATATGTAATTACAATTTCAACACTATTCTACAATTGTACACTACCCTGTCGTAACCTATACTACTATTGTACAATACACTGCAAAACACTATTGTATTAAACCGGTCATTATGTGCGGCGACTTAAATAGTCTGCCCCAATATTGTCCTTTCCTCGGATCGCTTTAATTTTCATCCGGTAAGGCTGCAGAGTCAGTGCCCACCTCATTAACCTACTGTTAGCTACCTTAGCTTTATTCATATAAGCTAACGGTTGGTGGTCAGTCTCCAAGACAAATTCCTTACCAAAAACATATCGGTGGAATTTACTGACACCCCACACTACTGCAAGACACTCCCTTTCGATAACAGAGTAGTTACATTCCCGGGGTAATAGTTTCCGACTTGCGTAAGCCACGGGGAGACTACACCCATCTTGCTCTTGCAGTAGGACTGCACCCACCCCGATATCGGAGGCATCCGTTCTGAGGATAAACTCCTGGTCAAGTTCAGGTAATTTTAGTATTGGGGTTTTGACCAAACTCCCCTTTAAAGAGACAAAAGCTCGCTCCTGGCTTTCCCCCCAAGTTATCCTATTGGGTTGACCTTTCTTTGTCAAGTCTGACAAAGGTGCAGCTATAGCCGAAAAGTTTGGAATAAACTTCCTGTAAAAACCCGCCAACCCTAAAAATGACCTAACTTGTTTCTTTGTCTCGGGTCTTGGTGCTTCCTGAATTGCCTTAACCTTGTCGGGGTTGGGTTTCAATTTCTGGTCCCTCCCGACAACATGACCCAGACACTCTATATCTGCGTAACCCATGTGACACTTGCTAGGTTTTGCAGTCAGTTTAAACCGGCGTAGCCGTTCCAACAGATTACGTAGAGCCTTAATATGGTCTTCAAATGTTGTTGTAAACACCAGGATGTCATCTACAAAACTGTCTGTGTTGGACAAATCCTTCAGGACTTTCCTCATTAACCTACAGAATGTTGCTGGGGCGTTTACGAGACCAAAGGGCATGACCTTGAACTTAAAAAGTCCTTGCGAAGTTTCGAAGGAGGTCATCTCTTTAGCTCGGTCTGAAAGTGGGACTTGCCAATAACCTTTACTGAGGTCTAACTTGGAGAAATACGAATATCCCGCAAGTTTAGAGAATACCTCCTCAATATTAGGCATTGGCTCTGCATCAAAGATGGTACGTTTATTGAGCTGCCTAAAATCGATGCAGAATCGAATTGACCCATCTTTCTTCTTAATAAGTACGACTGGGGATGAAAATGGGGCGTTTGAAGGTTCGATGACACCCAATTTCAACATATCTTTCACCTCCTCATCAACAATTGATCGGGAGTGAAATGGAATGGGATACCCCTTAATTCTTATTGGTTCCCCTGATGTGAGTACAATATCATGTTGCACTCCATCTGTCTGCCCCGGGTTTTCGGACAAGACATCACTGAACTCAGAGAGTAAACTACCCATCTCTCTTTGCTGCTCTACACTAAGCATGCCCGATATGTCTACATCGGCTGCTGTCTCCCTACCTACACTAGTGGGAAAATACATGGGACTAGTGTCCTCACTACTGTCTTCCTCACTATCCTCAATAACTGCAACATTAACTACGGTTAACACCCCTTGTTGCCCATTATCGGTTCTACTGATATACTCTTTCAGCATATTCGCATGAAAGGTCTTTAACTTTCCGTTTATCTCGATACGGTAATCCATAGTGTTCACTATCCCTCTAACGTAAAACGGACCTTTCCATTGTAATAACAACTTGTTATTGTCGGTCGGGAGTAACAGTAACACCTGGTCATCTATCTTAAACTTCCTAGCTCTAGCTTTCTGGTCATAGTACCGTTTGTACTTGGTACTTGCCTTAACTAACTGACTTTGAGCTATCTTACAAGTCTCCTCTAGTTTCTCCTTCAGATCTAAAACATACTGATATGTAGTCTTAACCTCATCACTATCTACTTCACCTGCCCACATCTCTCTAAGAATCCTCATGGGACCTCTAACTGACCTACCGTACAATAACTCAAACGGAGAAAATCCTAAACTCTCTTGTGGAACCTCTCTAAATGCAAACAATAAAGCATTGAGATACTTGTCCCAATCTTTGGGTCTCTCGGTACACATACGCCATAACATTTGCTTTAACGTCCCGTTAAATCGTTCGACTAACCCGTTACACATAGGGTGATATGGTGTTGTCATGATTTGACGCAAAGACAATAACCTGCTTACTTCAGCCATAAGTTCTGACGTAAACTGTGACCCACAATCAGTCAGCATTTCCTCTGGTACACCTAGCCTACTGAACATATCAACTAATGCCTCAGCTACTCTCTCAGTTTCAATTGAGGGCAATGCTACTGCCTCCGGATACCTAGTTGCATAGTCTACCATGGTTAAAATGTACCTATTTTTCCTATCCGACACTGGAAAAATTGGTCCAACTATGTCTACGGCTACCCGCTTAAATGGTGTATCTATCAGTGGCATCTGACCTAAATGTACTTTGGTCACTCGACCTTTTGGTACTGTCCTTTGGCATACATCGCAGGACCTACAATACCTAGTTACATCTCCACTAACGCCTGGCCAATAAAATTCTGCCAATACTCTATCTGACGTTTTCTTTACGCCTAAATGACCTCCCATAATCGACTCATGAGCTACCTTAAGCACTGTCGTTCTATACTGGGTAGGTACCACTAATTGGTGAAACTGTCTACTACCACTATCTTCAAATTCTCTGTACAATAACCTATTCTTATGTACAAACTTACAACTACCGGACCCTTTACACTTCTTCACTACACCATCCTTGGCCTTCACCTTACAAGGACCTAATGACTCGTCTTGAGTTTGTGCTTCTATAAACTCTGCTTTAGATATGTCACCTACGGCTGCAGGAACCTTTAATTTTCTATAAGCCTGAGCTTGCTTCTGAACCTGCGCTCTAGTCTCTACGGCATTACTTATGCTACTTCTAAAATCGGACATTACCGGAAGTGCTGAACCATCTATGTTCCCTATCGTTAAATCATACATCGGGTCATCCATACATAGTGCCTCTGTAGTCCCTTTAAAGAAAGGTGTATCTACATCTATTCTCGCTATTGGCACGTGCTCTACCGACTTATTTAACAACATACACGGTGACTGTTTACCTACCAACTGGTCATCCGTAACTAAACTACGCCTAACTACCACACCTGTACAACCTGTATCCCTCATTACAATTACGTCCGTGCCATTCACTCTACCATCTGCCGTTGGAAGATTTGCATATGGAAAGAGACATGTTCCGATCTTCGTCATTACCCCATCCGCTTTAACACAACAGCTACTACTCTCGGTTTTAATAACCGGACTATTACTACCTCTGCCTCTACCTCTACCTCGGTTTTGACCACCTCTACCTCTACCGAAATTCCATGGGTTGTTAAAACCTTGGTTCTGACTCCCTACATTGTTGTCCACTCTACTATTTTCACTAAAATGGTCTACGACAGCGGACACTTTCACCGCTTTCCTACACTCATGTGAAGCATGATTCCCATTACAGTGACGACAACGAATAAAAGGTCTACCTATGTTACCACTATTGCTACCTCCTCTAGCACCCATCGAACTACCTCCACCTCTATAGTTTCCACTCTGGCCTTTCTGTTTATGATCGTCCCCTTGCCTATCTCTAAAAGTTCTGTCTTTCGACACTACATTATGAGCTCCACCTCGAGCCTCGGCAAACTGATCTGCTTGTGTTGCCATTTCTCCTACACTAGCTAATTTTCTTTCTTTGAGAAATAAGAACAGATCTCTACTACAAACATTGAATAGCTGGTCCCGCAACAAGAAATCTACGAGGCCCTGATAAGTCTGCGCTACCTTCCCTAACTCTAACCACCTATCTAAGTAATTTCTAGACCTACTAATAAACTGAATAAATGACTCGCCTTTCTCAGGCAGACACGCTCTAAACCGCTTTCTAAAACCTTCTTCAGTTAACTCAAATCTCTTTAAAAGAGCATCCTTTAACTTGTCATAGTCAAGAGCATCTAAACTAGGTAATCTAGAAAATACATCTAAGGCCTTGCCTCTCAATAACGCACTTAAATGAACTGCCCACTTATCTTTGGTCCATTCCTGTAACTCAGCATAACGTTCGAACCGTAACAAGTAACTGTCCATGTTATCCAGCATCAAAGTATGGTAACTTCGAACCTTTTAACTTCCCAGAATAACTATCTTTCCCTTCAGTTTTACTTTCCTTACTATGTGTCTTAGCTGCTTCCAACTCTAAAGCTAACTTATGATCAAACTCTTTTTTCTCCCTCTCCATCATCATATTAGCCTTAGCTAGTCTACCATCTGTTTCGAACCTCTCATGTTCTAACTCTTGCTTCTGCCTTACTATTCTACTTTCTAATTCTAACTTCTCTTTAGCTAACCTATCTTCTAATTCTAACTTCTCTGTGGCTAGTCTACTTTCTTCATCTCGCTTCTCTTTAGCTAATCTACTTTCTAATTCTACCTTCTCTGTGGCTAGTCTACTTTCTTCATCTCGCTTCTCTTTAGCTAACCTACTTTCGAATTCTAGCTTCTCTTTAGCTATTCTACTTTCTTCATCTCTTTCCTGCTTTGCTAATTCTCTTTCCTTAAGTCTAAATTCCCTTTCTCTAGCCTGTTCGTCTTTAACAAAGGTTCTAAGCTCCTCTCCAGCATAACCTAACTCCTTACCCATTTCCGTAAGATCCTTTATGGACGTCATGTCTATGGACATTGTGGACTACTAACTACAATAATTACAATACACACGTCACTAATAATTCTACTCACCTAACTACTAATGGTAAGTCACTGTGTCCTCAGTAAATACCTGGGCATCATCATAGGACCAGTTACATACACATTTGTACTAGCGCTAACTACTAACGGTTATGTATAGATAGTATCTAGCTTCCACAAAACATATACACTACATAAAATATCTTAATTTGATATTGGACATAAACCTTAAACCATCATAGAAATGTGTATAACATGTACATGTATCTTTACTTTTCCCATCAATATAAGTATACTCGAGTGTCACAACATGAGTAGAACGTCTTGTTCGCCAACCTAATTGGATACTATGTGTATATCAAGGGAGGTAAAACAAACACTCAAATTATTGAGCAAAAGTGCCTCAGACCCACTCGTGTAGACCACTGCGACCTCGCGCCAAGGAAAGAACGGACAAAACAACAGTTTGGACTCACCCTACCCTTGTCGTGTCTTGACTTGTCTTCCAAGCAGTAGCCGTGATCGTCGACAGTCGCCTTGATGGATCAGAGGGTGGTACACAATTCTAAAATAATAAGTAGAGATTTAGTATATCATAATAAAGATCACTTATTGATTCTTTCCCTCCGTAGTCGCCAAAAATCCCACTTCTGACACCAGTTGTCACAGGATGACCTTAGTGGTTGGGCTAACTCAGGAAAGAATCAATGACGGTGAATGCATTTACATAAGTTTAATGCAACTTTTAAAATATGTTTAATATATATACAATTATCTAAAAAAACAAGCGAATACACAAATGAACTATGAAAAGAATGTTCTCCTGAACGTTTAAGACGTTCTTAGTATTGTTATAAATACTGAATGTCTAAGACACTAAAGTGTTGTTAAAGATATAACAATGTTGATCTAGCGCGATAACTGTGATGCGCGAGAGCTCATGAAGATGATGATGCGCGAATTCAATGGATGATTGTCATCAAATGCCTTCTGTAAGGGTTGATGACGCGATGCAATGATAGTTAATCTCCACTGAGATTGTGAATGATATTCCTCCAGTGAGGACTGGTAACGGGCCCACCTTGTGTCCCGGGGGTTATCGTTAGTAAAACCTGGCTGCGCAGGTACGGGGACCGTCTCCACCGCTTGTGAACGTTATTCGTGGAAGCTTAGCTCCACTCCTGGATATCCAAACCTAGATGGCTTACTCCAACCCTGGATGGCTTATATCCTGGATGGCTTAAGCTGTAATTATACATACGTTTTAGCTGTCGGTTTACAAACATAACAATCTTGCATAATTATCATTACCCAAACAAATCATTATTCAATCAATATATGTAAGCTGTACTAATGATGAGTAGCAATGTATACATATTCTACAACGCCATGTATACGCTATGTACGTCGCTGTTAATCAATGCCCCTAATACATGTAAAATAAACATGATCAAATAACTCATATATTACACTCACTGAGTTATGTTTGCACGCAATGTTAACAATCGTGTATTACAATCACTGAGTTATACGCCAACGTTAACTAATGCACCTATTATCCACTGTTATCAAATTAATATTGTTTTACAATTAATGATCAATTACAATAATTACATCTAATAAAGTAACTTCAAACTCATATGCTAGTCTAAAGTTATGTTTGAGAAACATCAATGCTAACCGGATGTCGTAACCGCCAAACAAGATGGCGCCGCCCACTGAATACAAATATACGATAAAAGTTTAATAAAACTACTAACCACATGTTGCCTGTGAAATTTGCCGTCCAATCTCTGTTCCAACAAAGTACTTTCGATGATCCCGGCGATAGCTAGAAGACAATGGGTTTTATAGCAAACATTACGCCCAAATCATTATTTCCCCCGTTCAGTCCGTGACAAACGTGGCTAAATCTACAGTATTGAATCCACACGAGAGGCCCCTTATACAATTTTGCCATTTAAGGAAAATATACCTATCCGTTTACATGCATTAGCACAAAACTAAACTTATGACACGGCCTCTCTGGCGGCCACTTAATATGTGCACGCTTTTACGTGTTACATGAATAGATCATGAATATTGTGAAATTGTTTCAACTCGAACAATAGATTTTGGGTGTAACCGATACAAGAGCTATATACGACCAGTACGCTCTACCCGTGACATTTTGTGACACCCCCCCCCCCCCCCCCCCCCCCCACCTATCAACTCGTTTTCTCGGATTATTAAGAGTTACACACGAGAGAGGGGACGGATATATAGCCACGAGGATATTTTTATAATCCCCCATCAATAAGTTTTCTCGGATTATTAAGAGTTACACACGAGAGTGGAGACGGATATATAACCAAGGGGATCTCTTTATAATCCCCCATCAACTCGTTTTCTAGGAGTATTAAGAGTTACACACGAGAGTGTGGACAGATGTATAGCCACGTTGAACTCTTTATAATCCCCCATCAACTCGTTTTCTAGGAGTATTAAGAGTTGCACACGAGAGTGTGGACAGATGTATAGCCAGGGGGATCTCTTTATAATCCCTCATCAACTCGTTTTCTCGGATTATTAAAAGTTGCACACGAGAGTGTGGACAGATGTATAGCCACGGGGATCTCTTTATAATCCCCCATCAACAAGTTTTCTCGGATTATTAAAAGTTACACACGAGAGTGCGGACGGATATATAGCTATGGGGATCTCTTTATAATCCCACATCAACTCGTTTTCTCGGATTATTAAGAGTTACACACGAGAGTGCGGACAGATGTACAGCCACGGGGATCTCTTTATAATGCCCCATCAACTCGTTTTCTCGAATTATAAATAGTTACACACGAGAGTGGGGACGGATATATAACTACGGGGATCTCTTTATAATCCCCTATCAACTCGTTTTCTAGGAGTATTAAGAGTTACACACGAGAGTGGGGACGGATATATAACCACGGGGATATCTTTATAATCCCCCATCAACTCGTTTTCTAGGAATATTAAGAGTTACACACGAGAGTGTGGACATATGTATAGCCACGGGGATCTCTTTATAATCCCCCATCAACTCGTTTTCTCGGATTATTAAGAGTTGCACACGACAGTGTGGACAGATGTATAGCCACGGGGATCTCTTTATAATCCCCCATCAACTAGTTTTCTCGGATTATTAAAAGTTACACACGAGAGTGCGGACGGAATATATAGCTACGGGGATCTATTTATAATCCCACATCAGCTCGTTTTCTCGGATTATTAAAAGTTGCACACGAGAGTGTGGACAGATGTATAGCCAAGGGGATCTCTTTATAATCCCCCATCAATAAGTTTTCTCGGATTATTAAAAGTTACACACGAGAGTGAGGACGGATATATAGCTACGGGGATCTCTTTATAATCCCACATCAACTCGTTTTCTCGGATTATTAAGAGTTACACACGAGAGTGAGGACAGATGTATAGCCACGAGGATCTCTTTATAATCCCCCATCAACTCGTTTTCTCGGATTATTAAAAGTTGCACACGAGAGTGTGGACAGATGTATAGCCACGGGGATCTCTTTATAATCCCCCAATAACAAGTTTTCTCGGATTATTAAAAGTTACACACGAGAGTGCGGACGGATATATAGCTACGGGGATCTCTTTATAATCCCACATCAACTCGTTTTCTCGAATTATAAATAGTTACACACGAGAGTGGGGACGGATATATAACCACGGGGATCTCTTTATAATCCCCTATCAACTCGTTTTCTAGGAGTATTAAGAGTTACACACGAGAGTGGGGACGGATATATAACCACGGGGATATCTTTATAATCCCCCATCAACTCGTTTTCTAGGAATTTTAAGAGTTACACACGAGAGTGCGGACAGATGTATAGCCACGGGGATCTCTTTATAATCCCCCATCAACTCGTTTTCTCGGATTATTAATAGTTACACACGAGAGTGTGGACGGATAAATAGCCACGGAGATCTCTTTATAATTCCCATCAACTCGTTTTCTCGGATTATTAAAAGTTACACACGAGAGTGTGGACAGATGTATAGCCACGGGGATCTCTTTATAATCCCCCATCAACTCGTTTTCTCGGATTATTGAGAGTTGCACACGACTGTGTGGACAGATGTATAGCCACGGGGATCTCTTTATAATCCCCCATCAACTCGTTTTCTCGGATTATTAAGAGTTACACACGAGAGTGCGGACGGATATATAACCACGGGGATCTCATTATAATCCCCCATCAACTCGTTTTCTAGGAGTATTAAGAGTTACACACGAGAGTGGGGACGGATATATAACCACGGAGATATCTTTCTAATCCCCCATCAACTCGTTTTCTAGGAGTATTAAGAGTTACACACGAGAGTGGGGACGGATATATAGCCAAGGAGATCTCTTTAAAATCCCCCATCAACTCTTTTTCTCGGAAATCTCTTTATAATCCCTCAAAAAATCGTATGGCCTATAATGCGCTAATTATGACGTTAAACAACATTCAAACAAACAAACCCCTCACATAGGGAATTAAATAGTGTGGAGGAGGTGGAGGGTGTATACTATCAAATAATTTCTGTATATCTATAAGTGCATTATTTGTTTCGTTACAGAACAAAATCAATCCTCATCGAGTTATTTCGATATATGTCTGTGTTGTTAGTCCTACAACGTGATTGTGGTGCATACAAACTATTTCTGTGCTACACCACACATACTGCCATCCCACACTTTCGTGTTACAGTATGTTTCTATTTTTCTGGGTATATAAGTATACCGCAAATCTTCTCATTTATCATCGTCACCCATCCTACCATTCCATTTCCGTAGTTTTACCCACTCTTGTCTTGTGTTGTTGATATTGTTCATTCGCACGGGGACATTGTGCATACCTCTGCATATCTCTATTATCACATGGTGCATACCTCTGCATATATCTATTATCAATCCACTCTCCCTCGAAATTATACCTTGTGCATTTCACAAATTTCTTCTTTATTTGTTCATTTATATTGTTTAAGTGTACACAGGGCATACCTATTACCACGGCAATCAATCACCCCCACCACCCCCATCCCCCCACCCCCACCCCCACCGTCCCGCAACACACACACACACACACACACACACACACACACACACATTCTACATATCACACTAGCCCCCTGTCAGCCTCACCCTACCCCCCCCCCCCCCAACCCCCCCCCCCCGCCCCGAACACACACACACACACACACCCTTCAAGGCAACCCTCACCCGTAGTTATTTTACTTAAATATCGCCGTTTTAATTGTCTTTGTTTAAATATTGCTCATGAAATGGCTTGTAAGAAGAGCGATTCTGCTTTCTCTGATTGTATATCAGGTGTATAATTTTGTATAATATAAGGTTATATACCGTTTGATTTCTCTGAACATTTCCCATACAATCATAGGTTGACTAAAACATGTTTAAGAATTTAAACCAGTTTTGTAAAAACGAGTAAATTTGAAGTGCAACAGCATAACGTCCAAACCACCAATATGTTGGTTATATAGCAAACCTAGGACCTGAATGTTTTTAGTTCAATTTCTCTACTTAAAACTTGATTATGTTGCGGTCAGGCCTGTATAACGTGCAATGATTTCATTTTAGCTATTACCGTGTTTTAACTGGTAGCAAAGTGTGATTATCACTTTTAATAAAAATACATGTATGTCATTTTACTTTTGATCAGCCGATTGCAATGAATGGATGAATGAATGAATGAATGGTGTTTTACGGCACGTCGACACATAAATAGGTCATATTGTGCGCAAAAACTGATGAAAGATGAAGAAATGAAGTAGTAATTAAGACTTAATGTAAATATATAGAGATAAAACTATTTACAAATAAGGGATGATATGGTAGTAATATAAACTATATATGAATGAATAGATGACTATTACTCATACATCTATAGGTATATAAACATGAACAGTTACAAAATGTATTAATCTGATTATGAGTTTTATTTTGTTCCAGAAACCACACTAAGACGACGTTACATCATGCAACCGTTTTAATGCAGCATGTACAACAAAGGATTTACAAGGACAGATCATCTTAACAGACACATGTGCATGCAAACAGAGACACCACATACATGTATCGTGTGCAGAAAAGTATTTTCCGCTTCACATACATGCGAGACATCATTTAAGTGTAGTATTTCTAGTAAAGGATTTACCGAGTCAGGCAATCTTACAAAACACATGCACATACATACAAATGAGACGCCATATAAATGTATCGCGTGCAGTAAAGGATTTATACAGTCAAGTGATCTTCAAAAACACATGCGCATACATACAGGTGAGACGCCATATAAGTGTAAATGATCAATCTAACAAAACACATGCGCATACATACAGGTGAGACGCCATATAAGTGTAGCGCGTGTAGTTAAGGATTTAGCCAGTCAGACAGTCTTACAAGACACATGCGCCTACATACAGGTGAGACACCATATAAGTGTAGCGCGTGCAAAAAATAATTTTCCAATTCATGCCATCTTCCAAAACACATGCGCATACATACAGGTGAAACACCGTATAAGTGTAGCATATGCAGTAAAGTATTTACCAGGTCAAGTAGTCTTAAAACACACATGTACATACATACAGGCGAGATACCATTTAAGTGTAGTGTTTGCAGTAAAGGATTTACCAAATCGGGCAGTCTTACCATACACATGCGCATACATACAATTAAATATGGCTGACAGCGAGACGTATATTTTAGCGGTCGTGTTTTAAAATTCCATTTCAAAGTTTTTCTACAAGTTATAGCTTTTAAAATAATACGTATAGTGACTTGAAAATGTGATTATTCACTTGTCTGTGTTTGTGTGGATATCTGAGTTACAGAAAAGATGGAAAACTCGTTTTCCGGCATTCAAACAAAGAACCGTTTCGAATTGTTTAGTGAAGGTGAAATGGCGGGACAGAACAATACACGGACAATAGGGCGCGAGATAAATGTGAGACATAATTTCATGGAAAGTTCAATGGACAATAAAATGCTGATGTTATTCGACGAGCTGAGATTTATCAGAGAGGAACAAGTCACCTGTAGTAAAGGTATGCTTAACTTCCAGCAATCACTGGTTAAAATGACGGACAAAGTTGGTCACGTGATCCAGGTAGTCAATACACAAACTGATATTATGAAAACTCTGGCATATAAGTCAATCGACCTGGAAGCAAGATCCAGAAGAAATAATCTGATTTTTTGGGGTTTTATCGAAAGTTATGGAGAAAACTGCTTATTTAAGATCAGAGATTTTCTGGAAGATAGACTGGAATTGACATCAAGCGATATGTACATTACTAGAGCACACAGATTGGGCATGCGTTCCCCCAACAGAAATCATTTAAAGCGTCCTATTATTGTGAATTTTCGAGACTTTTGCGACGTCGAAAGTATTATGAGTAAGGTTTATAAATTGAAAAACACCCCATTCTCTGTGGATTATGACATGCCGAAAGAAATACAAGATGCTAGAAAAATATTGTGGCCTAAATACAAACAGTTCAAGATTCAGAATCCAAGATCAAAAGTTCAAATCATGTATCCTGCAAAATTGATTGTTGACGGAAGATTGGTGCACGATGAACTACCTGAGTGGAGCAGGTATATTAGGGGAAATCGCTTGTCTGAGTTTCAGCATGTTACCCCACACCGTGATGGGAACATAGCCCACTACAGAGAAAACATTGCCCCTACGGTCGAATCACAGGACACATTTGCTTATATGCATGACAGGAGTGTTCGAAACGCAACGCATGGACACAACACAGAAAACATGGAGACGGCCTCAGTGCATATCAACACAGAAATCCCGGTAGTATTGCAGGTATCGCAATCCAGGCACTCAGTTGAAGACATTTTGTCATCTGAAAATGAATCGCGACAAGCAGAGCAGGTCCAAGAATCTACTGTACAACCACCACAACGATCCTTGTTTACATCCAGTGACCCTATTAACCTGACCTCAGAACAGAGTACACAACAGTGTATTGATTTTACACGCAACAATAGCGAACAATTATCACCTGAAAGAGGGCGTTCACATGCATCCCGTGCATTAAACAAGGTCACTTCAAGATCAACAAGGCGGACGCAGTCAGCTATGCCATACCTTCGGTTTAGTACAGGTGCTACACGTGATAAAGATGGAGATCCCCGGGAATCTATAATTACTCTAGCCGATGTCAGCTCGCGCGATCGAGACAATCATGGTACAATTGTTCCAGATACTATAAATAACTCGGAGAGTGCGACCCCGATAAATGACAGTTCATAGACGAACGCGGAGAAGGCTCACTTACGATGTGCCTTATTGAATATACAGGGTTTAGTGACAAAAAGAGTAAACAAATTAAAAACGAATGAATTAAAAGCTGTTTTTGATAATCATGATATTGTTTTATTTACAGAAACGTGGACAAATGAATTTTCGGACCTATATGTTGATAATTTTGGATACTTTGTTTTGAATAGAACCGAAAATAAAAAATCGAGTAAACGAAACTCAGGTGGCATTATTGTGTATCTCAGAAAC
This sequence comes from Cyrtodaria siliqua, assembly GCA_037043455.1. Taxonomy (NCBI): domain Eukaryota; kingdom Metazoa; phylum Mollusca; class Bivalvia; order Adapedonta; family Hiatellidae; genus Cyrtodaria; species Cyrtodaria siliqua. Next base: position 66,043 of record JAWPHD010001353.1, read on the forward strand.
GAATATGTGACAGATGAATCTCTTATTTTTCAAAGCTATGATGATATTATATGCATTAAGATTGATGGTAACAAATTGTCTTTGCAAAATGATTTATTTGTATGCTTGTGTTATGTCGTTCCAGAGAGCAGTAGTAGACAAGCGTTGATTGAAACGAATATTTTTGATAGAATTATTGATTTTATTACATCTGTAAATGTAAGATATGAAAAAGGTTTAAATTTTGTTTTATGCGGTGATATGAATAGCCGAACTGCTGGATTGGCCGATTACGTTATTGATGATAGCGATATACATATGCAGTTATTACCCGATGAGTACACATGTGATGATGAACTTAAACGATTTTCGCAGGATAACGGTAGAATAAACGGTAATGGGCATTGTCTGTTAGATTTATGTAAACAGACTGGTTTACGTATTTTGAACGGGCGAGTGGGGAATGACAAAGGTATTGGAAGTAATACCTTTGTTGGTAATCGTGGAAGTAGTTTAGTTGATTATGTTATAAGTACCGACCATATTTTCCAAAGTGCATCGACGTTTAATGTTCTTGAACCCAATATTTTAAGTGATCATTGTCTTATATCGTTTTCTTTTGAATTTTACAAACCAGTTAGCATAAGTGAGAATATAAATTGTAATGATAAGAGAGTAACGTATAAGTGTGCATGGAAAAACGAGAAGAGATATGATTACGTTGAGAAACTTTCATCCCTTGATATCACACAAAAGTTGTATAGGTTTAATCAATCTGTAAATGAATGTTCAAATAGTGACGATGTTAATACTTGTATTGAAGGATTTTCTAACATTATTGATGAAGTTGTCTCTCCTTTATTTAAAAATAAGGTTATTTCTTCTGAAAACTATTCATCTAAAGATACAACGTTAGAGAGTCCTTGGTATACGGATGAATGCGTTAATAGTAAATCGAATTTTGTATATATGCTGAATAAATATCGGTTAGACAAGAGCGATGTTAACAGAGTAGATATGGTAAATGCTAGATCAAAATACAAGTCACTTATACGTAAATGTAGATACGAGTATGATAAAATTGAAACAAACAAACTAATACAGGCTAAACATAGAAATGCTAAGATGTACTGGAATATGCTAAAAAGGTGTGCTGGAATAAAGCAACCCAACATTCAGATTAGTGCTTTTGAGCAATATTTTAAAGCTGTTAATAACCCAGAGAGTCAATTCTTTACACCTGATGAAGATGTATTATATTTTATTGATAGATATGAAAATGATGAATTTAACATTATATTTAATGAATTAAATATTGAGATTACTGAACAAGAAATTATTAAAGGAATAAACCAACTTAAGTCAAACCGATCAGGAGGACCGGACCTATTTTTAAATGAATTTTTTATACATGGTAAGCATATTTTATCTCCGGTATTACGTGAATTGTTCAATAAAATATTCGAATTAGGATATTTTCCTGACAGCTGGTCAGAGGGTCATGTTATACCTTTACACAAAAAGGGAAGCATTAACAATGTAGACAATTATCGTGGTATTACCTTATTAAGTACTTTGGGTAAATTGTTTTCAAGAATTTTGAATAACAGACTCACAAGCTGGGCTGAAAATTATGGTGTATACATTGAAGCGCAAGCTGGTTTTAGGTCAAACATGGGTACAGTGGATAATGTGTTTGTCTTACATGGATTAATCTCTCATTTTATAAATACAGGTAAAAAACTTTATTGTGCGTTTGTTGATTTTACAAAAGCTTTTGATTATGTAGTTCGAGAAAACCTATGGTTTAAAATGATTAAACTGGGAATTCGGGGTAAAATGTTTAATATTATTCATTCTATGTACCAATCTGTGAAATCAAGAGTTAAGTATTGTAATTTGTTGAGTGAAGAGTACAGTTGTATGCTAGGGGTTAGACAAGGGGAATGTTTGTCTCCTTTCTTATTCTCAATGTTTTTGAATGATATTGAAGAAACATTTATGAATAATGGTATTGAAGGTATTGATGTTAACATGTTTAAAGTATTTCTTATATTATATGCTGATGATATTGTTATTTTTGCAAATAGTAGTGAAGAGTTACAAAATAGCTTAAACTTACTTTCAGAATACTGTGATAGATGGAAACTTGTTGTTAATGGTTCAAAAACAAAGATAATGGTATTCAAAAAAGGTGGTTCATTACCGAGAGGTCTAATCTTTTATTATAAAGAAAATGCATTAGATATAGTAAACAGTTTTAGTTATCTAGGTATTGTATTTACAACTGGTGGCTCTTTTTCTGATGCTCAGGCAACACTTGCAGGCCAAGCTTTGAAAGCAATTTTTAAAATGAATAAATGTCTTTACAAATTTACGGCGTTATCGGTTGAACATAGGCTAGATTTGTTTGATAAGCTGATAACACCCATTTTGAACTATGGATCTGAAGTTTGGGGGTTTCTACAGGCGAATGCCATTGAAAGAGTACATATGCAATTTTGTAAAAGGTTATTGGGAGTAAAGAAGTCAACACAAAACGATTTTATATATGGAGAGCTGGGTAGAAAGTCTATGTTATGTCATCGTCATTTTAATATTATAAAATACTGGGTTAAGATATTACAAAGTAATGAAAATAAATATGTAAAACAAATATATGTTTTGATGTTAAATGATATAAATGCTCAACCCAACATAAAAAATTGGGCATCTTTAATTAGAGATATATTAGGCATTATGGGTTTCAATGATGCGTGGTTAGCCCAAACGGTGGGTAATCCTAAATTGTTTCTGTATGTTGTTAAACAGAGATTACATGACAACTTTAGCCAAAATTGGAATAGTAGACTAGCTGATTCAAGTAGAGCTCGCTTTTATAACTGTATATGTGTTTTCAAGTTTCAACCTTATCTTAATATTTGTATTATATCAAAATTTAGAATTGCCATGACCAAATTAAGAGTATCCTCGCACAGACTAGAAATAGAAGCAGGACGTTGGAATAAACCTAATAGAATTCCGGTAAATGAGAGAAAATGTAAATTTTGTAATATCCTAGAAGACGAGTTTCATTTTATGTTAGAATGTCCTATATACTCGGAGTTCAGAAAACAATATATCAAAAAATATTATTGGGATAGGCCAAATATGCAGAAACTTATTTTGTTAATTAACACAGAATGTCAAAAAGAAATTAGAAACGTGGCTATTTTTGTTTACAAATCTTTTAATAAACGAAATGAATGTTTGTTTGCAAATAATTGAATTAATTCACAAACTTGTCTGTTGGTAGTAGCTACATGTTTTAAATTAAGCAAATCTGACCTGTATATTGTGTACAACTGTAATGGCTAAAAGCCTTCTCCACACAAATGAAAGGAATTATTATTAAAAAAATATATATATGATGTTATCATAACAAATAGTGCATTTTTAAAATTAATTAGTTGTGAATATTGTATATTTTGACTGTCAGTCATGTGTTGTAAAACAAAATGTATATCCTCATGGGCTATTTGCCTAATGGAATTTTGATAATAAACTTGTTCAAACTTGTTCATACAGGCGAGACACCATTTAAGTGTAGCGTGTGCAATAAAGAATGTATTCAGTGAAGTGATACAACACATGCGCAAACATACAGATGATACACTATATAAGTGTTGCACGTGCAGAAAAGGATTTACCGATTCAGGCAATCTTACAAAACACATGCGCATACATACAGGCGAGACACAATTTCAGTGTAACATGTGAAGTAAACAATTTACCGAGTCAAGCAGTTTTATACTACACATGCGCATACATACAGGCGAGACCCCTCATAATTATGCAGTAAAGGATTTACCCAGTCAGGCCATCTTAAAACACACATGTACATTCATACAGGCGAGACAACATATGTGTGGTGTTTGCAGTAAAACATTTACTCATTCAGGCAGTCTTGCAAAACACACATGCACTCACACAGGCGAGAAACTATAAACATGTAGCATGTGCAGTAAAAAACCGAGTCAGGCAGTCTTTCAATACATATGCGCAAACATACAGGCGAGACTCCCTTTAAGTATAGTGTTTGCAGTAAAGGATTTGCCCATTGAGGCAACCTTACAAAACATATGCACATACATAAAGGCTAGACACCATATAAGTGTAGCGTGTGTAGTAAAAGATTTGCCAATTCAGGCAATCTTTAAAATACATACAGGCGAAACCCTTATTTAAGTGTAGCGTGTGCGATAAAAGATTTATGAAGTCACGTGATCTTATCATACACAAGCACATACATACTGGTGAGGCTTCATATACGTGTAGTTTGTGCATTAAATAATTTACCGAGTCAGCCAGTCTTACAAAACACATGCGCATACATACAGGAGAGACCGCATATAAGTGTATTATTTGCAGTAAATGATTTGCCCATTCAAGCAATCTTACAAAACACATGCGCACACATACAGGCGAGACACCATACCAGTCGGTGTATCGTGTGGGTTTAAGCATTTACCGAGTTAGGCAGTATTAAAAGACACATGCGCATACATACATGTGAGACGCCTTGTGAAGTATAGGAAGTTCAGCATCAAGTGATCTAAAAGGACACATACGCATATATAAAACGACTACTGAACCACTATATATGTGTAGCGTTCATAATAATGTAATCTAGCGAAACAATTAAACAAATCACTGAAGTCACGGAAAGTTTGAAACAGCTTCATTCTGATTTCAAATTCAACACACTATCCACTGAGCTGCGCTGATTCTTGTATCCTATTTGATCTGCATATCTACTCTCTGTGTATCTTCATTGTGAGGAAAGCCTATTATTTATTTATTTATTTATTTTATTTCTCTTATGAACCGCGGCGGTGGTTTATTGGTTGAACGTCTGCTTCGCATGCGGGAGGTTGTGGGTTTACAAAATACTTCTAATAACTTGCTTGACGTTCAGCATATAAAGGCCAGTACTAAGACTTGTCGGCCGGTGTCAGTATAATATGACTGCGTGTGTTCCATGGCATGTGTCTACGGCGTGGTATTCCAGTGTGGCAGAACTATAAAGTTGAGCATTGTGTAGGCACCGTCGTGAAATGACTGACCTATATGTAGTGTTGAAAGCGACCTTTAACCCCAATCATATATAGTCATACTTTTTCTCATGGCAACCTTTCAGTGTTTGTTGAATAAGTAGCGAGTAAAATAAAAATGGGCGTTGCAATTGATAGCGGATGGTATATAAATGTATATATATCGAGACATTGTTAAACGTGTACAACATGATGTCGATAGTTTTCTTAAATTTTCTAAGATTTGAATATATTTGAATAAATGTAATTATGCTAGATTAAAAAACAATGGTTCATTATAACCTTGGATAAATAATTATAAATATTTGAAAAATAACGAGACTTCATACATTACTTAAAGGGTTAATTAAGAGTTACTTTCTTATATAAGTATAAATAGGGCTAGGGGCGTAGCTAAATGTATGCAAAGTGCGCAGTTGCGTATACATTTCCCGGCAGCAAAAATAAGAAAATTCAGAGCAGGCATTAATCATATGCACCACAGATTATCTACATCTAAAATATTTAGAACCCATACTCCCCTATACCCCTTCCTCCACCCCTCACACACACACGCACGCACCAACGCACAAACACACACACATGCATGCATAATATGTTTCTTGTTTACTATTAAAACCGCTCTAGCTACGCCCCAGAGTGCTATATAACCCCACAGTGACAACGGAACATCACACGCAATCAGTGTGTTGCAACACGCTATGCCAATATCATTGTTAAAGACAGTTTGGACGATTCATGTATTATCTCTCGTATGTTCAAACACGTCCGGCTAGAACATCAATATACCCGTACTGATGCTCACAATTCAGCTCAAACTAACCGTAATGAAAAACACTTACAACCAGTACAGTCAAATAAAGTTGATGCTCGGTACACTCGTAGCAAAAAATGTGAAGCTCCGGGTTTCGTGTGCTATACTGAGGTTTACAAAGTCGAGTTATAGCTCGCTTAGCAGGGCAGGCTGAATGTGTTATGAGTGATGTTGGAAATGTTCGTTAAAATGTTACTTCATAGTGAGCAATCGCATATTCACCAAGTACACGAAAGCTTGTAAGTGTTGATTTATATTTTCAGGATATGATCTTCAAACTGTTAAGTTATAAAATGTTCCTATTTTACTGACTGTTTGCAGCTTTGCAGTGTTGCATTAAATAGCCCGTTATGATAAAAAACAATTGGACATTTACAAATGAAACAAAATTGATTTCGTCATGTTTGATCAAATTATCGGTTTCCACCGTACAGGCTGAAGTGTGACTATACGACATGATCTATGACGTCATTATTGCTTATTCTTGAAGAAAAAAACTGTAAACATTCGCCCACATTGAAAGCTTCGGAGTGAGATAAGACTTTTATTTCTTAACCATTTTCTATCCAAAAAAAGGGCATTCGAACGCTAAATATGTACTCTACCCCCGACTGATATTATTTTTTTGTCAAAGTTGGTACTCTTGGAAAACATTTTGGAAAACTTCTGAAAATGCACCAGAAATAATTTGCTAATCCTTGAAGCGTACTTTAATTTTGCACATATTATGAACAAGATCCATTCATATACCCCGTTTTTACCACGAAAACGTCCCCATTATTATTTCACATCAGGCAAGTGAAAAGGTTTTGGGTTAAAGAACCAGTTCGCAAAAATTAACGAATTTTTAAATTATGCTAATCCGTGAAGTTGATTTTTTATGCCAAATCGTGAAGTCATTCTTGTTGTCAATTATTTAAAACTTTATAAAACCCGAGATTTTATCGCTATTTTGTCCATCGTCAGACCGTCCGCCGTTGTTGTATTGCGTCGTCGTCGTAAACATTTTGCTTTAAACGACATCTTCTCTGAAACCACTGGGGAAAATTCCATAAGACTTCACGGGAACGATTTTTGGTGGTTATCTCTCAAGGTTATTCAAAATCTGGCAATCCACCAACAGAACTCTGGATGTCATGCCAACAGAAGGAAAATATAGGAAGATAGGATATAGTCCTGAAGTTTTATATTCCAGAAATGTCCGTTATAAACCCTTACTTAACATAATTATTCTTGGTGGTGCTTTAGTGACCATTTACCAAGATTGTTCAAACCGGGTTGATTCACTAGAAACCATAACCGGAAGGGGCGGGGCTTATTGTTCCTATATGCTGGGATGATACTTGAAGGGATCGGTCTCTGACAGAAGTGTGCCAAACACGTGTCGTCCATTCATTCGGAACACTTCGGTCATTTAACTTTACCATTTTGAAAAACAAACATTTTCTTGAATCAACGTGTATGTTTTATGGAAGGGTAAACTTTTTTTCTCACTTACACAGTACCTGCTGATGACTGCAAGTAATAACATACATTTACTGACGAGATAAAGAAACGCCTCATCGGGAATTTCCGCTATATATTGTATATACCGCACACTTAATGCCACATAATATTCCAAAGAAATCCCAAGATGTTTTGTAAAACAAAGTTGCAGTTGGTTAGAGAAAGGACACAACTGTGATGTTGTAGACGTTTTAATCACAGTACACTTTATAACAAGAAATTCATAAATATTGAAATTCCACTTTGAAAAATTGACTATTTTAGTACTGTATTTAAAGTAAAGAGTTTGCAGAAATTTGCATCCTAAGTTTGCTCACATGCTTGAGCCAAACAGATACTCTGCCAATAATCAAACTTTGAAGAAATACTATTTGCTGTGTTTTGTGTTGTTTTAGTATTTTTTCCGAAAAGAAAGGTCTTACGTAGCCATGTACCATTCGATTAACAGCAGCATAGTGTACATACAATATATAGCGGAAATTCCCGATGAGGCGTTTCTTTATCTCGTCAGTATATATTGAAATTGTGTTTAGGGTAGTTTTTAAGTGGATTATGATTTTGATTTTAGCAACAAACAAAAATTAACTTTGCCATTTTGAAAAAAATAAAAAATCTCTATGATCAACATGTATATTTTATGAATGGGTAAACTTTTTTTCTCACTGACACAGTACCAATTGATGACTGCAAGTAATAACATACACATTTAAATTGTGTTTAGGGTAGTTTTTAAGCACGAACGTCGGTCATCTTTTTTTATCGCAATTTCACACTTTTTGGTCTGAGAACAAAACACTAAAAAAGCAATTAAAATTTGTTTAAAAAAACACAAAAACACGCAAATCATGAAAAGAATACTTACAATTACGTTTTGCAGCAACTAACTTGGAAATGAGAGAATTTTACAATCATTGCATTTCGATTTTGTCAACAATTTCAACTGATTTAAAGACTAAATCAGTCGACCTTAAAACCGAGAGAAGAAAACAAACAAATATTAATAATGTCTTGTTCGAATTATCATTACCACGTTTGCCGGTGTTATTATTTCTTTTTAGTGAAACAAGCTTGTTTGTTAATAAATAAATCGATTGTTATGCCAATAGAATACTTTAAACACACGATTCATAATTGTTCACACAACGCAGTCGCGGTTTTACCAGTTGTTCTATAGAACAACAGAACAGAACAGAACAAACTTTTATTCAGACAAACTATACAGTTTCTCGTCTATAACATGTTTACAATATATAAATCTAGTCAGAAAAATAATAAACAATGCAAATATACAATTACACCAATGGATAAATAATCTATAGAAAATTTAAAAAGATAATTTAATTATGCTCACTTAATTAATCATTTAAATATACTGTAACGTTATCCTCACAAACCTTATCTAGACTGGAAAAAAATGAGCCGCTTGATGAGTGTGGCAACGCTTTTATTTTGTTCCTCCTCGTTCATTTAACCTTTGAAGAAATTGTTCAAAATAACATCAATCGATAGAAAGGTTATTTATTTGGCTTTCTAACCATGCATCTTAGGTAAATATTCATTAAACAATATATGCAAGCCTGCCAAAACCTTTTAACACAAAATCCTGAGATTTTTAAAATTTTAAGATTTCAAATGCGTGAAGAACATTTTAAATGGAAATATGGAGCGCTCGCCTTGATTTTTGCACTATTTTTTTAAAGAGCAAATTTTAATTATTTATGCAATTAATACAAGTTGATGCATTGTTTGATAGTTAAAGAAAATAATAAATTAGCATAGTAATTCGATTAGAAAGACTTGGTTTAGTTTCTACCACAACTGTTTTTTTATGAAACTGCACTTACTTTTCTACACAGATCCGAGCTAAATGCAAATACAACTCTTATACAAAGTATAATCATTGTACACAGCAGCAGCTGTTATAGTGGTACCACACACAATGAGTTGCTAAGTTCTTCACACTTGCTATTTTAGGTTGACCAATTAAAGAAATCACAGATATTGCTACATTACGCATGTCGTTATGCCACTGAAGGAACTCATTTTGTCCTTAGGTGTTAATTGTATATTCAGTCAGTGCATTATACGGATGACCCCACTCATTCGACACTTGTATATAGTCCTCTGACTAGGGAGCGTAACAGGACCAATTCGGGAAATAGCTGATAAACTGTGAAAGTATAGCTGTTAAATCACGAACGTTTTGTTTTGATGGAAAATCCGGAGATTGTAAACTTAAATCCGGAAAGCGACAGAAAAATCCTGAGAATCCGGATTTTATCCGGAGATTTGGCAGGCCTGTGTAACATGTATATGTTTGATGACCAAAACAATAAACACACGGTGATGTGCGTAAACGCTTTAAGAAGAGAAAAACTGAGTTAAATTTCCTTTCAAACTGGAGTTTTTACCTATGTATTTAACGTTATTTGGAATAAAATTACACCATTAGAAAGTTTATTCAATTGGCTTTCTAACCATGCATCTTATTTAAATATTTATTAAACAATACAGTCATGTTTGATGACCAAAACAATAAATACATGGTGATGCGCGTACACGCTTTAAGAAAAGAAAAAATACTATACATTTCCGTTCCAACTCGAGATTTTGCCTATTTATTTAACCGTTATTTGGAATAAAATTACACCATTAGAAGGGTTATTTATTTGGCATTCTGGCAATGCAAAATATGTAAAAAAAAATCAGTAAAACAAGGATATATATTGTCTGTTTGCATTGTAGATGGGTGTGTCGTACATCGATGCCTCTCGCATACCGACACGATAAGCGCAGTAAACATCGATAAATGCAGCGTATAATCGATAAACTTACCTGGATGACAAGTGTTTTCAGTTGAACACAGTGTTTTTATACTACCGTGTCATATCTCCGTCATATAAAACCCTGCTATATGGCTTTATAGAACTTTTTTTTTTACAAATTAATACATTTTCTCGTGTAAAGCCACTAGCCGGATTTCAAAATAATTTTATATAAATGGTGTTTTTGTGACACATCTACCAACATTTTTCAAACCGTTTCCTATATGGCTATTTAGAAAAATCTTTAAATTTAAATATATATTTAAACTCTTCTCGTCTAAAATCATTAGCCAGATTTCAAAATAAATTCATATAAATGGTATCTGGGAGTCTATTATCCAGAAGTGCGATCACATGCCCTCTTGGGCCTTTTGTTTTAAAGGTTTACATAAGTAACGAGAAGATGGTTTATATTTTTAAAGAGTTTTCTAAATAGCCATATAGGAAACGGTTTGAGCAATTTTTGTAGGTTCACAAAAACACCATTTACATAAAATTATTTTGAAATCTGGCTAGTGGCTTTACACGAGAAAATGTATTAACTTTTAAAAGTTTTTTCTATATAGCCATATGGGAAAAAATGCCCCGTCCCTGGCGGTCATGTTTTTAGCTCTACTGGCCAGCAGAGCTTATGCATGCCATCTTTGGGATGGTTAAAATTATGTACTATTGATTTTGATGAATATTGAGTTCTGCTCAACCCGGGGCTAGAGGGCGTGAGCGGTAGCTAGCATATTTCACTACCGTTCATGAACAGTCTCAATCAAACCGAGACTGCAATATTTTGTATGTGTCGTGTTCGGTCGTTTCCAAAAGTCCATTATCATACTCTTTTTTTATGAGATGGCGAGTTGTCCGTGGTCTGTCGGTCCGTCCGTTAACGTTTACCTCGTTAAAACGATAGTGCCTTCATTTTTCGTCCGATCTTTACCGAACTTTACCAGATTGTTAATATTAATGAAAGCTCGGAAAAGTAAAAAAAACTCAGCCAGATCGGACCAGTAACAGCGGAGTTATGGTCCTTGATTCAGTTAAAAATGCTATCTTGTGCCTCGTTAAGACGATAGGGCCTTCACTTTACGAAACTTTACTAGATTGTTAATATAAAAAAAAGCTCGGACAAGTTTCAAAACCAGCCAGATAGAAATAGTAACAGCGGAGTTATGACCCTTGATTTAGTTAAAAATGCTATATTTTGCCTCGTTAGGACGATGGGGGCCTTCATTTTTCGTATGATCTTTACCAAACTTGTCTTTTTGCGCGTTTGTTTTTGTGTTTTGTGGTTGACTGTCGTCCTTGTGTGCTGCTTTCTTTGTCCGAGATTTTTATTTCCTTTCTTTACCAGATTGTTAATATCAATGAAAGCTCGGACAAGTTCGAAAACCAGCCAGATTGGACCATTTAGTTCGGAGTTATGGCCCCTTGATTTTCTGAAATATGCTATATTTTGGCCTCATTAAGACGAAAGGGCTTTAGGATTTAAACGAAACGTTTTAGGGATGATCAGTTCCAGGTCTAATTGTGCAAATCATTGCCGTGTTCCGGTTGAATGATTTTTGGCAGAATTATGGCATTTTACAGGTTTTAATACACATACTGTGTCTGGACTAGTTCTCCAGAAGCCCTCGCCAGATTTCAATGAGACTTTGCATGGACGATCAGCACCAAGCCTAGTTGTGCAATTTATCGTCGCGTTCCGGTTTACAGATTTTGTCGGAGTTATGGCCGTTTAAATGTTTTTTGATAAACAAGCTTTTTTCGGGGTGGTTCTTCTGAACCCCTGGCTGGATTTCAACGAAATTTGACAAGGATGATCAGTATCAAGCCTAGTTATGCACATCATCGCCATATTCCGGTTGAATGTGATTTTTGGCAGAGTTATGGCCCTTGAAATGTTTTAACTCCTTGCCGGATTTCAGCGAATCATGGTGGGGATGATCAGTACCGAGCCTAGTTGCACCTGTCATTGCCGTGTTCTGGTTGAATGTATTTTGGCAGAGTTATGACCCCTTAAATGTTTTAATACACTTACTTTGTCCAGACTACTAAAATTTTCGAATATAACGGGCACTATTTCTGCCAAATAAATATTGTTTCTGATATTATGTTCACATCAAAAGTGTTGAATTACTGTCAACCATTATATCATTGACATTGTTCATGCCTGGATGAAAATTTCAATTAACCATACGCCATCCATTTTGGATTTTCTTCAAAGATGACTGACCAATAGGGTGCAGCAAACCTCATTCTTACCCTACTACTGCCATTCCAATAAAACGGAACAGTGTAAATAAAGAAATCCCCGCCATGATCTATTCTCTGACCAACAATGCAGCATTAATAGGCAATATAAGTAAAACACAAAGATGCTCGTGTATATGTATTAAAAAGAAACCTTTAGTTTATAAAACCGATATTTTATAATAATGTATGAATGTATTAGATGATGTGGAATAGTAGTGTATTCAGTACGTATTTGTAAAAGGCGAGACACACGTTAATCATTTAGTATTTCTCCATCAGAAGCAATCCACATCCCTTGTATAATTACACGGCAGCAAAATATATCTGCCAGACAGTACATGTTCGCCAAATTTAAGCAAAGATTATGCAGATGCACAATAGCTGGCACGAGATTATATCAACATAATTAATTAGCCTTAATTACATGATGGGATAGTTTTCTATATCAACCGATACAACGGTGATAGTAAATAGATCGTTGTACGGGTTTGGAAAATATGTTCCTTCCTTTAATTCTAGGTAAGTTCAGTCTACTTTATATTTCTTGTTGTTTAATATTAGAAGACGAACGTATCTAAGTTTAAAGTTATAAATAATATCGATGCTAAATTACTTTGAAATAAGTGTTATAAACAATATAAATATGTGAATTCAGTAATAATAAATGATAAGATGTATGATTGTTTTAACTAAAAGTATCTATATGTAATATTGTATGATTGTTTAATAAATAGATCTTTGTACGGTTTTGAAAAACATGTTTCATTTTACTTTTTACATTGCTTTCCTCTTACGTTTGATTCCTTATTTTTGTTTCTCTTATCTTTTTATTTTAACTTTGGATTCTCTTGGGTTTCACTTAGCTTTGGCTTCTCTTATATTTGGTTTCTGCTTATACATCTATGTTTACCTTGTGTTATTCTTGCTTTCTTTCTCCTTATTACTGGCACATGTTAACTTGTTGTTTTAGTTTATTATATTATATTAGTAATTATCAAAGTATTGGGACCCATTATTAGTAAATGTAATACTCAAATCTCATAAACTAAATTCGTAAGGGTTTTTTATTACATTGTTTTACTTAAATCGCTATCGTTTTCACATACCGCTTCTCTTTATTACATATTTATAGTGCATAACGTATAAATATTGATTACCCAATACAGAAGAATTTTTTTTCGGTAATTCTCCTATTTTAAGATAATTAACTAAAATTGTAACTAATTGTAACGAGGTTATTGTAAATTACTGAAACACGCATAAGCATAGCTTTTATCAATCATTTTCTATTTTCCTTATTTTCCTTATTTTCCCGTAATTTTGATTTGACTTTTAAAGTTTATAGATTACGTTCAACGTTACAGTCTAATTAGACAGGTTAAAACATTATTCTATACAATTTAGAGATATTTGTTATCAAGTGAGTATTTGTCAAGAGCTTGGTTGAACCTACTGTCTAGCGACTGTTGAACCCTATTGCTAATGAACTGTTTTTACGGGTCGATAGAAAGGTGAAAATGTCTTTTTAGCTGGAGTTTTAAGTTGCTGTCACAGCTTGCTTCGTATAAGAAGCTGCAGCCTACTTTTAAACTTCTCTCTGGATTTCGTCGGACTGTTCTACACACCAATGTCCCAACCGCTTTTATTCACCTTGTATGGGAAACCTCAATGCTTCGGAGACCACACGGGATGGAACCTCGCTGATGTGAAGTCTCGTCAGTTTATAGATACCAGTGTCCCAGCAAACTCACTCCCTGTCAGTGAAACGCAATGCTTCGAAAGACAACGCGAGAAATAAGCCACTGAGACCTTAGTCTGGTACCCTTCCCCTACTGCGCTCGCTACTCTCTCTTCGTGGGGTCAGGCAATGGCTGGTGGCATTTTGAATGAGGCATTATGGGTCCATGTGTCAACAAGGTGTTTTTAAATTCGAAAACGTCATTTGTTTAAAAAATAGTTTCACTCATAACTGACATACAAAAGTTGTGACCGAGGTGAGGGTTCGATGCAATGCGATCTTATTGATCTAAGTCATGTACATTTTGTTTGAAAAATGTTTTAATTAAGATTATTGAACTAATGTTATGATGGCTGGTCAAAATCATGGTGAGCGTCAACAACTCGCTTTTCGTCGATGGAAACTAAAATAGGCGTCTCCTTCTCCTACAATGTCGTTTGGTGAATAGCATATTGTCTGTTCTTTGATTTAAAACCGATTTCATGTCTATGGGCCTAATAGTAAGGAAGTTATGTCAGTTTTATGATTTGTCGTACCGCACCCACCTTCATTTTACATGGACTCTATTTGAAAACAGTTATATTAATGGTTAACTAACAAATAAATTAATTTTGTAAATGGAGTTACTGTGGTCGAGTGGATAGCATACTTTACTCTCGTCCTAGAAGTCATGGGTTAAATTTTTTATTCGCTTTGGGGTGCCACATCCAAGGTATATCAATCGCAGGGTCCATCGAATCACCGCAAAACACCGATAACCAGCACAAAACGCAATTATGGGCCTATATGCATGAAATCTATTATCATTCTTTATGTCATGGCTTTATAATAATTAAGGTTGAACTGACACATTTAATAAAATGTATTTAAAATCTACGATTTACTGTGCACCTTGTTAACAGTTCTGTGGTATATATCTAATATAGTGTGTTAAAATACACGTTTAATGCTCTTTTGACATTTTTTGAATAATAAAAAAAAATGCATAGGAGCCAATTTATTAGGCTAATATCTAATAATACTATTTATATTAATTAATATGAAATATATTTTAGAACTATATGATTCTGAGTGTATCCTGTGTACATTAAATACCTCTTGTACAATGGTTACTGCATATATGTATATGTACCTCTTGTACAATCGTTACTGCATATATGTATACGTACCTCTTGTATAATGGTTACTGTATCTATGTATATGTACCTCTTGTACAATGGTTACTGCATATATGTATATGTACCTCTTGTACAAGCGTTACTGAATATAGGTATATGTACCTCTTGTACAATGGTTACTGCATCTATGTATATGTACCTCTTGTTCAATGGTTACTGCATATAATTATGTATATGTACCTCTTCTACAATGGTTACTGCATCATATTTATATGTAACTTGTGTGCAATGGTTACTGCATTATATTTATATGTATCTTTATTATAAATGGATTCTGCATACTGTATAAGTCAGTTTGTATGAATGATTATAGGTGTATTTAAATGTGCCTTTATGGGACAATTACTTAATTTAAATTTTCAAATATTTTTTAATTACATAACAACGGTATTTATATAATCATCGTAATATATATCTAGCAATCTAAGGATTTGCGTAGTATTGCTTTATTAATTTATTAAAAGTCATTGTAATGGAATATGATTTTGTTTCATGTTTTAATATTTATCGATTTCATTAATATTTGTTTATTACAAAATATTTCACGCCATGTTTTTATTTGTCTGATTAATATACATTTTTTTAAATCTTTTTTCTCTATTGAAACCAAGTGATTCTCAAGTTATATTTATGTATCCAGATATAAGGGTGAAATTCCTATCCACTGACCATAGAATTGACCAGCTGGTGTCAGCTAACACATTGTGTGGCTGGCTATATCAGCTCCCATAATAATCACTGAAATGTGCTAAAGCGACAGGTTAATGGCTTGGAGACTGCCTCTCAATTTACGACCAAGTTAGCCCTTTAAATGCAATGCAGGGTTATGTAACATGTGTCTACCAGTGTTCTTGATGGTACTGATGATATATTTCAAAGTTCACTGACCAGTGGTTGCTGAAATAATTGGACTTGGCCAACGTACAACTGAAAACCAACGTCGACGCAGAAGTTGAGTAGAGCTACAACAGCTCTTCAACAAATATTCTGGCTTTCAAGTTAATGATAAAAAAGAATCTGGCCAATGTACTAAGCGAAATAACAATCCCAGCTTTAAAGAAAATGATTTTTTTGTATCAGTCCGGATGAAAGGAAAATCCCCCCCCCCCACCCCCCGGAATCAAAATGGCCGGTCCCTAAGTATATATCCTATAAACGCATAAAACAATTGGCATATAAATTCAGGTTTTATATCATATATTTTAATATTATATAGACTAGTAAATAATTAAGAGCCTCTAAGTTTATCCACCTACCAACAAGTATTTACTGTTTAGAGTAAAATTTCAGGTACTATATAATTAAAAACTGTGCCATGGCGCCATCAAGCAATGGTTAGTTCAGTTAGTTTGCATGTACATACCCTCGTTGATTGCATGGGTACACAGTTTGATGTAATCAATTTTCAATCCTGTTAAAAAGCTAGAATTTATACTAAGGGAGATAACTAAC
This sequence comes from Cyrtodaria siliqua, assembly GCA_037043455.1. Classification (NCBI taxonomy): domain Eukaryota; kingdom Metazoa; phylum Mollusca; class Bivalvia; order Adapedonta; family Hiatellidae; genus Cyrtodaria; species Cyrtodaria siliqua. The sequence goes on from JAWPHD010001353.1 coordinate 82,875, forward strand.
TATAAAGAATCACTAATAAGGGAGGTAAGACACACCGTTCATTTTAACATGATATTATGCACATGTAAAGCAAACATTAATCTTTCATAAACGAAGCGTTCCTTTTCGGCGAATTGGTTCATAACAATACTATTTTACGTTATATATACAGGGACAAACAATCATGTAGTACGTTTATTTTTATTAACAAATATAATTTGAAAAAATAGTGTCATTTTGCGTAAATTCGGTTTTCATGTGCATTATGAAAAAAAAACGATCGACAAATGATTTTTTACTGAAATATTTCTAGTTCTCCAAAATGGAGATTTAATGTTTTAATTTAATAAACAAGACAACCTACTTTCTTGAACAGAACAGACATCGCAGGCATACATATATGCAGTAAGAGGAAATGTAACAAAATCACAAATAATATATTACAATGTGTGACCAAAGACAAGAAAATTGTTCATTTAGTACATTTCTTGTTGGGGGAAACAAATGTTATATGTGTAAACTATTTTCCTATCGATATATTGCAGGATATGGTAACCTGTAAGGTGGAAACCGATAATTTGAGCAAACATGGCGGCGAAATTCAATTAATGTCCAATTTTTTTATTATCAAAACTGGCTATTTAATGCAACACTGCAAAGCTGCAAACAGCCAGTAAAATAGGAACATTTTATAACTTAACAGTGTGCAGATAACATCCTGAAAACATAAAACAACACTTACAAGCGTTCGTGTACTTGGTGAGTATGCGATTGCTCACTAGGAAGTAATTTTTTAAAGAACATTTCCATCTTCAGACATCACTTAAAAAAAATTCATTTTCTGTTAGGAATAGATTCAATTTAACGCATTAACACTTGCCTACTTTTCTAAGCGAGCTATATCTCGACTTTGTAAGCCTCAGTATAGCACACGAAACCCGGAGCTTCACTTTTTTTGCTACGAGTGTACCGAGCATCAACTTTATTTGACTGTACTGGTTGTAAGAGTTTTTCATTACGGTTAGTTTGAGCTGAATTGTGAGCATCATTACGGGTATATTGATCAATGTTCTAGCGTATTTGAACATACGAGAGATAAAACACGCAACGTCCAAACTGGCATAGCGTGTTAAAACACATTGATTGCTCGTGATGTTCCGTTATCATGGTGGGATTATATAACACTCTGGAGCGTAGCTAGGGCGGTTTTAAACGTAGACAAGGAACATATTATGCATGTATGTGTGTGTGTGTGTGTGTGCGTGCGTGCGTGCGTGTGTGTGTGTGTGTGTTTGAGGGGTGGAGGAAGGGGTAGGAGGAAGTTGGGTTCTAAATATTTTAGATATTCTTAATTTTGCTTCAATGTATACGCAGCTGCGCACTCTGCATGCATTTAGCTACGCCCTGCCCTATTTATACTTACATAAGAAAGTAACTCTTAATTAACCCTGTAAGTAATGTAAAACTGTAGTCTCGTTATTTTACTCCAAGGTTATAATGAACCATTGTTTTTCAATCTGGCATAATTACATTTATTCAAATATATTCAAATCAAGCAAATTTAAGAAAGCTATTGATATCATGTTATACACATTTAACAATGTCTCGATATATATATACATTTATATATTATCCTCTATCAATTGCAACACCCCTATTTCAGTTGTATTTTACTCGCTACCTATTCAACAAACACAGAAAGGTTGTCATGAGAGAAAGTATGTGCCTATATATGATTGGGGTTAAAGGTCGTTTTCAACACTACATGTAGGTCAGTCATATCATGATGGTGTCTACGCTATGCTCAACTTTATACTTCAGACACACTGGAATACCACGCCGTAGACACATGCCATGGAACACACGCAGTGACATTATACTGACCTTCATATGCTGAACGTCAAGCAAGTTATTAGAAGTAGCTTGTAAACCCATAACCTCCCACATGCGAAGCAGACGTTCAATCAATAAACACCTCCGCAATTCATAAGAGAAAGAGATCAAGAAAGAAATAATCGGCTTTCCTCACAATGAAGATACACAGAGAGTAGATATGCAGATCAAATAGGATACAAGAATCAGCGCTGCCCAGTGGACAGTGTGTTGAATTTGAAATCCGAATGAAGCTGGTTCAAACTTTCCGGGACTTCCGTGATTTGTTTAATTGTTTCGCTGCACACGCTACACATACTTTTAGATCACTTTATGCTGAACTTGCTATACTTAACATGGCGTCCCATATGTTTGTATCCCCGTGTGTCTTTTAATATTGCCTAACTCGGTAAACGATTAAACCCACACGCTACATTGACTGGTATGGTGTCTCGGCTGTATGTGTGCGCATGTGTTTTGTAAGATTGCTTGAATGGTCAAATCCTTTACTGCAAACACTACACTTATATGCGGTCTCTCCTGTATGTTTGCACATGTGTTTTGTAAGACTGGCTGACTCGGTAAATCTTTAAATGCACACACCACACGTACATGAGGCCTCACCAGTATGCATGTCCTTGTGTATTGTAAGATCACTTTACTTCATAAATATTTTATCGCACACTTAAATGGAGTTTCGCCTGTATGTATACGCATGTGTATCTTTACTGCACACGCTACACTTACATGGCGTCTCGACTGTAACCTACACTTATATGGCGTCTCGACTTTATCTATGTACATGTGTTTTTTTAAGATCACTTGAGTGTATAAATACTTTACTTCACACGCTACACTTATATGGCGTCTCGACTGTATCTATGTACATGTGTTCTTTAAGATCACTTGAGTGTATAAATCCTTTACTACACACGCTACACTTATATGGCGTCCCGACTGTATCTATGTACATGTGTTCTTTTAAGATCACTGCAGTGTATACATCCGTTACTACACACGCTACACTTATATGGCGTCCAGACTGTATCTATGTACATGTGTTCTTTAAGATCACTTGAGTGTATAAATCCTTTACTACACACGCTACACTTATATGGCGTCCCGACTGTATCTATGTACGTGTTCTTTTAAGATCACTGCAGTGTATACATCCGTTACTACACACGCTACACTTATATGGCGTCTCGACTGTATCTATGTACATGTGTTTTTTAAGATCACTTGAGTGTATAAATCCTTTACTACACACGCTACACTTATATGGCGTCCCGACTGTATCTATGTACATGTGTTCTTTAAAGATCACTGTAGTGTATACATCCGTTACTACAAACGCTACACTTATATGGCGTCTCGACTGTATCTATGTACATGTGTTTTTTAAGATCACTTGAGTGTATAAATCCTTTACTACACACGCTACACTTATATGGCGTCCCGACTGTATCTATGTACATGTGTTCTTTTAAGATCACTGCAGTGTATACATCCGTTACTACACACGCTACACTTATATGGCGTCGCGACTGTATCTATGTACATGTGTTTTTTAAGATCACTTGAGTGTATAAATCCTTTACTACACACGCTACACTTATATGGCGTCCCGACTGTATCTATGTACATGTGTTCTTTTAAGATCACTGCAGTGTATACATCCGTTACTACACACGCTACACTTATATGGCGTCTCGCCTGTATGTATGTACATGTGTTCTTTTATGATCACTGGAGTGTATAAATCCTTCTCTACACACGCTACACTTATATGGCGTCTCGACTGTATCTATGTACATGTGTTTTTTTAAGATCACTGGAGTGTATAAGTCCTTTACTTCACAAACTACACTTATATGGCGTCTCGACTGTATCTATGTATATGTGTTTTTTAAGATCACTGTAGTGTATAAATCCGTTACTGGACACGCTACACTTATATGGCGTCTCGACTGTATCTATGTACATGTGTTCTTTTAAGATCACTGCAGTGTATACATCCGTTACTACACACGCTACACTTATATGGCGTCTCGCCTGTATGTATGTACATGTGTTTTTTTAAGATCACTGGAGTGTATAAATCCTTCTCTACACACGCTACACTTATATGGCGTCTCGACTGTATCTATTTACATGTGTTTTTTTAAGATCACTGGAGTGTATAAGTCCTTTACTTCACAAACTACACTTATATGGCGTCTCGACTGTATCTATGTATATGTGTTTTTTAAGATCACTGTAGTGTATAAATACATTACTGGACACGCTACACTTATATGGCGTCTCGATGTATCTATGTACATATTTTTTTTTAAGATCACTGGCGTGTATAAATCCTTTACTACACACGCTACACTTATATGGCGTCTCGACTGTATCTATGTACATGTGTTCTTTTAAGATCACTGCAGTGTATACATCCGGTACTACACACGCTACACTTATATGGCGTCTCGCCTGTATGTATGTACATGTGTTTTTTTAAGATCACTGGAGTGTATAAATCCTTCTCTACACACGCTACACTTATATGGCGTCTCGACTGTATCTATTTACATGTGTTTTATTAAGATCACTGGAGTGTATAAGTCCTTTACTTCACAAACTACACTTATATGGCGTCTCGACTGTATCTATGTATATGTGTTTTTTAAGATCACTGGAATGTATACATTCGTTATTACACATGCTACACTTATATGGCGTCTCGACTGTATCTATGTACATGTTTTTTTTTAAGATCACTGGAGTGTATAAATCCTTTACTACACACGCTACACTTATATGGCGTCTCGACTGTATCTATGTCCATGTGTTTTTTAAGATCACAGGAGTGTATAAATCCGTTACTACACACGCTACACTTATATGGTGTCTCGCCTGTATATATGCACATGTGTTTCTTAAAGATCACTGGAGTGTATACATCCGTTACTGCACACGCTACACTTATATGGTGTCTCGCCTGTATGTATGTACATGTGGTTTTTTAAGATCACTGTAGTGTATAAATCTTTTACTACACACGCTACACTTGAATGGGGTCTCGACTGTATCTATGTTCATGTGTTTTTTTAAAATCACTGGAGTGTATAAATCCGTTAAAGCACACGCTACGCTTGAATGGTGTGTATTCTGTATGCATGTGCATATGTTTTGTAAGGTTGCTTGAATGGGCAAATCCTTTACTGCGAACACTACACTTAAAAAGAGTTTCGCCCGTCTGATTGCGCATTTGTATTGAACACTGCCTGACGGCCTGACTCGGTAAATTGTTTACTGCACATGCTACACGTATATAGTTTCTCGCCCGTGTGAGTGCGTGTGTGTTTTGTAAGACTGCCTGAATGGGTAAATGCTTTACTGCAAACACCACACTTATATGTTGTCTCACCTGTATGAATGTAGATTTGTGTTTTAAGATGGCATGATTGGGTAAATTATTTACTGCACTCGCTACACTTATTTGCTATATAAATGCACATGTGTGTTTTAAGATGGCCTGACGGTAAATCCTTTACTGCACACGCTACACTTATTTGGTTTCTCGTCTATATGAATGCACATGTGAGTTTTAAGCTCGCCTGACTGGGTAAACTACACTTATAAGCTCGCCTGTATGTATGCGCATGTGTAGTGTCATACTGCGTGACTCGGTAAATTCTGTACTTCACGTTACACTCTGTGTCTCGCCTGTATGTATGCGCATGTGTTTTGTAAGATTGCCTGAATCGGTAAATCCTTTTCTGCATGCGCTACACTTATATGGTTTCTCACCTGTATGTATGCGCATGTGCGGTTTAAGATCACTTGACCGTTTAAATTCTTTATTGCACACGCTACACTTAAATGGTTTCTCGCCTGTATGTATGCGCATGTGTATTGTAAGACTGCCCGACTTGGTAAATCTTTTACTGCAAACACTACACTTAAATGGTGTCTCGCCTGTATGAATGTACATGTGTGTTTTAAGACTACTTGAGCGGGTAAATCCTTTACTGCATATGATACACTTATATGGTGTCTCACCAGTATGTATCCGCATGTGTTTTATAAGATGGCCTGAATCGGAAAAAGATTTTCTGCACGAGCCACACTTATATGGTGTCTCACCTGTATGTATGCGCATGTGTCTTGTAAGACTGCCTGACTGGCTAAATCCTTTACTGCACGCGCTACACTTATATGGTGTCTCACCTGTATGTATGCGCATGTGTTTTGTAAGATTGCCTGAATCGGTAAATCCTTTACTGCACATTCTACACTTATATGGCGTCTCACCTGTATGTATGCGCATGTGTTTTTGAAGATCACTTGACTGTATAAATCCTTTACTGCAGACGCTACACTTATATGTTGTTTCACCTATATGTATGAGCATGTGTTTTTGAAGATCGCTTGCCTGTATAAATCCTTTACTGCACACGCTACACTTAAAAGATGTCTCGCCCAAGTGAGTGCGCATGTGTTGTGTAAGATTGCCTGACTCGGTAAATCCTTTACTGCAAATATTACACTTAAATGGTGTCTCGCATGTTTGTATGCGCAGATGTCTTCGAAGATGATCTGTCTTTGTAAATTCTTTGTTGTTCATGCTGCATTGAAACGGTTGCATGATGTAATGTCGTCTCAATGTGGTTTCTGGAACAAAATAAATCTCATAATCAGATTGATACGTTTTACAGTTCAGGTTTATATACCTAGAGATTCTCGCAGAATTATAGATGTACCAGTTATAGTCATCCATTCATTCATATATATTTTACCATATCATCCCTTATTTGTAAATAGTTTTATCTCTATATATTTACATTAATTCTAAATTACTACTTCATTCCTTCATCTTTCGTCAGTTTTTGCGCACAGTATGACCTATTTATGTGTCGACCTGCCGTAAAACACCATTCATTCATTCATTCACCCATTCCAGGGAGTAAGTAAGTATCCCGTAAGTATTCTTACTCCCTGCCCATTCATTGCCATCGGCTGATCAAAAGTAAAATGACATATATGTATTTTTTATTAAAAGTGATAATCTCGCTTTGCTACCAGTTAAAACATGGTAATTGCTATAATGAAATCATTGCATGCTATACAGGCCTGATGTATTTTTTATTAAAAGTGATAATCTCGCTTTGCTACCAGTTAAAACATGGTAATTGCTATAATGAAATCATTGCATGCTATACAGGCCTGATGAGGTGAGACTGACAGGGGACTAGGGTGAGAGAGGTATAATGTGTGTGTGTGTGTGTGTGTGTGTGTGTGTGTTTGTGTTTGGCGTTATGATTGCCATGGTAATAGGTATTCCCTGTGTCCACTTACACAAAATAAATGAACAAACAAACAAAAAAGAAATTTGTGAAAAGCACAAGGTATAATTTCGAGGGAGATTGGATTGATAATAGATATATGCAGAGGTATGCACCATGTGATAATAGAGATATGCAGAGGTATGCACCATGACCCCGTGCGAATGAACAATATCAACAACACAAGACAAGAGTAGGTAAAACTACGGAAACGGAATGGTAGGATGGGTGACGATGATAAATGAGATGATTTGCGGTATACTTATATACTCAGAAAAACAGAAACATACTGTAACACGAAAGTGTGGGATGGCAGTATGGGCAGTATGTATGGTGTAGCATAGAAACTTTTTAAAAAAAACAGGGATGGGAGCTGGTTGATGGTGGTTGGGTTGGTGGATGGGTGGAAAAGGGGTGGCGATTAAAGTGGGCATGCACCACAATCACGTTGTAGGACTAACAACACAGACATCTTTACCTTTTTAAATAATTGGATGACGATTGATTGTATCTTTTACGAAACAGATAATGTACTCCCGCACCCGCCCTCACATACAACCATACTTGAAACGAAACCAAAAAAGAACTATTTACATATTTTCCCCACTCTCACGCCATCAACCCTATCCCGACAAAGATAATGGATGGGGATTTGTTACTAATAAAGAAAGAAATTATTTGATAGTACACCCCTCCACCCCATTCACCCCTATGTGAGGGGTTCGTTTGAAGGTTGTTTAACGTCATATTTAGCGCATGTTAGGCCATACATGATGGTGATTATTTTGTGGTTGACGCAGACTTCGCCCCCATTTTTCCAGGGTACATCAGCACTGTATACCTCTCGCCATCCGTCAGAATCGACCTTTCTCACCTGACATGTCGAGCTCCAAGTTGGATTCGAAAACCGCATGCGGTGAAAGGCGAGAAAATGACTTTATATACTCATAGAGTCAATTAACAGTAAGAGCATAAAGAGAAATAATCTCTTTCGTGTTATATCCGTCCCCACTCTCTGCATAAAGAGATCCCGTGGCTATATATCCGTCCCCACTCTCGTGTGTAACTTAATAATCCGAGAAAACGAGTTGATGGGGGATTATAAAGAGATCCTTTTGGCTATATATACGTCCCAACTCTCGTGTGTAACTTTTAATAATCCGAGAAAACGAATTGATGGGGGATTATAAAGAGATCCCCTTGGCAATATATCCGTCCCCACTCTCGTGTGTAACTTTTAATAATCCGAGAAAACGAGTTGATGTGGGATTATAAAGAGATCCCCTTGGCTATATATCCGTCCCCACTCTCGTGTGTAACTTTTAATAATCCGAGAAAACGAATTGATGGGGGATTTTAAAGAGATCCCCTTGGCTATATATCCGTCCCCACTCTCGTGTGTAACTCTTAATATTCCGAGAAAACGAGCTGATGGGGATTATAAAGAGATCCCCGTGGCTATATATCCGTCCCCACTCTCGTGTGTAACTTTTAATAATCCGAGAAAACGAGTTGATGGGGGATTATAAAGAGATCCCCTTGGCTATATATCCGTCCCCACTCTCCTGTGTAACTCTTAATAATCCGAGAAAACGAGTTAATGAGGATTATAAAGAGATCCCAGTGGCTATATATCCGTCCCCACTCTCGTGTTTAACTCTTAATAATCCGAGAAAACGAGGTATGGGGGATTATAAAGAGATCCCCGTGGCTATATATCCGTCCCCACTCTCGTGTGTAACTTTTAATAATCCGAGAAAACGAGTTGATGGGGGATTATAAAGATATCCCCGTGGCTATATATTCGTCCCCACTCTCGTGTGTAACTCTTAATAATCCGAGAAAACGAGTTGATGGGGATTATAAAGAGATCCCCGTGGTTATATATCCGTCCCAACTCTCGTGTGTAACTTTTAATAATCCGAGAAAACGAGTTGATGGGGGATTATAAAGAGATCCCCGTGGCTATATATCCGTCCCCACTCTCGTGTGTAACTCTTAATAATCCGAGAAAACGAGTTGATGGAGATTATAAAGAGATCCCCGTGGCTATATACCCGTCCCAACTCTCGTGTGTAACTTCTAATAATCCGAGATAACGAGTTGATGAGGGATTATAAAGAGATCCCCGTGGCTATATATCCATCCCCACTCTCGTGTGTAACTCTAAATAATCCGATAAAACGAGTTGATGGGGGATTATAAAGAGATCCCCTAGGCTGTATATCCGTCCCCACTCTCGTGTGTAACTCTTAATAATCCGAAAAAACGAGTTGATGGGGGATTATAAAGAGATCCCCGTGGCTGTATATCCGTCCCCACTCTCGTGTGTAACTCTTAATAATCCGAAAAAACGAGTTGATGGGGGATTATAAAGAGATCCCCGTGGCTATATACCCGTCCCCATTATCGTGTGTAACTATTAATACTCCTAGAAAACGAGCTGATGGGGGCTTATAAAGAGATCCCTTTGGCTATATATCCGTCCCCACTCTCGTAAGTAACTCTTAATAATCCGAGAAAACGAGCTGATGGGGGACTATACTTTCCTCTTTAATTATGCGATGATCGGACAGGCTGTGGACCCATGATGACGTCTACCTAAAGCCCAAACGACGCTGACGTTTGATGTTTGTCTGCAATATTGTCTTGTCGTGCCCTCAATGGTTGGTTTTCTTATTTTTTTTATTTATTTTTTTATATATATACACGAGCATTTTTGTGTTTTACCTGTATTGCCTAATAGTTCATGACGGAAATATCGTTATTTACACTGTCCCGTTTTATTGGGATGACAGTAGGGTGTGTAAGGTTGGTTGCACCCTAAATCCTGCTTTAAACCCCAGCGACCTTTTTTGCACTGACCGTTTCAATGCGGTAGCCCTATTGTCAACCATTTTGTGTTTGTGATGTCTTATTTCTATACACCTAATCCATCATTATTACCACCTAGACCTAGGTTTACGTTTCGTCATCTGAAGAAAGGCATCCAGGATTTTCATACTAAATATGTCTTAGTTCCGGCTGACAAAGACTCTAATAATATTATGATTGTTTGACGGCTATATTATGTTAATGTTTTAAAAGAGGAACTCAGAAGCACCGACTCGTACAGTCTGATTAACACAAATGAGAGCGATATTATTCGTGACCATAACGCACATATTTCCAAGTTCGGGATCAAGCTGGACGAGAAGCAAAATAAACTCCCTACAATTTAAAGCCCGCTTCATTGCAAACTCTAGCGCATGTACCACAACTAATGTCTCCAAACGTTTAACATCTTGCCTCACAGCAGTTAAAGAGCATGTGGAAAAGTATTGTGAGAAAGCCCATGATAACTCCGGTATCAATTTATTCTGGTAAATAAAACATTCTGGCGAGGTTCTTAACAAACTACGTTATCTACCTCAAGTGTCATCATTACATACTGATGACTCTTCTACACGTTATACTAATTTACCGCATAACCTTATAAAAGAAAAGCTAATAGCTCTTATACAAAAAACTTTCGCCAGGGAACAAACTGCTTTTTTAGCCTGTAACAACACTAGGGCGATTTTTACCAACAGTGATCCCGACGGTTACTGTTGATGACTTGTCACCAAGTCTGTGAATCACTCATTCTTATTAGACAACATTTTTGTCAGGTTGGGACATACCGTTGATAGATAAACCGTTGGCATTCCTATGGGTACTAACTGTGCACCACTTGTCGCAGATTTGTTTTATATTGCTACGAACGTGACTTTATGTTGGTGTTAGGACTTTCACCAGATACACAAGCTGATGTCATCGATGCTTTTAATAACACCTCACGCTATCTGGATGATATACTTAATTTGGATAATCCTTTCTTTTCTTCTATGGTCCCCAACATTTATCTTCCAGAACTAAGGCTCAATAAAGCTAATGTTTTGGATTCTGTCTCTCCGTTTCTTGATTACATCTTTCTATTGAAAATGGTGTAGTAATAACTAAAATAAAACCGAGTCTGCCACTGGTATCTCTTGTTTGTGTTTGTTGCTTCCAAAGGATCCCCTTTTCAGTATTTAGGAAGATTATCGGTCGTGATAATTTTCATGAGTTATTTAATAAAAGTATTAGAACATTTATAAACAGAGGGTACGACCGAAGAATTCTGCGGAGCACTGCATGCTTAGTTGTGGACCCTTCTACAGTTTGCAACTATGCTTTCCTCTTTGATTGTGCAACGACCGGACGGGCGGTGGAATCTATGATAACGTGTTCCTAAATCCTTTAAGGCGGGAACCGATTGAATTAATGTCCTTCACTCCGTTTTGTCGTGCCCTTAACGGTTTTCCGATTGATGCTCTGATTTCGGACAAGTCATCGCCTACATATGAGATTAACTTCTTAGGTTTAACTTAATTTTTTGATATATTACATACATGAACATCTCTGTGTTTTTTCTTATAACACCTATCTACGCTTTCTCTATTGTAAGGGGTTAACTCGGTGGGGATGATGACAGGGTAAGAGTGAGGTTTGGTGCACCCTTAAACCGGTTTAAACTCCCCGGTGGTCCCTTTTGCAACTGACCGTTCCAAGGCAGTACCCCTGTTGTCAACCCTTATATGTTTGTGATGTGCTGTTTTACTGAATGTGTTTGTGATGTTCTTTTTGAATCACATTTGCTTTGTAATACTTGTTGGAGTGACTGTATTCTGTGAATGCTATTTTTCTTATTGGACCTTTATTTGGCCTTTTATTCACCTTTAAATTTGTTCTTTGTTTATGTGTGTGTTTGTGGTTGGCTGTCGTCCTTGAATGATACTTTTCCTGTTCGATTATTATATCTTCTTTCTAGGAAATGTCTATAATTACCTAAAAAAAACAGCTTCCAAAAATGAGAAACTGTATGGTTCAGTTACATGTATATATTGTTTATTGTTTTAAGCCAAATATGACCCATGAACATGTTTACATAATACATGTATATACAAATAATTGTAAGTGTTATTATATGGCATTTTGTTAGTACATGTACTTTGAATAGCAAAGAATTGCAATACCATATAATACATTCGGTACTATTACGAGAATAATGAAACAAAAGATAAACGTACAAGGTCTTCCACAGAAATTATTTAAGGGATAGGGGAAATTAAATGCCACATGGCAACAGCAATATATCGTTACTATTGCATATATTGGATTCATGAATATATATTACATATCATGTTGTTCGTGAATCAGGACTGTTATTCATTCGATCTTTGGAGATCGCGGAGCCCGATACTTATATTTAGTTATCGGTGGTACATTTTCAATTGCTTTTGTTTTCTTACTTAATTTTCGATTCGGTGGTTCCACTACTCCGGCCGATAAAAGGCTCTGGGTATTGTTTAACCACTCATAGGATATGTTGTCTGTTTTTTATTTTAGTCTTTTGGCTGTTACTTGTGATATGCAGGCTTCATAACCGCTGCTCCCAACTAAATTCCATTTTGTTTTTTTCGCTCTTCGGGGCATAGTATTTTGTTAGATTCTTGGACCATACGCAGCTGGACATGGGGGAGGAAAATCTCTATGTCCACCGCCATATGCATGCCATCTTAGGGATGGTTAAAATTATGTACTATTGATTTCATGAATATTGAGTTCTGCTCAACCCGGGGCTAGAGGGCCTGAGCGGTAGCTAGCATATTTCACTACCGTTCATGACGTCCCAATCAAACCGACACTGCAATATTGTGTATGTGTCGTGTTCGGCAGTTTCCAAAGGTCCATTATCACACTCTTTGCTATTACGAATCAGCATATTGTATAGAAATGATTAATCATAGCAGAATCTGTCATAAAATGTCAAATTATTGTATAAGCTTAACCGACAAAAAAGTAATTTAAAGGTTATATATTTTACAATAGTGACTTAAATTATGGAGAGCGAAACACTCGTACATGTAATTTCCTAATTTTTTAATAACATTTCGATTTCTCGACTGCATCAAAATAACAATTTATAGACACTAGGGTTATTGAAATAGAATGAGCTGATATATTTTCTACGAATGTGATGGTAAAAAGGAGATTAAAATGATATTCGTCTTCAATATCTCTTGAATTGCACAAAGAACAGAAAAGCATCGCTCTGTCTATTCTATTTTGAGCATAAAAAAGTCTTAATCTGGCCAGTACTGTTCTATATTTACATGTTAACTCAAGTAATCTTTCAATTCAAATGATTGCTTAAAATGTTTCTATAAAAAAAGTGATCCACTGTTTGCAATATCGCTTTACAAATTCTGCTTAAACGCATCAATTAATGCATACATGTTATTAATCAATGTATTTCCGGAGCATACACTTTCCCCCCAGTATTTAATAATACGAACATATCATTTTACATGTAGAGGATAGCTTCCTAATTCTCCATATACACCCATATTACATGTACTTGTTTTTAACGTTTAATAATGATTTACAGAACCTAAGGTGAATCCTCTCGAACGCCTTTCATTTCCCGAAACCCCATATTTCATATGAATAGCTAAGTATATATTCTACAAACGCATCAAACAAGTGGCTTACACTTTTAGTATTTATATCATATCTTGTAATATTATATAGTAGACAATTAAGAACCTTTAACCCCTTACCGACAAGTTGACAACGGGGGTGGGGTTGGGGGCGGGCGGGTATAGAAACTCGGGGGAGGGGGGCAACATAGCTATATGTGTAACCATTGATCAATAAAACACAAAAATATGTAAAAAAAAAAGAATTTAGAATGGGTGGGGAAAGGAGGGGGTGGGGGAGGCAACATAGCTATATGTGTAAGCATTGACCAATACAACACAGAAATATGTAAAAAAAAAGAAAAGAATTTAGAGTGGGTGGGGAAGGGAGGGGGTGGGGGGAGGGGGTGTGGTGGGCAACATAGCTATATGTGTAAGAATTGACCAATACAACACAGAAATATGTAAAAAAAAGAAAAGAGTTTTGAGTGTGTGTGGGGAGGTGGGAGTGGGGGTGGGTTGGGGTGGGGTGGGGGGGGGGGGATTGGGCCAACATAGCTTTATGTGTAAGAATTGATCAAAACAACACAGAAATAATTATAAAAAAATCGAGTTTCGAGTGTGGGAGGGGAAGGTGGGAGTGGTGTTGGGGGACGTAGGGCCAACATAACTATATGTGTAAGAATTGACCAAAACAACACAGAAATATGTAAAAAAAAATATCGAGTTACGAGTGTGGGGTAGGGGGAGGTGGGAGTGGGGGTGGTGTTGGGGGAGGGTGGGTGGGGGTGGGGGGTTATTGCCAACATAGCTATATGTGTAAGAATTGACAACACAGAAATATGTAAAAAATATATTAAAAAAGGAGTTTCGAGTGTGGAGGGTGGGAGGGGAGTGGGGCGAGGTAGGGGATCGAAGGCGGGGTGGGCAACATCGCTATATGTGTAAGAATCGACCAAAACAACACAGAAATGTGTGTCAAAAAATAATAATTAATCGAGTTTCGAGTGTGTGTGTGTGTGTGTGGTGTGGGTGGGGGTGAGAGAGGGTGATGGGAAGGTCGGGCGGGGTGGGTGGTGGTGGGGGGCAACATACATAACTATATGTGTAAGAATTGACAACACAGAAATATGTAAAAAAAATAACTACAGTTTCAAGTGGTGTGGGGTGTGTGGGGGCGAGGTAGGGATGGGAAGGCGGGGATGGGGGGATGGTGGTGAGCAACATCGCTATTGTGTAAGAATTGATAAAAACAACACAGAAATGTGTAAAAAAAAAATGGAGTTTCGAGTGGGTGGGGAGGGGGGGGTAAGTAAGTAAGTGGGGATGAGAAGGTGGGGCGGTGGGGGGATGGTAGGGGCAACATCGCTATTGTGTAAGAATTGACCAGAACAACACAGACATATATAAAAAAAATATGGGGTGGGGGTTTGGTGGTGGTGGGGGTGGGTGTGAGGGGGTGGGCCTGGGACGGGGAGGAAGGAGCCACTGCCCCAATATGGGTGAAGTATGAATAAGATGCATCATGCATCTCAAACCAAAATTATAGATATATACAACAGCTTACACGCAAACCCAGATCTGCCTTTATTGCACACTGTATGGGCCATCACAATTTGGGTTCCATGGGAGCCCAGAATTTGCAGACAAATTTACTTAAGCAACCCTTTACAACACACTATAAGGAAACCTATTCCCAAGTTTAGTTGAGCTAGGACAAGAAATGTAAGAGATATAGACCTGTAAACACAGCTTACACGCAATATTTTATGTGAAATAGACACATTTTAAGGGCTACCAGAATTTGGGTTCCATGGGAGTCCAAGGGTTACAGGAACCAATATTACTTAAGCAGCCCTTAAGATAATGCAATAAGGAAGCTCATGGCCAAATTTGGTTGTGCTAGGATAAGAAATTGTAAGAGACATAGACTTGTAAACACAGCTTACACGCACAATTTGATGTGAAATGGGACACATTTTATTGGCCATCAGAATTTTGGTTCCATGGTAGCCCATGGGTTACAGGAACCAAAATTGCTTAAGCAGTGGTTAAGATAATGCTATAAGGAAGTCCATAGCCAAATTTGGTTGTGCTAGGATAAGAAATGTAAGAGACATCTAGATAGATTTGTAAACACAGCTTTCACGCAAACATTGAAGTTGATGCCGACGCCGGTGTGATTACATAAGCTCTCTTATTCTTCGAATAGTCGAGCTAAAAACTGTGCCATGATGCCATGAAGCAATAGTTAGTTCAGTTAGTTTGCATGTACATACCCTCGTCGTTGATTGTATGGGTATATAGTTTGATGTACTCAATTTTCAATCCTATATATTTTCTGTAGTTAAGTCATTTGCAAATGGAGTAATTTATACTAAGGGAGGTAACTAACTATAGAATAGCGGTATGACAGAAATGCGAAAAGGGCCCTTTTCGCGAAAAGGGCATTCAAGCTACGAAAAGGGCCTGTTTTATGCAAAATGCATCAATATTGTTTGGTTTGGTGATTTAAATGTGAAGAATGTGTAATTATACTAAAAATATAATAAGAATATACTAAATAAAATATTTTAGAAAGTCTTAATTCCTCAAAAATACGTATGTATAGCGACAATTATCAGCTACGAAAAGGGCCGGTCTGCGAAAAGGGCCCGTTTTATGCAAAGTGCATCAATATTGTTTTGTTTTGGTGATTTAAATGTGAAGAATGTGTAATTATACTAAGAATATAATAAGAATATACTAAATAAAAGATGAAAGAAAGACTTAATTCCTCAAAAATACGTATGTATAGCGACAATTATCAGCTAAGAAAAGGGCCGGTCTGCGAAAAGGGCCCGTTTTATGCAAAGTGCATCAATATTATTTTGTTTTGGTGATTTAAATGTGAAGAATGTGTAAATATACTTAGATCTCATCAGTTCAGTACAGTTATTGTAATCAATGTTTCTTGTTTATGGTTATCGTTATGTAGGTATTATTTATTTAGTATTTTGCATCATTTTCACGACGCCATTTTCACATTGAACTTCAATAGACACAACGAAACATAGAGTTTAATATATTTATTAGTTTAATGTATAATCACATAGTTGAGTTCGGAAAACACATGATAGAACAGTATCACAATCCTTGTACAATATACATAAGGTATTATTTTGGCATAACTACCACACTCTTGAGTAATGTCTTTGCAAAACTAGTGAGTATCGAACAACGAAGCTTCAACATCCCACCTTCCTTGTCGCCTGGGTGGACTAGGTCCAGATCGTAGTGCTGTGGATATTTTAATCTCTTTCCCGTGTCTACGAAATCCTCTTTGAGGTATTTTCTGAGTTTCTGGTTCACTGATTTTCTAATGTTATTGAATTTTTGTTTTGTCATTCCAGTCCATTTCGGGAATTTATGGCCGACACAAACACTCTTTCCACACAACACATTTTCATTTCCTCGACCATGCGCTTTAGATCGTCAAATATTATATTATTTAGAAGTGACATTATATACACGGATTTTATTTAAATAAGCTCTTCATTATTCTACCGTAGGTTTAAATATGTGCAACTTGATATAATAAAAATATAAAATCCAGAATGCCATGTGTCTCTTTGAATGAACAACAATGTTTCAAAATAAGATTTTATTTAAATAAGCTCTTCATTATTCTACCGTAGGTTTAAATATGTTAAATTATTGATGCAATATAATAAAAATATAAAATCCAGAATGCCATGTTATGTGATTGTGAAACTTCGAATGTAATGTGATTGTGAAAATTCAAGCATGGAGATCATCAGTATAAAGTATAACGTTTTCTTCCGCAGACCTGTAATACATGGGCGCACTTCAGATGTCAGAATGTATCAAAGTCGGATCGTAAACTCTGGGGCGACAAGTCATTGTCATATTATTGTGTGTCATGTCGCTCAACAGAAGAAGGTTCATTTGACTATGTTAAGGGCATTGAAAGACTTGAGCAGGACTCGCTTGCCAGTCTTGAACAACTCACAATCGGTGTTAGAAGAGAAATATTGCTCTTGAGAAATATCCGTTTCGACAGTTCTGTGCACACAGATTTCAGTCACCAAGCTCAAGACAAAGTCGCCAATGCCGTCCTACATGAGTATTACAGTACAAAACTGATAGCTCTAACAAGTACTGGCAACGGCGATTGTTTTTTTAACTCATTCCGCTTCATGAATCAAGTATTCCGACCTCCTTTTGTAGACCCTGACAAGTCGACTTTGACAATTATGTGGAGTAACCTTCGTCCTCCAAAAAAGAACGGACTCTTCTCGCGAAAACGCTTATCTTGGATACCAAAGCACTTTGTTCCGCTAGTCAGCACAAACCAAAAAATGCAGAAAGTTGATCTCCAGACAACAAAAGCATATCAATCATTCCTTCATGACATTGCTGACAATTTAACCGATAACCAAATATCAAACTTGACAGTTGGTAGTGACGCAGAACTGGCATTTAAAAACGCAATTAAACGCTGCTTTCATGGCTCTACACACGTCTTATGTATCCGACACATTAAAGAAAACACAAATAGACACATGGAAAATGTTGTTGGTTATCCAAAGACTGAACGGGACCAAATTCTCACCGCCATCTACGGAAAAGACGGACTTATTCAAAACACAGATATAGACACTTTTAACTACCGACTGTCAAATATACAACAATTAATTACAGAGAAAGACAACACCGTTGGGGAAAAAAATGCATGCAATATTTTCAAAACAAGCTATTACCACTCCTTAAAGAGCATGTAATTGAACCGGTAAAACAGGGGGAAATTCCACCCAATTGGACAAATAATAACTGCGAGAGTGCAAACCATATTCTGAAAACGGCCACCCAATGGAAAATGCAAGACCTTCCCAAATTTATTAATACACTGTACAACATCGTCACTAGTGAACAGGAGGGGCACTGTCGGGCAATTAGGGACACGGGCAATCATCGGCTAATTGACAGGTACACCCATCACCAAACTGACATAAGCTACTGGTCTACAATGACAGAAGAAAGCAGACAAAAACGACTAAAGCGATTTCTGACGGACTGCGGTAAAACTAATACCAACACAGTAAGTAGTATCGACAGACGGAATGAGGACAACTCAACGAACACCAACAGCTGGTCGCAAGCCCGAACAGAGAAAGAGGAAACGGGCCGAACGATCAAGAAACCCGATTTCAAAGAGGAGACTGTAGTCGGTAAGGGGGGTCTTTGACCTCACCGGTTGTACAACACTCCGACTGTCCCATGTCCCGATGGGTTTTAAGGCGCACCAACACATGAAAGGTTATATGGCGCCTAAGGGAAAAGGGAAAGGGACGGGCCATGATATATTACATAAACATATTTATAATAAATAAAACGGGCCCTTTTCGCAGACCGGCCCTTTTCGTAGCTGATAATTGTCGCTATACATACGTATTTTTGAGGAATTAAGACTTTCTAAAATATTTTATTTAGTATATTCTTATTTTATTCTTAGTATAATTACACATTCTTCACATTTAAATCACCATAACCAAACAATATTGATGCACTATGTATAAAACGGGCCCTTTTCGCAGACCGGCCCTTTTCGTAGCTGATAATTGTCGCTATACTTACGTATTTTTGAGAAATTAAGACTTTCTAAAATATTTTATTTAGTATATTCTTATTTTATTCTTAGTATAATTACACATTCTTCACATTTAAATCACCAAAACCAAACAATATTGATGCACTTTGCATAAAACAGGCCCTTTTCGTAGCGTGAATGCCCTTTTCGATTTTCAGTTATACCCATAGAATAGAATAGTGCTTTATAACCATAAAGGGGCGTAATACAGCATGTCAAACTTATCAATTAAACAATGTGAATACAATAATAATCATACAATAAGAACACAAACGGAAAGATATATGAAATATAGTTATATTCATTATAATTATTGATATGCTAGATTTACTAGATTGCAAAAGGCAACATGATTAATAAGAGTGCATTCAGATAAAAGTCAGTCTGCCCAAGAATGTGTCCTCCTCGTGCACGATGCAGAAAAACAAGTACAGCTAGCAACGAGCACCAAGGGTAGATACTAAAAGGATACTAAAAGGACCAAGGGAGACAATTTTGGTTAAGTTGCACTTAGAATAACAATACGATGTAATGTTGAAGCATCAGGATATAATAACCTGTTAGTAAATATAAATACTGCACTAGTAATAAGTAACATGTTTGAACAAGAGGAATACACTATGGAAACAATTTAAGACAGTATTCTTCTCACAGTATCCCTCCAAATCCAAAGTCCAAATCGTAGACACATTAGTTTATTTGCATTTTTATAAATGTCAATTATAATTTAACGATAAGGATGCTAACTTACCGATTACAGTTGACATTCATTTCTATAATTTCCTTTCTGACTAGGTAAACATCCAAATGGGATACATATATTATGTAACCGAAAGTCTCTAGATAGTCCTATAATCACTTATAGCTAAATTAAAAGTCTGGACTTTTTGAAATAAAGTTACAAACTGTTGTTAGTATTTGAGTCTCCTGTATTTAACAACAAGATCAGTTTGTTATGCATACTCAAATTTGTGAAGTTTGCACAATGTGATGATATTGTATCAAACATTTGAGATCTTTCGAGATCAAACCCAGTACAAAAAAACAAAAAGTGACTTTCATCCTCAATACTGAGGCTGCATTTTAAGCAAACTCTGTTACAACAAGGTATGTTTTGGTATCTACCTAATTCTATTCGCAATCTGTGAGAAGATATGCGAAGCTTGGTCGTAGTTCTACTTTGTTTAAAACTAGGTAAAATTTTATAAATATTTTTCGAGGCCAAAGTTAGTTTTAACTAGCGCATAAGTTGTCAGCTTGCCGCTTGGCAGATTGCTTAAAGTAGATTGCCACTAGCAAATATTTGCATTGCTATTGCATACACATTCAATAAAGCATATTATTTCTCGATAAAGTGCAGCGGGAAAATGTATGTAGTTTTAAGGTGTTGGTGTTCATTGGTCTGACCTACTTGTTTTGTTTGTATGACGTAACGTCGTCTTGACGTTCTCGCGCATAGTGGCATAAAACTGTCTTGAATCATTGGAAAAACCGCTTTACATTTTTAGTAAGATAGTGATACTAATTCTATTTTTAGTAGCATAGTGATAACCTGTAGTGTGATACAGGTTGTTGTATTCCATTGTAAGAAAATGAAGGTACTATGAATATATTATTGATATGTATATAATAAATATATTTATTATTTACCTATCAATAATTATATACATAGTAATTCATTTCCTCACTTCTAGAGGTTTTCTGAATCTGCATCAGTATACTAAAAACAGATTCCGTATCACTATCCTACTTAAAATAGAACAGGGAAATTCCAAATAATGCTCGCATTTACATCAATTGGGGGCAGTCCTCAGTTTCGCATGAATGTCCATGGTGTAAATCAGAAAGAAATCAACTAAGCATCTTTTAGGTCCATGGATGGTCTTTATAATAATTATGAAGCACATGTTTGATGTTTTTTTTCAGTTTTGATTACTTCTAAGTTTATTTTGGTGTATTGGAATATGCATTCTTTGGGTTTTTTGGAGGCTATAAATAGAAAAATGTGAACCAATCAAAAACTTCCTAGAAGTAGTTAAAATGGTTGATTTTCACTGACGAAGAGATCAGTGTGGAATAACTTTTTAAAATGCCGGACTAGGTATGTAAAATTTAGCATTTCCTGATATGCAAGAGCATTATGAGTGATGACATGACCTTGATATGTGTAGGAAAATTTTTTATTTTCATTTATTGACATTTGAAATATTGCTAAAATTGCATTTTTAGCATGTTTTAAGGGGTGGGGTAATCTTAAAGAAATGGGACTTAAGTTGTACAGAAAATGCTTTTTGATACTTTTATTTGGTATGGAAACATGGGTAATTTTATTGTCTTCTCAGAAATGTATGACACAATGATGATGTGATTTTTTTTTTGCTCAAGGATTCAGGCTAAGAGCTTGTCATGGGTTTGAAGATTGAGAAATGTACATTAAACTGTGGAGTGCCCCCAATTTGCACGAAAACGTCAAGACGCTTGACGACGTTACGTCAAACAAACAAAACAAGTACGTCTCACCCATGAACTTTAACTTGTAAACTTAACTACATCCCGAAATATATTAAAATACGCAGATTTCCCTTCTACTCTTTACTAGAAATAAGCCTAGAAACATTTAGAAACCTTCTTTACATATGCATACGTATGCAACAGAAATGTAAATATTTCTTATTTTTAATCATATGTAGGAGGTATATAATAAAAGGATCATTACTAGAGTAGCGTGTTCTTGAAGGTTTGTATCACCTCTCGTAGGTAAATGCCTGATCAAGGATCTCACGAGAGGCGGAGTGATACAAACTTCCAGAACACGTGACTCTAGTAATAATCCTATTATATACCACGTAATGTGTATGTGTTAGTTATATATATTAATTTATAAGATCCCTTACACAACGGAAAACAGCGAAGTATTCCATAAAGAGCTAGGTTACACTTCATTTAGGGCTGACCGTACCGGGTCAAAAGGGGGAGGCGTTTTTATCCTAGTTCGCAATGATATAATTGAAACAGAACAAAGCCAATTCAAGACAGACTGCGAAACGATCTGGGTAAAAATCGAATTAATTGGTACCAAACCACATTATATATCAGCCTACTATCTCCCCAAAGAACATGACGAACATAGCACAGCCGAGTTCAGAAAATCTCTTCAACTGGTATCTAAAATGAAGGGGAACATATGGGTCCTAGGCGACCTAATCTATCAAAAACTAACTAAGATAGTTTCCCATATATTAAACAAGGCTGCAGCCAACCACTTATCTATGAAGCTTTTATGGATTTGCTAAATGATTTTTGCCTCGTCCAAATGGTCAAAGAACCCACACGACATGACAACATCCTCGATCTATTTTTGACGACCAACCGGACACTAGTAAAACAAGACCTCTGTTTGAGGGTGTCTCGCCCACCGCGGCAAACGACATATGAAATATTTTATTAAATTTGTGCTTAAAGATGACCAAGTATCAAACAAATAAAAGCAATGTAATCATAAGAAGTTATGTTACTGACGTTAAGTGGTTTAACCAGGGTGTAGTTTTGGGAAAATAACTCAACATATGTTGTGTCGTTCAGCGATGTCCACCAATGCCCACAAAATGACCAACTATCAAAGACTTGAATTGAGGCAATCACATAAAGTTAACTGATGTTAAGTTACCTAACTAAGGTTAAGTTTGGGGAAAATAACACAAAATATGATCTTGGTATTTTTTGTCGTCCAGCGATGTCCACCAATGCCAACAATACATATGACCAAGTATCAGACATAAAGTGAGACAATCACATAAAGTTAACTGAGGTTAAGTTACCTAACCAAGGTTAAGTTTGGTTAAGTTTGGGGAAAATAACACAAAATATGACATTGACTTTGGTATTTTTTGTCGTTCAGTGATGTTCACCAATGCCAGCTATACATAAAAGAGTATGATAATGGACCTTTGGAAACGGCCGAACACAACACATACAAAATATTGCAGTCTCGGTTTGATTGAGACTGTTCGTGAACGGTAGTGAAATATGCTAGCTACCATTCAAGCCCTCTAGCCCCGGGTTGAGCAGAACTCAGTATTCATAAAATCAATAGCACATAATTTTAACCATCCAGAAGATGGCATGCATATGGCGGTGGACATAGAGATTTTCCTCCCCCATGTCCAGCAGCGTATGGTCCCAGTAGCTAACAAAATACTATGCCCCGAAGAGCGAAATTACAAAAATGGAATTTGGTTGGGAGCAGCGGTTATGAAGCCTGCATATCACAAGTAACAGCCCAAAGACTAAATTAAAAAGCAGACAACATATCCTATGAGTGGTTAAACAATACCCAGAGCCTTTTATCGGCTGGAGTAGTGGAACCCCCAAATCGAAAATTAAGTAAGAAAACAAAAGCAATTGAACATGTACCACCGATAACTAAATATAAGTATCGGGCTCAGCGATCTCCAAAGATCGAATAAATAACATTCCTGATTGCGAGCGCGGGGAGACGTTTTACTGCCGCCACACTGCACAAGCAACGCCACTGTGCTATATAAAAGAGTATGATAATGGACCTATGTCAACGGCCGAAAGACCAAAGAAATTAAAGTTATCAGAAAAGGTTAACTGTGGTTAACTTATCTAACCTGATGTTTAGGGTAAATAACGCAAAATATGACCTTGACCTTGGTATTTTTTGTCATTTTTGTGACGTTCACCAATGCCAACAATACATTTGACCAAGTAACAATCACATAAAGTTAACTGAGGTTAAGTTACCTAACCAAGGTTAAGTTACCTAACGGGAAAATAAGCAATATATGACCTTGACCTTAAACAAAATCAAGACAGCACACTTACACTACATCGAGGACATACTAGATGTGAAGACTCAAGAAGAAAAATGACTCTTTAAAGACCAGTTTTGCTAGAAAAAAGTTATACTCCCTTCTCAACAAGATGCCAATGACCTTGAAGTTCTACCGATAGGTTTTTGATAGCTAGATCAGCATTCCTGTGAAGTTTCATGAAAATCCGTAAAGTAGTTTCAGAGGAGTAGTCGCTACAAGTTTTCATTATATAACTCTATGTAAACAAAGATGGCCACTGGCGGCCATGTTTAACGTCAAATCATAACGATTTTCGACGAGGACCAACAACATGTCATGCTGATCATTTTAGAAAAAGTCCCATATTAATACCACTTATAGTTTTCAAGAAGTAGTCGCTACAAACTTGTTTTTTTGAAAATCTATTTTTAGCCATGGCGGCCATCTTGAATTTCCGGCCGATCTGAAGTTTTGCAAGGATCAATTAGACATCAAGAGCAACATTCCTGAGAAGTTTCATGAAAATTCGTCAAGTAGTTTCAGAGGAGTAGTCGCTACAAGTTTCATGATATAACTCTATGTAAACAAAGATGGCCGCTGGCAGCCATGTTTACCGTCGAATCAAAATAATTTTCGACAAGCCTTAGGATCAACATCATGTCATACTGACCATATTAGGAAAAGACGCATATCAATATCACTTATAGTTTTCAAGAAGTAGTCACTACAAAGTTGTTTTTTGAAAATTTATTTTTAGCCGTGGCGGCCATCTTGAATTTCCGGCTGATCTGAAATTTTGCTAGGATCAATAAGAAATCATGAGCAACATTCCTTTGAAGTCTCATGAAAATCCGTCAAGTAGTTTCAAAGGAGTAGTCGTTAAAAATGTTCATTATATAACTCTATGTAAACAAATATGGCCGCTGGCGGCCATGTTTAAAGTCGCATCAAAATAATTTCGACAAGGATCAACCTCATTCCATACTGATCATTTTAGAAAAAGTCCCATATCAATATCACTTATAGTTTTCAAGAAGTACTCGCTACAAACTTGTTTTTTTAAAATACATTTTTAGCTGTGGCGGCCATCTTGAATTTCCGACCAACCTGAAATGTTACTAGGATCATTTCGACATCAAGAGCAACATTCCTATGAAGTTTCATAGAAATCCGTCGAGTAGTTTCAGAGGAGAAGTCGCTACAAGTTTTTACCAAATAACTCTTTGTAAACAAAGATGGCCGCTGGCAACCATGTTTAACGTCGAATCAAAACGATTTTCCACATGGACCAACATCATGTCATGCTGATCATTTTAGAAAAAGTCCCATATCAATATCACTTCGAGTTTTCAGGAAGTAGTCGCTACAAACCTGTTTTTTAAAAATCTATTTTTAGATTTGGCGGCCATCCTGGATTTCACATCAACATAAATCTTTTCTAGGATCAACTAGACTTCATGGGCAACATTTCTGTAAAGTTTCATGAAAAATCAATTCAGTAGTTTCAGAGGAGTAGGCGCTACATAAAGAGTTTACGGACGGACAGGCAGACGACGGACACCGCACCACGGCATAAACTCTGCTGATCTCTGATTGGTAGAGCTAAAAATGCAAAACAAGATGCAGCGGCATTGCGCCTCTCGCCAAGTCCTCTATACTGATAACGTGGCTAGGGCAAATATTCTGAACTCTCAATTTCAATCTGTCTTTCCCCTACATCACCATGGCCGACTCTGACATACCAAAAGAAGCAAAACCCGAATTCCCAAACATGCCAAACATTGTCATCTCCTTAAATGGTCTCCTTAAACAGTTACACAATCTTAACCCAACCAAAGCATGTGGACTTGATCAAATTAAGCCACTTATTCTCAAGGAGTTGAGTGTGGAAATTGCTCCAGTAGTACAGGCTATATTCCAAAAATTCCTGGACACAGGTACCATCCCATCTGACTGGTCTAAAGCGATGGTCACCCAACTTTTCAAAAAAGATGATAAAAGCACAGCAGCTAATTATCGCCCGATTTCTCTTACATGTATATTGTTCAAGGTTATCATTATCGCCCCTAACCTGACAAGTCATTTCAATAAACACAATATACTCTACGACCTACAGCACGACTTCCGCGACAGGCGTTCTTGTGAGACCCAGTTTGTGCAACTCATGGAAGCTTGGCATCAGGTAAGCAAATCGACTTGATACTCGTCGGCTTCAGTAAGGCGTTTGATAAGGTAAAACATTTAAAATTACTTTTCACACTTCAACATCATGAGATCAAGGGATCAAGGGACCAACACTCACTTAAAGCATTCCTTATAGGTAGGTCTCAGAAAACCTCGTCCTTAGTCCCTGTTACTACTGGTGTTCCGCAGGGTTTAGTACTAGGACCAATATTGTTCCTTCTATATATAAATGACCTTCCAGAGTCCCTTTATTCACAAGTTCGACTTTTTACTGACAACGCAGCTGTAAAGTTGACTATGGACAACCCAACACACAGCACTAGACTTCAAGACGACCTCGACAGTCTACAGAATTGGGAACGACAATGGGATATGGAATGTAATCCCAGTAAATGCCAGGTTATACACATCACTAGGTCAAAGAAATACATGAAAAACAACTACACCCTCCTTGGTCACATCCTCGAATCAGTTGAGTACTTGGGCAATGATATCTCATCAAACCTTAACCATCACATTCAACGAGTCACATCCAATGCAAACGATACCCTTGGCTTCATTAAAAGAAATATCCCGTTTAAACATCATGGCATCCGTGAGGCAGCATACAAGACACTAGTTAGACTTCATCTCGAGTATGCGTCCACAGTATGGAGCCCCCACACACAACATAACATCCATCAAATAGAAATGGTCCGACGCAGGGCCATCAGATGGACTACAAATAACTACTCAACATATGAAAGTGTTACAGCCATGCAGGAAAAACTTGGATGGTGTACCCTGGAGCAGAGGAAGGCTGATGCCAGGTTAACCCTTTTATGCAAAATTGTTCATGGTTAAGTAGCAATTCCAATGCTCACATACTTTCAGCAGCCCGTGAAAACGACTCGGCATGGCCACCCCCTGTCCTTAGCCCAACTACACACTAATTTGAATTATGCACAGACGCGCGCCTCCACAGCTTCCTCGCAAGAGGGTGAGTGATGGAGTATATGAAGGAAGAAAGAATGGAAAATCTCAATTTACCTATTGTCTAATAACCTCTGGTCTTACTGTTTATAAATAATAAATTGCCGACGCGTACATTTTCTTCCAGGGTACAATCCTTGTATTGTCCTCCTGAACTATCTCAAACTTACTCCATTAATTTCTTATTTCGACTCCCGAATTATGAAAGACTTACCTACTGGTGTCAGGTTGCACCCTCCCTTTCCAATGTGCTTGTGTCGTCTCGAACCTGCTTGATTGATGTTACGGGATTGTCGTCCTTTCTGTTGATCAATGCTTTTATCAGTCAGTCTCAAAAAGTCATCCCAATAGTCAAACCTTACCCCAACAAAAAAAAACAGTAAAAAACAACAACAACAGACAAACTATCCTCTGCCACAGTATAACTGTAGGGCAGTTTTGTTTTTAAGGTAAACCTGTGATTATTATGATTCAAAATACCTCAAAGCATTCATTCGTACAAACTCGGTAAATTGAGATTTCGTTTTAAATAACACCTCGTATGTGTTTCGAATGGATTACTATGTTTAAAATCTAACATGTTGTTAGCCGGAAGTCAACGGGACAGACAATAGTGCAGTGTTGCTATATAACGTCCTGATGTTTGATTTGCGTTGTATATTTGATCAGCACTTACTATGTATACATCAATAGATAAAACCAATCGTCTAAGTAACACTGCAAAACTTGGATGATAAGATTGCTTTTGAATGCCAATGCCTTATAGCGGGAATTTACTGGGATCCACGAAGTATGCCTTAACCGATATGCCCTTAGTTCAGAATTCCACAATTTAATGCGGAAAAAATGCGGAGTATTGGCGGAGGGTCTTTCCGTATTTCGGGAATGCAAACAAAAAATGCGGAAAAACAAGAAAATCCGGAATTTCTCTCTGCGGATACTCTGCAAATGCGGAAAATGTGCCAAATTCCGCATTTACAAAATGGGGAAATATTTCCGAATTTGAGGAAATATAAATAATAAATCCGCATTTTAGGAAATATTTCCTTAAACAAGGGATGTGTCCATGGGACACAAATGCCCCGTCTGAAAACACTCCTCGGAAAATTTAAAGGAAAAAGGGCCGTAATACAAGGTCGATTTTGACACCGAATCGATATGCACGTCTTGGCATCTTAGGTTACTTAAAAGCATCATGTAAAGATTTAAAACGAACGGTTTAAAACTGTGATATCATGAGACACACACTTTTTTCACCATTAAGTAGTGGGCACAGGGGGTCGGCACGGAGTTGGGATGGTGTTTAAATGGTTTGGTATAGAGTCCTAAAACCCCAAATATCGAAAACCCATATTACTAAGTATACATATTAACAAGGGGTCCGGCTCCCAAAATGCCATTCTGTGCAGAGAACATGTATAACTGGCCAGAAAATAAAGGATTAACATGATAATCCATTCACATAGGGCTCTATTTCAAGCTATAAAACGTGTGTATCTAAAAATCATATTCATTTATTCATAACATGTACCACCTTTTGACACCAGACAACCGAAACGACTAATTTACACCAACATATCTAAGTAGGAAGAGATCGCGTAACACCACGCCACCTCATTAAAACGAGCTTCCCGAGAAGGCAGCATGCAAAAACGCTTCAGCCGATTGAAAACAAACATGAAATGTTTCACAAACCTTTGTGCTTCAACTCGTGAAAGTCCAACTGTTCTATAGCGAGTCATTTTTTTATTTTACCGAACGAAATCCCAAGGCCACTGCCATATTGTTGTTGTTGTTATTTAGACTAGATCATCTAGACGTTTATTCATTTTCTTCACAAATGAACAAACGTCTAGATGATACAGTATAGAAAACAACAACAACAGCAATATGGAAGTCACCGTAGAAATTCGTTTGTGACAATCAAAAAATGTCTCGCTATAGAGCAGTTGGACTTTCACGAGTTGAAGCACAAAGGTTTGTGAAACATTTTATGTTTGTTTTCAATCGGCTAAAGCGTTTTTGCATGCTGCCTTCTCGGGAAGCTCGTTTTAGTGAGGTGGCGTGGTGTTACGCGATCTCTTCCTACTTAGATATTTTGGTGTAAACTAGTCGTTTCGGTTGTCTGGTGTCAAAAGGTGGGACATGTTATGAACAAATGAATATGATTTTTAGATACACATGTCTTATAGCTTGAAATAGAGCCCTATGTAAATGGATTATCATGTTAATCCTTTATTTTCTGGTCAGTTATACATGTTCTCTGCACAGAATGGCATTTTGGGAGCCGGACCCCTTGTTAATATGTATACTTAGTAATATGGGTTTTCGATATTTGGGATTTTAGGACTCTATACAAAACCATTTAAACACCATCCCAACTCCGTGCCGACCCCCTGTGGTAGTGGGGGCATACAAACCCGCATCAGTGGAAATATTTCCAATAAAACAACAACGAGGAATCAGTATGGATAAAAAAAATGTTATTTAACAATGCGAAGTAATGTAAGTTTGTATGTATACATCATAGCAACATTGTGTTAAATAGTTTAGGTATGTCTTCAAAATGTTTCTTTAGTATAATTAATGCAGACAGATTAGTGTAACTTACAGTGAAATACAAGCAACAGCACAATTCAGAGTTTAAAATGAGATCTGCCCGGTTATTGATTACAATGTTTTATCACCTAATTTATGGTGTGGGAGTTTAATAAAGTCATGATATATTTATCATATTACACTAATAAATACACAAATAAAAGCCCGGAATCATTGTTTGGTCTTTTCCATTCAGCTAGAAGTACATGAACATCGGAATTGGCATGTCAATTTCTGTAACTGTTCAAAAATACAGATTAAGGAAATCAATGAGGTATATTTCGTTGTTCGGTGTCGTACGTCGAAAAAGATGCGAGTCAACGTACGTTGTCATTCAAACGTACACCGTCAGCAAACAATATATATTGGCAGCTACAGTAATAGATGTTCCTTTTAAGGCTTTTTTTCGCAGATATGTGATAAACAGAATCTCACATTCTTGCCTACTTAATATTGAATTTATAAAACTCGTTGGATAACAAATACTTGTATCCAACTCCTTAAACAACTGCGGTATAAATAAGAGGGCCACGATGGCCCTGAATCGAACACCTTAGGTTCTTTGCAATGATGAAAATATTGTCCTCTCGCAAATGCTGATTGAAGATGTTTTTGTCTTTCCTTATGTAAGACTATGTATAAAACATGCAAAACCTCTACATACAAACTTTGGACCCAGTGGTTGCAGCCATCGTTGACCACAGGGACTTCAAATGAGCAAACTTGATAGAGCAGGACTTAGCAAGGTTAGCAATCATTAATAATAATAAAGAACAAGAGGGCCTGTGGATGCTCTAAAAGTTAAAATTACTCTTATCAAGGGGTTTCATCATTCATTTCAATACCATTTTATAAATGTAAAAACACAACAACACCCTCAACAGAGATTTAAACCCGCAACTACATGCTAACAATTTAAAACAAGATTTTTTAAGATTTCCCTATATAAGTCTAGGTAAATTATGGAAAATCTTTATATACCAAAGGTATGTGAGGAAGCTATCCAGCTGGCTTGCGGAACGTCGGTGGTACTACCCAGGTGCCCGCCCGTGCACGAAAATTGCCCGGAGGGGCACCTGGGGTCTTCCTCCACCAGTGGAAGCTGGAAAGTCGCCATATGACCTTAGCTGTTGGTGCGACTATAAAATCCAATTCAATTCAATTCAATACAAAATTTGGAAAAAATAACAAACAAAAAAAACGCATCCAAACTGAATACAATAATAAAAAAGAAAAAGAAAAGTTTACCTCCAGCGGGATTTTAACTCACGGCCGTACCTTCGCAGCATACAAGAAGTAATTCAAATACTTTTCTATGGTGGCCATCTTGGATGTCACGTATAACTTATTTTAAAAAATTTGAAAAACATTTATCTAAGGATCATTCATGTGAAGTTTGGTCAAAATTGACCAAGCTGTTTCTGAGAAGACGATTTTTTGAAGATTATCCCTATATAAGTCTATGTAAAACATGTGACCCCTGGGGCGGGGCCAAATGTGACCCCAGAATCACCATTTGAACAAGCTTGGTAGAGGACCATAAGCTTATAGTAAATGCAAAATATTAAACATCTGGCTCTTGTAGTTTCTTCAGATTTTTTTTTAAGTATTTCCCAATACAAAATAGATATGTAGCATTCAAGGACGACAGTCAACCACAAACACACGCAGAAACAACGACTTTAAAGATGAATAAAATGCCAAATAAGACATCGCGAACACAAAAGGGTTGACAATAGGGCTACCGCCTTGGAACGGTCAGTTCGGGGGGTTAAACCAGGTTTTCTATGGTGCACCAAACTTCACACTTACCCTACTGTCATCCCAATAAAACGGGACAGTGTAAATAAAGAAATCCCCGCCATGAACTATTCTCTAACCAACAAGGCAGCATTAATAGGCAATATAAGTAAAACACAAAGATGCTCGTGTATATATAAATACAAAAAAAACACAATAGCCTAGAAAGCCACAAAGAAGGTACTCAAAGATTTGGCAGATGCCAGATGCCAGAATAACAAGAAAACAAACCACTGAGGGCATAAGACAATACTGCAGGCAAACATCAAACGTCACCGTCCTTTTGGCGAACTGTAAATGGGTCCACCACCAAGCAAGCAGTGCGATGCAAAATGATAGGGCCATAACCTCTTTTAGTAAACCTTTTAACAAATTTAACAAAGATAGTATGAAAGTGATCATTACCAAGGATCTTATCAAAAAAAAAAAGAGTATGAGATTGGACCTTTGGTAACGGCCGAACACGACATATACGAAATATTGCAGTCTCGGTTTGATTGAGACTGTTCATGAACGGTAGTGAAATATGCTAGCTACCGCTCACTCCCTCTAAGTTTGTAAATTACGTCAACACAGAAGTCAGGTTGTGATAGTCCTTGTCGCAGAAGAGTTCTTAAATTACTTTTATATTTGGAAAGAAGATCAGGGTTACGATAATACAATTTTGCAAAAGTTTTACGAAGTTTATGGTAACGGTAGCCCTGATGGAGTAGCTTTTTAGTTATACAAAGATTAAGAATATTGAAGTCTTCAACTGGAGTACAAGCTCTAGAAAAAAGAATAAGTTCAGACACATATACCCCATAAGAAGTTGCTCGGGAACATCCCCATCGAAATAGGGATAAGTAGCAATATCAAAATTAAAATCATCTCACTTGTCATATATTTTGCTAATTATTTCACAATTTCCGATGGAGAGATGTAAATCGAGAAAAGCAGCGTTAGTATCAAAATTAAAGAAATATAAGAAGATCGGACAGGGAAAGTAGCATTCAAGGAGGACAGTCAACCACAAAACACAGAAACAAACATGGAAACAGACAAACAAGAAGGCAAAAGTAATAATAAAAGTAAACGACATCACAAACACAAAAGGGTTGACAATAGGGCTACCGCCTTGGAACGGTCAGTAGCAAAGTAGGCCACTGGGGGTTTAAACCGGTTATAGGGTGCACCAAACCTCACACTTACGTTGAAGTTCTTTAGGGTATATATTATTAGTAGAAAAGACAAGGTTGTCAATGTTCAATATGTCATCCAGATACCGAGAGAAAGGCGTCAATGGCATATGCCTGGGTATCTGGTGAAAGACAACATGACATTTCTTTTATAGCAATATAAAAACAAATCTGCGACAAGGGTTCACAGTTCGTACCCATATGGATACCAACAATTTGTCTGTAAACGGTCGTTCCATACCTGAGGCTGAACCCCACCCCACCCCCTTTTTGGTACGGAGTATTCAGGGCGTTTTAGGCGGTATTCAGTACGCACGAGCCTGGTACGCAGTAGTCGCACAACACACTATTTAGTATTTAGTACTCATAAAATGCATTTTTAAAACCAAATATGTACAAAAATATCATAAAATGTAAATAAAGGTCTAATTTTGATAATCGGGCCTTCATTCATCTAGCAGATACCGGCTCTTAGGTGTTTAAATAGGTCATCATTCAAATTAGGGTTATTGCCCTTTGTAATTTTATACTTAGAGTTTATGTCCGGTACTCGGTCTCTAAAATGAGGAGTATTCAGTACTCGTGGGAGAGGGGGTTACATCCTCATACCTGACGAAAATATTATCTAATAGGAAGTTGAGTGCTTCACAAACTTCTTGGCAAGTCCACATAGTGTAATTGACATGTCGCCAGTTCTTAGATATCTCCGCCCTATTGTTGATGTGGGAGTATATTGACAATAGTTTATATAACATAGTTGCACGTGCTTTATATACGTGCTATTGTTTGTCGGAGGTATCGTTCTGGTTTGCTTGGTGGAAATTAATAAATGATTGACAACTGGCGACATGTTGTCTAAACTGCCGTCAGTAAAAAAACGCTTCAATATTATAACAAGCCAAAAATGTAGTATTTCCCCTAGCGAATGATTTTTGAATAAGAGCAAATGAATCAGCTTTCTTTGATTAGGTGATGTGGTAAGGTTGTATATAGAGGTCATAAGTGCTTATACATGAAACTTAACGTTTATTGCAAATTTTATCAAGAACGTCTGCTAAATTTTTAATAGACCAAAACAAATTAATCCCAGAGTTTTCATAAGGTTAAGCACAATATCGTTTAACGTGATCTTTAACGGCAGTAAGACAAGAAGTTAATAGTTTGGAGATGTTGGTGGTTGTGCAGGTACTAGAATTCGAAATAAAGCGGGCCTTATAAGGATTTTTTTTTATGAAATTTAGGAATCCAGTACTTAGTTGGCAGTTTGTTCTGCTTTTCGTCTACCCCAGCCTTGAAAGTAGTGCCCCGAGTGATATGTGTGGAAACAACATCATACTGGAGTATACGAATTAGTGCTACCGAGTTCCAGAGATAAAACATTGACGTAATGTAGGCGTAAAACAATAATTACATTATTAACTCCTTTATCAGCAGGAACTAAAACAAATTTATTATGAAATTTTTGAATTCCCGATTTTAAATTAAAACCTAGGTCTCGGAGGACATAAAGAGGAGTTAGCATTATAAAAGTTAATACGTGCATCTATAATTTAAAAAATTGACTTTTTTCAAGTAGAATGGCATTAAAATCCATAGTTGAAGGTAATCTATACTTAGGACCTTTTGAAAACAGATGCCGAATACGTTTATCAACAATATCAAAATTACCAGTGATGACATGACCTGCTGGAGCATAGCACAATTCTGATGTGTTTACTATATCAAGGTCAGAAACTATTTTGTTGTATTTTAAAATAATATTTCTAATAGGTTTGTTATACTTATAACAAATTACAGGACTTTCGGAATTTTTGAAATATTTAGGGATAGAATCAACTACATGATTATCTCGAAATGAAAGCCAATACCTTTATTAAGATACAGTATTTTAAAACAAAACTGGCGTGATCAGACTCCTTGTCAATATGCGGTCGGAGAACATGTTGTGTGTAGCTTTGAATTATGGAAGCAGTGTTATACAAGGGATCTGTACCAATGAAAATGTTGTCTGCTTCCTCGTCGACCAACTTAAGTGAAGAAATGGACAAAGAGGTAAGTCGTGAAAGCATAGAGTGCTTTCCAGACTGTTTAAAAATAGTAGGTAAATCAGCGACTGAAATAATTACACGCGATTTACGTTTGATGTTACCATAACGCTTACGACTATGAGACCTAGAGTTTAGATTTCGAATAGAAAATATGTCAATATTAGGATCTTTTGAAATATTTCCTTGTTGATAGATATTGTCATTAAGGCCGAGTGGATACGGTGTCTGCAAGTTTTTCATCTACTTAAGTTCTGCAATATGTCTAGCTTTTATTTTAAAGCTTTTAGTAGCATCATTATCATACATTATATATTCAACCGAACAGTAACGTTACTAAAAGTATGACCTGACTGATGAAAGTGTTGGTACAAGTATTTTTTTTTAACTTTTAGGATTACCTGCATTATATTTATGTTCACGAAATCGAACTTTTAAAGATCGACCTTTTTTCCAACATATTGTATACCGCAACGTGGTGCATTTCAAGTCAAAACGTAAATGACGTGTGATGAACGTCAATCAACATTTGAAGCTAGACATACATTAAACATTCTACCATTAACAGCTGATTTAATGGTGGACTTGCAAGATAAATAATTGCAACAACTGCACCTCTTAGCATTGCACTTATTACTAGAGGCAAACACCCTGCGTCTTGAATGAACTAAACGATTCCTGAAAGGAGACTTTTGCACCCTAGAACCGGTTTAAACCCCCAGTGGCCTACTTTGCCACTGACCGTTCCAAGGCGGTAGCCCTATTGTCAACCCATTTGTGTTTGTGATGTCGTTTGCTTTTATTATTACTTTTGCCTTCTTGTTTGTCTGTTTGCGTGTTTGTTTCTGTGTTTTGTGGTTGACTGTCCTCCTTAAATGCTACTTTCCCTGTCCGATCTTTTTATATTTCTTTATATGGTATTTCCCCAAAACAGGTGATTCTAGAAGAGTACCTGAAACTTTTGAGCCGTTATTGAAAATCTGGGTAATATTATTAGAAGGAATACACACCATTTAGTTATGTGCAAAATTATGGAAAAATGAGTGTAATTGAATTTTTAGTGTAACTGACCTTTTGACCACCACCCCGAGGGCCCCTGAGTGTCCCCGACCCCGAGGAGCGTGGAGCCATCATCATAATGTTTCACTCGAGACATAATTACACAATTTTTTTTTTAATCCACCACCCCACCCCCACTGGGCCCACGCGGGCAGACGTCAAGGTTCGAAATAATAGAATCGTTTGATATGTTGTTTATCTTTCATAGACGATTACATTCACCAAGTTCTGTGCAAAAATGACAAAGTGAATTTTTAGTGAAATTTACCTTTTCAGCCCCAACCACCCCCCCCCCCCTCCCCCACCCCCGACCTGAGGGCCCCTGGGTTCTGAGACAAACATACTGTTGCTCTTGCACGCCGTCAACATATGGTGAAGTAATACCCTAAGTTTGGTTGAATTCCGTCGACCGGTTTAGGAGGAGGTGCGGTAACGGGCGGACGGACGGACGGACGAATGGAGGCGATTTTAATATACCTTGTTTTTTTCAAAAACGTGGGTATAATTATTAAAAAATAAACTTTAACTATATAGGTGAAATTTACAAATAAGGTATATGATAATGATATTACCTTTTTTTGGTGCAATTTTGACATATATTTCGGGGGTGGAAAAATGGACACAAACTTTCCAGTTTCCAAATAAACACAGTCACGTACGTCAATTCTTTT
Source organism: Cyrtodaria siliqua (assembly GCA_037043455.1). Lineage (NCBI taxonomy): Eukaryota > Metazoa > Mollusca > Bivalvia > Adapedonta > Hiatellidae > Cyrtodaria > Cyrtodaria siliqua. The sequence continues at coordinate 119,515 of JAWPHD010001353.1, forward strand.
TTAACAAGTTACACATTCTTTAGTCTGAAAATTTGGATACGTGAGTGACTTCTGTCAATAGCAATTAAATAAGTCATACGCGATTTCCGGCGATTAAGTATATTTGCTTAAGGGTGCCCTCTGGTGAATATCAGTATAACAAGAATTTTTAATTTCCCTGTTTTTTATGAATAACATATTACTAGTTAGTTTCTGGAAAAATAATGATATGCTGGTGATTTAACTTTTTAGCAATACTAATCTTTAGTAATACACACCCAAAGCCCAAAGTGGGGTTTTAAATTCAGAATCAGCTGAAAATTGGGTATGGCTTTAGAAATCACCCAATATTTTAGATAAAAGAAAGAAGCAAATGAAAACTAAGTCATGAGAAGCTAAACAGGTATCAGTAAAAAAGTAAGAAAACCCTTAAAATAATAAAAATAGGAGAAATCTTTGAAGTTTTCAATTTCAGCACACTTTCTAATAAAAAACACACACACACAGAAAATTGCATTTTTGGGCAAATTTTGGGCAAGGCAAACTTATAGAAATAATAATAAGAAATTTGTAATAAACTGATATATAATAGAGAATTATAAGGTTATCAAATAAATGTGATAAAAAGCATATGTCGGTATTCATCTAAAAGAGATAACAATTAAAAATGTTAAAGACCCATCATTTTATTACAGAAAAAGATAGATATATGTGCTTTGGTTTTATTTATTATATCAAAAGTTATTTACATGACTGGCATATATACACCTGATAAACAAACATCACATCTAATTTAATTACAAACAGTGTATCAGTATATAATATACACAATATGATCAAAATACGTTAAAAGTATGTTGATTTACCCAACCCACTTCATTTTGTATGGTATATTTTACCAGACTGTTGTATTTGCTTGTATATACTAGAAATAGCATCTGCCATGTTAGAATTAAAATTACCGTTAACACAATGTTATATCAAATTCAAATAATCTATCTCCAAGTGTGATACATCATACAATATACAATAGTTTTTACAGACTTCACGATATAATTCCTGCCCCTATGGTCTCAAAACTGTGGAAGCGTGTGCGATATACCATTATTATGAATAAATCAAACCCTAAGCCTGGTATGTGGCACAATATACCAAAGTTTAGAGATCAGATGTGTAGGAATTATATCTCGAGGCTAAAGCCCTCGGGCACATATAGGGTTTCAGGGATGACAGAGTTGCTAATATGAAAACTGACATATAATGATCTATAATTATCGAACCTATATCAATGGGGTTCATGATTGTGAACATGTATACTAAGTATCAAGGATGTATGACTAATGATTTTGGAACATCTTCCCACTTTTTACAACATCCGCATATGCGTTGCCCGAAAATATGCGCAGATCACGCTAATTCGTCACTAGAGGGCACCCTTAATATAGTATTCTCAATAATACGCAGTGATTCATGCATTTACTTCCTCTTTGAAATGCAAGACTATTTGATTGTTGGTTTTATATTTCAATAGGATCATGGAGTAACCTTAAGGGAGCAACCATGATATTCTCGTGGGAGAGGTCCGGGCCATTTAAGTGTATGGCAAACCTCGTGACATATTTTTTAGGAATTTGTTTTTAGTTGATAAAGTGTGTCAGTTGTATCATAATATTGTTTGGTATGGTCATGCATGTTTTTATGGGAGTAATATTCTAGTCACTTAAGATATTGCTTTTGTATGGACAATTATGACTAGAGTCATTTAATTGGATCCCCATCCTGTTTTGAAATCCACCCACCACCTCAATTATTAGAGCCACCTATTGTATTTATTGTTTCAAACTGACCCCTTTCCAAATGTTTGCCCCCTAAACTGAGGAAGTATTGTGCTCAGCAATCCCTTCCATCAACTAAATTATTAGAGACAACTATTTTTTTTTTAAATTGTTCCCTTCCCCACGCTCAATAAAATAAATGTTTGCTCCCTAAACTGGCGAAGTGGTGTTCATACGCGAGACGAAATGTGTTCATTGTGTGGGCACTGATCAAATGCAAACCGATATCATGTGAAGTTATTCATGATAACAAATACAACCTCAAAATCACAAACTATATAGTGTGTTGACTGAAAGTTTCAAAGATTGTGGAATATCTTGTGGATTAGGATACGATTAAAACTATATAAAGGTGGGTTTAAGTTATATTTATAGTTTAAGAAATGTTAATGCAATTTGTTGTTAGTCGCCTTCTACTATGCTCCACTTACAGGATGTAGTTAATACTGTCACAAAATGTCACGGGTAGAGCGTACTGGTCGTATATAGCTCTTGTATCGGTTACACCCAAAATCTATTGTTCGAGTTGAAACAATTTCACAATATTCATGATCTATTCATGTAACACGTAAAAGCGTGCACATTTTAAGTGGCCGCCAGAGAGGCCGTGTCATAAGTTTAGTTTTGTGCTAATGCATGTAAACGTATAGGTATATTTTCCTTAAACGGCAAAATTGTATAAGGGGCCTGTCGTGTAGATTCAATACTGTAGATTTAGCCACGTTTGTCACGGACTGAACGGGGGAAATAATGATTTGGGCGTAATGTTTGCTATAAAACCCATTGTCTTCTAGCTATCGCCGGGATCGTCGAAAGTACTTTGTTGTAACAGAGATTGGACGGCAAATTTCACAGGCAACATGTGGTTAGTAATTTTATTAAACTTTTATCGTATATTTGTATTCAGTGGGCGGCGCCATCTTGTTTGGCGGTTACGACATCCGGTTAGCATTGATGTTTCTCAAACATAACTTTAGACTAGCATATGATTTTGAAGTTACTTTATTAGATGTAATTATTGTAATTGATCATTAATTGTAAAACAATATTAATTTGATAACAGTGGATAATAGGTGCATTAGTTAACGTTGGCGTATAACTCAGTGATTGTAATACACGATTGTTAACATTGCGTGCAAACATAACTCAGTGAGTGTAATATATGAGTTATTTGATCATGTTTATATTACATGTATTAGGGGCATTGATTAACAGCGACGTACATAGCGTATACATGGCGTTGTAGAATATGTATACATTGCTACTCATCATTAGTACAGCTTACATATATTGATTGAATAATGATTTGTTTGGGTAATGATAATTATGCAAGATTGTTATGTTTGTAAACCGACAGCTAAAACGTATGTATAATTACAGCCTAAGCCATCCAGGATCTAAGCCATCCAGGATATAAGCCATCCAGGGTTGGAGTAAGCCATCTAGGTTTGGATATCCAGGAGTGGAGCTAAGCTTCCACGAATAACGTTACAAGCGGTGGAGACGGTCCCCGTACCTGCGCAGCCAGGTTTTACTAACGATAACCCCCGGGACACAAGGTGGGCCCGTTACCAGTCCTCACTGGAGGAATATCATTCACAATCTCAGTGGAGATTAACTGTCATTGCATCGCGTCATCAACCCTTACAGAAGGCATTTGATGACAATCATCCATTGAATTCGCGCATCATCATCTTCATGAGCTCTCGCGCATCACAGTTATCGCGCTAGATCAACATTGTTATAGCTTTAACAACACTTCAGTGTCTTAGACATTCAGTATTTATAACAATACTAAGAACGTCTTAAACGTTCAGGAGAACATTCTTTTCATAGTTCATTTGTGTATTCGCTTGTTTTTTTAGATAATTGTATATATATTAAACATATTTTAAAAGTTGCATTAAACTTATGTAAATGCATTCACCGTCATTGATTCTTTCCTGAGTTAGCCCAACCACTAAGGTCATCCTGTGACAACTGGTTTTCAGAGTAGTGGGATTTTGGGCGAAAACTGAAGGGAAAGAATCAATAAGTGATCTTTATTATGATATACTAAATCTCTACTTATTATTTTAGAATTGTGTACCACCCTCTGATCCATCAGGGCGACTGTCGACGATCACGGCCACAGCTTGGAAGACAGGTCAAGACACGACAAGGGTAGGGTGAGTCCAAACTGTTGTTTTGTCCGTTCTTTCCTTGGCGCGAGGTCGCAGTGGTCTACACGAGTGGGTCTCAGGCACTTTTGCTCAATAATTTGGGTGTTTGTTTTACCTCCCTTGATTTACACATAGTATCCAATTAGGCTGGCGAACAAGACGTTCTACTCATGTTGTGACACTCGAGTATACTTATATTGATGGGAGAAGTAAATATACATGTACATGTTATGCACATTTCTATGATTGTTTAAGGTTATGTCCAATATCAAATATAGATATTTTATGTAGTGTATATGTTTTGTGGAAGCTAGATACTATCTACACATAATCGTTAGTAGTTAGCGCTAGTACAAATGTGTATGTAACTTGTCCTATGATGATGCCCAGGTATTTACTGAGGACACAGTGACTTACCATTAGTAGTTAGGTGAGTAGAATTATTAGTGACGTGTGTATTGTAATTATTGTAGTTAGTAGTCCACAATGTCCATAGACATGACGTCCATAAAGGATCTTACGGAAATGGGAAAGGAGTTAGGGTATGCTGGAGAGGAGCTTAGAACCTTTGTTAAAGACGAACAGGCTAGGGAAAGGGAATTTAGACTTAAGGAAAGAGAATTAGCAAAGCGGGAAAGGGATGAAGAGAAAGATAGGTTAGAATTCGAAAGTAGATTAGCGAAAGAGAAGCTAGAATTAGAAAGTAGATTAGCTAAAGAGAAGCGAGATGATGATAAAGAGAAGGTAGAATTAGAAAGTAGAATAGTAAAGGAGAAGCAAGAGTTAGAACATGAGAGGTTCGAAACAGATGGTAGACTAGCTAAGGCTAAGATGATAATGGAAAGGGAGCAAAAAGAGTTTGATCATAAGTTAGCTTTAGAGTTGGAAGCAGCTAAGACACATAGTAAGGAAAGTAAAACTGAAGGGAAAGATAGTTATTCTGGGAAGTTAAAAGGTTCGAAGTTACCATACTTTGATGCTGACAAAGATAACATGGACAGTTACTTGTTACGGTTCGAACGTTATGCTGAGTTACAGGAATGGACCAAAGATAAGTGGGCAGTTCATTTAAGTGCGTTATTGAGAGGCAAGGCCTTAGATGTATTTTCTAGATTACCTAGTTTAGATGCTCTTGACTATGACAAGTTAAAGGATGCTCTTTTAAAGAGATTTGAGTTAACTGAAGAAGGTTTTAGAAAGCGGTTTAGAGCTTGCTTGCCTGAGAAAGGCGAGTCATTTATTCAGTTCATTAGTAGATCTAGAAATTACTTAGATAGGTGGTTAGAGTTAGGGAAGGTAGCGCAGACTTATCAGGGCCTCATAGATTTCTTGTTGCGTGACCAGCTATTCAATGTTTGTAGTAGAGATCTGTTCTTATTTCTTAAAGAAAGAAAACTTACTAGTGTAGGAGAAATGGCAACACAAGCAGATCAGTTTGCCGAGGCTAGAGGTGGAGCTCATAATGTAGTGTCGAAAGACAGAACTTTTAGAGATAGGCAAGGGGACGATCATAAACAGAAAGGCCAGAGTGGAAACTATAGAGGTGGTGGTAGTTCGATGGGTGCTAGAGGAGGTAGCAATAGTGGTAACATAGGTAGACCTTTTATTCGTTGTCGTCACTGTAATGGGAATCATGCTTCACATGAGTGTAGGAAAGCGGTGAAAGTGTCCGCTGTCGTAGACAACTTTAGTGACAATAGTAGAGTGGACAACAATGTAGGGAATCAGAACCAAGGTTTTAACAACCCATGGAATTTCGGTAGAGGTAGAGGTGGTCAAAACCGAGGTAGAGGTAAAGGCAGAGGTAGTAATAGTCCGGTTATTAAAACCGAGAGTAGTAGCTGTTGTGTTAAAGCGGATGGTGTAATGACGAAGATCGGAACATGTCTCTTTCCGTATGCAAATCTTCCAACGGCAGATGGTAGAGTGAACGGCACGGACGTAATTGTAATGAGGGATACAGGTTGTACAGGTGTGGTAGTTAGGCGTAGTTTAGTTACGGATGACCAGTTGGTAGGTAAACAGTCACCGTGTATGTTGTTAAATAAGTCGGTAGAGCACGTGCCAATAGCGAGAATAGATGTAGATACACCTTTCTTTAAAGGGACTACAGAGGCACTATGTATGGATGACCCGATGTATGATTTAACGATAGGGAACATAGATGGTTCAGCACTTCCGGTAATGTCCGATTTTAGAAGTAGCATAAGTAATGCCGTAGAGACTAGAGCGCAGGTTCAGAAGCAAGCTCAGGCTTATAGAAAATTAAAGGTTCCTGCAGCCGTAGGTGACATATCTAAAGCGGAGTTTATAGAAGCACAAACTCAAGACGAGTCATTAGGTCCTTGTAAAGTGAAGGCCAAGGACGGTGTAGTGAAGAAGTGTAAAGGGTCCGGTAGTTGTAAGTTTGTACATAAGAATAGGTTATTGTACAGAGAATTTGAAGATAGTGGTAGTAGACAGTTTCACCAATTAGTGGTACCTACCCAGTATAGAACGACAGTGCTTAAGGTAGCTCATGAGTCGATTATGGGAGGTCATTTAGGCGTAAAGAAAACGTCAGATAGAGTATTGGCAGAATTTTATTGGCCAGGCGTTAGTGGAGATGTAACTAGGTATTGTAGGTCCTGCGATGTATGCCAAAGGACAGTACCAAAAGGTCGAGTGACCAAAGTACATTTAGGTCAGATGCCACTGATAGATACACCATTTAAGCGGGTAGCCGTAGACATAGTTGGACCAATTTTTCCAGTGTCGGATAGGAAAAATAGGTACATTTTAACCATGGTAGACTATGCAACTAGGTATCCGGAGGCAGTAGCATTGCCCTCAATTGAAACTGAGAGAGTAGCTGAGGCATTAGTTGATATGTTCAGTAGGCTAGGTGTACCAGAGGAAATGCTGACTGATTGTGGGTCACAGTTTACGTCAGAACTTATGGCTGAAGTAAGCAGGTTATTGTCTTTGCGTCAAATCATGACAACACCATATCACCCTATGTGTAACGGGTTAGTCGAACGATTTAACGGGACGTTAAAGCAAATGTTACGGCGTATGTGTACCGAAAGACCCAAAGATTGGGACAAGTATCTCAATGCTTTATTGTTTGCATTTAGAGAGGTACCACAAGAGAGTTTAGGATTCTCTCCGTTTGAGTTATTGTACGGTAGGTCAGTTAGAGGTCCCATGAGGATTCTTAGAGAGATGTGGGCAGGTGAAGTAGATAGTGATGAGGTTAAGACTACATATCAGTATGTTTTAGATCTAAAGGAGAAACTAGAGGAGACTTGTAAGATAGCTCAAAGTCAGTTAGTTAAGGCAAGTACCAAGTATAAACGGTACTATGACCAGAAAGCTAGAGCTAGGAAGTTTAAGATAGATGACCAGGTGTTACTGTTACTCCCGACCGACAATAACAAGTTGTTATTACAATGGAAAGGTCCGTTTTACGTTAGAGGGATAGTGAACACTATGGATTACCGTATCGAGATAAACGGAAAGTTAAAGACCTTTCATGCGAATATGCTGAAAGAGTATATAAGTAGAACCGATAATGTGCAACAAGGGGTGTTAACCGTAGTTAATGTTGCAGTTATTGAGGATAGTGAGGAAGACAGTAGTGAGGACACTAGTCCCATGTATTTTCCCACTAGTGTAGGTAGGGAGAGAGCAGCCGATGTAGACATATCGGGCATGCTTAGTGTAGCAGAGAAACGAGAGGTAAGTCGTTTAGACTCTGAGTGTAGTACTGTTCGGTCCGATAAGTCGAGACCAACAGATGTAGTGCAGTGTAGCTTTAAGCACACTTTAGCAAAGCCGATTAGGGAAACGAGAGACCCTACTCCATTTCGCAAACAGTATACTGGTAATGCGATGGATGCAATGTGTAAAGTTGGAGTTCTTGTAGTGACAGGAAGTAGTGTTATTAGTAACCGTAAAGTCGGTGTAATAGATCGTGGAAAGCACAATATTGGGGCAGACTATTTAAGTCGCCGCACATAATGACCGGTTTAACACAATAGTGTATTGCAGTGTATTGTACAATAGTAGTATATGTTACGACAGGGTAGTGTACAATTGTAGAATAGTGTTGAAATTGTAATTACATATTATAGTTAGGTTATAACTGCAGTGGTAATAGATAACATACTCAAGCGATTGAGCGATCAGCTTGTACGTTTTGTCGCTCGTTTGCTCAGAAGAATTAATAGTTTCTTAACGTGTAAATATTATCATTTTGTTGAATTTTAAAAGTGTAGCACTTTCTTTAAGTGGGGAGATGTTGTCACAAAATGTCACGGGTAGAGCGTACTGGTCGTATATAGCTCTTGTATCGGTTACACCCAAAATCTATTGTTCGAGTTGAAACAATTTCACAATATTCATGATCTATTCATGTAACACGTAAAAGCGTGCACATTTTAAGTGGCCGCCAGAGAGGCCGTGTCATAAGTTTAGTTTTGTGCTAATGCATGTAAACGTATAGGTATATTTTCCTTAAACGGCAAAATTGTATAAGGGGCCTGTCGTGTAGATTCAATACTGTAGATTTAGCCACGTTTGTCACGGACTGAACGGGGGAAATAATGATTTGGGCGTAATGTTTGCTATAAAACCCATTGTCTTCTAGCTATCGCCGGGATCGTCGAAAGTACTTTGTTGTAACAGAGATTGGACGGCAAATTTCACAGGCAACATGTGGTTAGTAATTTTATTAAACTTTTATCGTATATTTGTATTCAGTGGGCGGCGCCATCTTGTTTGGCGGTTACGACATCCGGTTAGCATTGATGTTTCTCAAACATAACTTTAGACTAGCATATGATTTTGAAGTTACTTTATTAGATGTAATTATTGTAATTGATCATTAATTGTAAAACAATATTAATTTGATAACAGTGGATAATAGGTGCATTAGTTAACGTTGGCGTATAACTCAGTGATTGTAATACACGATTGTTAACATTGCGTGCAAACATAACTCAGTGAGTGTAATATATGAGTTATTTGATCATGTTTATATTACATGTATTAGGGGCATTGATTAACAGCGACGTACATAGCGTATACATGGCGTTGTAGAATATGTATACATTGCTACTCATCATTAGTACAGCTTACATATATTGATTGAATAATGATTTGTTTGGGTAATGATAATTATGCAAGATTGTTATGTTTGTAAACCGACAGCTAAAACGTATGTATAATTACAGCCTAAGCCATCCAGGATCTAAGCCATCCAGGATATAAGCCATCCAGGGTTGGAGTAAGCCATCTAGGTTTGGATATCCAGGAGTGGAGCTAAGCTTCCACGAATAACGTTACAAGCGGTGGAGACGGTCCCCGTACCTGCGCAGCCAGGTTTTACTAACGATAACCCCCGGGACACAAGGTGGGCCCGTTACCAGTCCTCACTGGAGGAATATCATTCACAATCTCAGTGGAGATTAACTGTCATTGCATCGCGTCATCAACCCTTACAGAAGGCATTTGATGACAATCATCCATTGAATTCGCGCATCATCATCTTCATGAGCTCTCGCGCATCACAGTTATCGCGCTAGATCAACATTGTTATAGCTTTAACAACACTTCAGTGTCTTAGACATTCAGTATTTATAACAATACTAAGAACGTCTTAAACGTTCAGGAGAACATTCTTTTCATAGTTCATTTGTGTATTCGCTTGTTTTTTTAGATAATTGTATATATATTAAACATATTTTAAAAGTTGCATTAAACTTATGTAAATGCATTCACCGTCATTGATTCTTTCCTGAGTTAGCCCAACCACTAAGGTCATCCTGTGACAAATACACATGGTATAAAAGTACAAATTAGGAAATATTAAATTACCTAAGTATTATCTTTCCTGGTTGTAGATCTACTTAGATTAGACTATTATTATTACTACTATAGAGAGGATACGTGATTTAAATAACAAGTTGCCATTAAGTAATATATACATGTGTAATATATTTAACATATATGTCCAGCTGTATTTGATTAGATAATAACTGGTGTCATTCATGTGTGTGTGTGTGTGTGTGTGTGTGTGTGTGTGTGTGTGTCTATCTATCTATCTATCTATCTATCTATCTATCTATCTATCTAATCTATCTATGTATGTATCTAATCTATCTGTCTGTCTGTCTGTCTGTCTGTCTGTCAATAAATAGTAAATATGCAAGCTTGTTATGTTTAAAAGTAGATCGGAAATATTAATATATCTGTACATAAACTTCGTACACCCTTTAAAATCGGCCCTGTAAATTTCGTACACCCTTTAAAGTCGGCCTTTTAAATTGCGTACATCCTTTACAATCGCCCACACAAGGTGTCAGTGATCTGTAGTGATATTTTACGTATACACATACAACTTGATCATGTCATTTGAATCGTATCGTGTTACTAAATCATTTATTTTACTAGGCGGCGTACTTTAAAATGAGCGTGACTGACCGTCATGCACTATAAATTATTACATTGTTCATTAATAATGACTTGCTGACTATGCAAGTTATTTAGAATACTGGCTATATGAAGTATGTGATGGGAAACACGACAGTATGTGATAGGACATACTGGGAAGGGGTTAAACTAATGTTGGTAGAACTTGTTACCCGACCCATTTGTCATTATAATATTTGTGGATATTATTCTGTTTGTATAAAATATTGGCAATAAAATATGTTTAAATTCAAACACGACAACAATATGCGCTACTAAGCTTGGTACTGATCATTCCTGCCAAGTTTCACTGACATCCAGCGCGAGGTTCAGGAAAACTAGTTTGGATAAAGTTTGTGTATATGGGGCCATAACTCCTTAGGGGCCAAACTCATTCAACCGGAACACAGCGATTATATGCGCAACTAGGCTTCGTACTGATCATTCCTGCCAAGTTTCGTTGAAATCCGGCCAGGGGGTCAGGAGAACTAGTCTGTACAACTTTAGTGTATGAAAACAGTTAAAGGGCCATAACTAGTTGACCAGTGGTTGTGGAGAAATAGTCCAGACAAAGTTTGTGTATTAAAACATTTAAAGAGCCACAACTCCAACAAAAATCATTCAACCAGAACATGACAACGCAACTAGGCTTGGTACTGAAAATAACTGCCAAGTTTCACTGAAATCCAGCCAGGAGTTCAGGTAAACCAGTCCGGATAAAGTTTGTGTATAAGGGGCAATAACTGTGTCAAAAATCATTCAATAAAAACACGATGATATATAACTAGGCTTAGTACATCCCTGCTAAGTTTCTTCGAAATCCTGCCAGGCGTTCAGAACTAGGCAGGGATGATCAGTACCAAGCCTAGTTGCATATATCATCACCGTGTTTTTATTGAATGATTTTGACACAGTTAGCGTATTAAAACCTTGATAGGGCCATAACTATGCCAAAACTCATTTAACCGGAAGACGGCGATGATATGCGCAACTAGGCTTGGTACTAATAATTCCCATTAACAATTCATTGAAATTCGGCCAGGAGAAGAGTCTAGTCTGGATAAAGTTTGTGTACTAAACCTTTAAAGGGATAAAAGTCCGCAAAAAAGCATTGAACCGGAACACTGTGATGATATGCACAACTAGGCCTGGTATTGATCATCCCTGCAAAGTTTCATCGAAATTCGGCCAGAGGTTCAGGAGAACTAGTCCTGACAAAATGTGTGTAATAAAACCTTTAGAGGACCTGGTTTTCGGACTTGTCCGAGCTTTTATTGATATTAACAATCAATGCAAGTTTGGTAAAGATCAAATAATAAATGGTGCTAGACTGTTCACAAGGCAGAAAATCAAGGCCCATATCTTCGCTGAAACTTGTCCCATCTGGCTGGTTTTCGAACTTATCCGAGCTTTCATTGATATTAACAAAAACATCTGGCAAACTTTGGTAAAAATCAAATAGTAAATGAAGGTGCTAGAGTGTTCATAAGGTGTCCTTGAAGGTTGGTTATATAATTATTGTCTACCTTTATAATGTCATATGTCTAATTGACCCACCCAATGATCCTTAATAGATCAATTTGTTTTATTGTTTCGAGTATTGGCACATTTAAAATTAATTGTCCTGTAACATATGTATTAAAGAAAAAGTTCAAATCTCAAGAAAAATAGCCATTAGTTCATGGAACGTAAATGGGCTGTTTAGAAATGTTAATTGTGTGCGCCATTGTAAACTTGATGATGAGTATTCCCTAGAGTGCAATAAATCCGACATAGTCTTTTTAACAGAGACACATGCTTCTTACCAGGACTCACTTCAAATTGATGGGTATGTATCAACTGCTAACTGTAGGTCCGAAAAACCTAGTAGGCTACGAGGCGGTATTGCATTATTTATAAAAAAAAATCTATTAGAAAAGGTGTTAAAATAATTGATAATAGTCAAAATGACATGATATGGTTAAGATTAAATGCCCATTTTTTCAATTTAAATCAGGACCTCTATGTATGTGGGTTGTACATTTCGCCATTATCTTCCAATATACAAAGAGAACTGAGTGTGACAAAATTATTTTTGAAAAACTTGAAACTGACATTGTTAAGTAGTCAGTTGGGATCCGTTATGTTAATTGGGGACCTAAATGCCCATATAAATAAAGACGACTTAGACTTTATCTGCAATGAAGAAGATGATTTTGTAGATGATTTTCTAACTGAAAGCTACTGTTTTGATAAGATTCATAGATTCAGAAATACAATTTTACCACAGACTACCAATGAATATGGTAAATGTTTACTAGAACTGTGTATTTCATCACAATTAAGGATATTAAATGGCAGAACACTTGGTGATTCGCAGGGCAATGCTACTTTTTAGGTTACAATGGCGCATCGATTGTAGATTATTGTATATGTAGCTCTGACTTACTAAATGATATTTCATCATTTAAAGTTCACAACTATGATCCTGTTTCTTCAGATCACTGTCAAATATATGTTAGTATCCAATCATTGGTATATCACCAAATGCAAGAAATAGCTAGGCAAAAACCCAGAAAACTTATATGGGATGAGAAGTTAAAAATATATGTATTAATAATATAGACATGGTTAATAAGTCAGATCTTGTCGATAGGTCTAATAATATACTAAATGACGATAGTTTGTCTGATAAAGAAAAAATTGACAACATCATATTCAATTTTTCATCATGTCTAAAAAACGCTACCCCATTAGGTTATCCACAAAAATTGCGTAAACGTAAAAAACGTAGAAAATGAAAAAAGCATTGTTCGATGATGAAATGTTAAATAAAAGGAAAGATGTAAAGTACTGGAGTCGACAGTTATGTTCCAGGCCATGGGACCCTGATCTACGCAGTAAGGTCTATTTAGAAAAGAAATTATACAATAAATGTGTCCGGAAAAAACATAGGCTTCATAAAAATATACTACTTCGCAACCTTTTGGAAAGCGAAGCAAATAATCCAAAAGAGTTTTGGACTACTGTTAATAATCTGAAAGATAACCTAAAGAAAGACACTTCTTCAGATATATCCATGGAGTCATGGACGGAATGTTTTAAAACATTAATGAATACTTCTCAGGAAAATAATTTCGACTCTGATACTGATAACCTTTTTAAGAAATATTCTGATTGTAACTTTGATATCCTAAGTAGAGACATTACTCCTGAGGAGATCATTAAGGCATCCAAAAGCCTAAACAACAATATATCGTGTGGTATTGACGAAGTATCCAATGAAATGATCAGACTATCTATGCCCTGTTTGATTGATATGTATACTAAAATATTTTATTTAATTTTAAATAAAGCTGTTTATCCAGAGTCTTGGAGAGAAAATATGATTAAACCTATTTTTAAAGGTGGTGATCAACCGAACCCCTCAAATTATAGAGGTATTGCAATTTCCAGTTGTTTAAGCAAATTCTTTTGTAGAGTTTTGTTCAACAAACTTGATTGTTACCTAGAAAATAACAATATAATATGCCCTGAACAAATTGGGTTTCGTAAAGGATGTAGAGCCAGTCACCATATTCTCACCCTTAAAACACTCATAGATAAGGCATTAGGACAATCAAAGTACTTGTTTACATGTTTTGTAGATTTTAAGAAGGCTTTCGATACTGTTAATCGTTCAGCATTACTACACAAACTTAACATGTATAATATAAAAGGACAATTCTTCAGTATCATAAAAAGTATGTATGACGATGTGCAATTCTGTGTTAAAACTGATATTGGATTATCCCAACCTTTTAGTGCAAAAATCGGAGTTAAGCAGGGATGTATTCTTAGCCCAACTCTGTTCTTCCTTTAAATAAATGATTTAGTAAACTACTTTGACCCCTCATGTGATCCTGCTCAGCTTGACGGAAAATTAGTTTCATGTTTAATGTATGCTGATGATCTGGTTCTCATATCCAGCTCAGATACAGGTCTGCAATCTTCCCTCTCAAAGTTGGAGTCTTTCTGTAAAAAATGGAATCTTGAAGTAAATCTAGATAAGTCAAAGGTGATTGTCTTTAATTGAATTGAATTGGATTTTATAGTCGCACCAACAGCTAAGGTCATATGGCGACTTTCCAGCTTCTACTGGTGGAGGAAGACCCCAGGTGCCCCTCCGGGCAATTTTCGTGCACGGGCGGGCACCTGGGTAGAACCACCGACGTTCCGCAAGCCAGCTGGATAGCTTCCTCACATAAAGATTCCTAGGCCCCTGAGGGATCAAACCTACAGCGGTGAGGGGCAAGTGATTGCAAGTCAGAGACTCTTACCACTCGGCCACGGACGCCCCCTGATTGTCTTTAACAAATCTGGTAAACTTCTGAAAAAGTTCAGTTTTATGTTTGACCAAGAATGTATAGATATGGTCTCTGAATATAAATACCTGGTTATTATTTTCAAACCTTCTGGTACTTTTACTGAGGGAATCCGTTATCTCAATAACAAGGCTAGAAAAGCTATTTTTTCTATAAGGAAAGCTTTAATCTCTGATAAATCTAATGTTATTGTACATTTAAAACTATTTGATATGTGTATTCGACCAATCTTACTGTACTGTAGTGAGGTATGGGCTTTGGACTTGATTGTTAAACCTAACACCGATATTGAAAAAAGATATGACCTATATTTGCTCCTGTAAAACTACAGCTTAGATATTTTAAATACGTGTTAGTTCACAAATATGCATCGAATGATGGTGTTAGAGCTGAATTAGGAAAATACCCTTTAGCTATTTTCAGTTTCAGAAGTTCTGTCAACTTTTGGTTTCACATCATCAACTCCAATAAAGATTCTCTTGTTCGCAAATCTTACCTAGATAGCATATCTAATAATAAAGGATATGGTCCAACGATGCAAATTTTTCTTACACAAATAGGTTTCTCACATTCTTGGGATAACCAAAACACTTTTTCAATCAATGCATTGTTAGCTTCTGTTACCAAAAAATTGCAGGATAGATACGAGTCATTTTGGAAACGTAACTTATATAATGATGCTAATAAACCCAATGGTATTAAGTTACGTACCTATAGGACTTTGAAGAGTTCTTACTATATGGAAAAATATCTTCTAGCCAATGATAAGTTAAAAATTGAAGTTGCTAATCTTGTTAAACTCAGAATAAGCTGTCACAAGCCTTTTATAATAGAAGGAAGGTATACTAAAATAGATATTAATAACAGAATTTCTTTGCAGAACTAACTGCTATTATTCCCAATTTTTCAACATTGGACGATAAGAGTAAATTTTACCTTATTCTCGGTAGTAATGATCATGATATCAACAATATATGTACAGGGAGTAAGTATACAGGGAGGAGAAACGGATCGTTTTGCCGTTTTATGTTGTCGCGCGTGTGTTTCACTACCGCGTGAAAATGACTACTGCCGGCTGTTTCGTGCGTGTGTGAAAAACAGCAAATTCTTATAAATTATTACACTTACAAACTCAATAAAGGCGCGAAATGTAAACATAAGTATTATTTATTCATATTGTGACTTCTGATACAGAGCGTGTATTTGTTTGCATGTATTAAAGCACATTTTACCAGACGGTTCCGTGTAACAAAGATGGCGCCACTCAGTGCCAAATAAAAATGGTGACAGTGTATAGCTATTGCAAACGAGATACGAGACTACGGGTTATTTAGGCATTAATAATAACAAAAAGTGAATAGTAGACATATTTATCTTTGTCAAGAATGTAATTTCATGGTGGTGATTATAAGACAAAGCCTAAAAAAGAGGTGTTGAAAATGTGCCTTTTGAGATATCAGCTGAAATCAGCTAAAATGATGTGGAGCTATTGTAAACGAGATACGAAGTATGGGTTATATTAGGCATTAATAATAACAAAAAAGTGAATAGTAGACATATTTATCTTCGTCAAGAAGGTAATTTCGTGATGTTGATTATAACAGAAAGCCGTAAAAAAGAGGCCGTAAAAACTGCCTAATTTGAGATGTTGGCTGAAATTTTAACTTTTCAAATGTAACGCGCTTACGATTGATTTACCTGTACCAATAAAATAGTAAATGGCGGCGTTATAGCGCGACAACATAAATAGATAAACTAGAGCGTTTAAGAACCCGTTTCTCCTGCCTATATACTTACTCCCTGATATTTATATAATTTATTTCAAGAGTTTTTCAATTTTAGAAAGACAGTATTAGGGATATACAATTTACTTGGTGAAGTAACACTATATATGTGGTAGTATTTAGATATGATCTCCCTTAGGAGTGGATTTATATAAGATAACAATTGACTGTTATATAAATATAAATAACCATATATGGAGAGAGATATATGGCTTATTTTCTTGCTTCTTATTTTGTAAATGCTTGTATTTCACTGTGTATGTCTGTGTGTTTTGGTGATATTCCTACTGTTTGATTTTAGACCAATAAAAGATTTGATTTGATTTGATTAAACATGTTAAAGCAAACAAAACATGCACGTACTTCCAATTCGGTAAATTATGGGTCGCTTATTTTCATTGTTCATCTTATTATTATTCATGGATATCTGGATACTTGACAACCTCTTGCGATTTTAAAACTATTAGCCACGTTCTATATTCACTTGCGTAGGTTTTCCCAAACCGGAAATTCATTATTTCACAAGTCTCCGGTCCCGTATAGATGTCCCTATATTACTGTACATGCATTATTACCTAGTCCCCGTATCTAGATGTCCCTATATTAGTGTACAAGTAATATTACCCAGTTCCCGTATAGATGTCCCTATATTATTGTACAAGCAATATGTCCCTATATTATTGTACAAGCAATATTACCCGGTTCCCGTATAGATGTCCCTATATTATTGTACAAGTAATATTACCCAGTTTCCGTATAGATGTCCCTATATTATTGTACAAATAATATTACCCGGTTCCCGTATAGATGTCCCTATATTATTGTACAAGTAATAATTACCCGGTTTCCGTATAGATGTCCCTATATTATTGTAAAAGTAATATTACCCGGTTCCCGTATAGATGTTCCTATATTATTGTACAAGTAATATTACCCGGTCCCCGTATGGATGTCCCTATAATATGGTACATGCATTATTACCCGGTCCCCGTATGGATGTCTTTAAATTATTGTACAAGCAATATTACCCAGTCCCCGTATAGATGTCCCTATATTATGGTACATGCACCATTATCCAGTCCCCGTATAGATGTCCCTATATTATGGTACATGCACCATTATCCAGTCCCCGTATAGATATCCTTATAGTATGGTACAAGCAACATTACCCTGCTACTTATAACTACTTATTGCGTTGACAAGATGAACTGTGCTCTTTCGAACAAGGTGACGATATACGCAACTAGGCTTGGTACTGATCATCCCTGCAAAGTTTCGTTAAAATCCAGTCAGTTGAGCATCAAGGATAAAGACCGAGTTTATCACCTACCAGAATGTATTGGTATGTCTTTTCTCTGGTCACTGATTGGTCAGTTTTTTTTGATGATGCTCTATCAAAATTATGAATCATTGGCATTAACTCGTTCACGCTACCATGGCTACGTACCGTTTGCTCATTAGCCCAATACGCATTTAGAGAATAAAGACTTAACTCACGTATTCCAAACCAGTTTTTAACAAGTTATTCTGAATTTATAGAATTCGATTTTGCAATTCTACAATATGTTTTAGCCAGAAAAAAGACCAAAGTCACACAAATAACAATGACAGCGTTCATTTTCAACAAATCACAGCGTTCATATTCATCTGTTTACACATGAGGACCGCGGTCATAGAAACTATTTATTTTGAATAGTTTGCGAAGTTGATTTCTATTTTGTTTTCTTTTTCCTAATATATACTCCTCAAAATAAGTTAAAGGGAATGTAGCGACACAGCCAAACAAGGTCTGTTATTGAGAGTTCTGAAAAACTTTGAAAAAGGTGGAAGAATTATCAAAATCGGATGATAAACAAAAAAGATATGACCATTTAAAGGTTGTTCTAAAACGAGTATGGGAGCCGCCATTTTTAGAACTATGATGTCATAGTTCCATATTACCATATATGGAATATTGATAAATATCATTTAAAATGAAGAAAATCACTGCAAATGGACGATTTTTTTACTGGTCATATTAAGCATTATTGCCATTAAGTATTACATGTTTTTCATATAGTTGCTGTAATTTTTTCCCTATAAATCAGTAAAGTTTCATATTTATAAATATTCCATATATGGTCATTTAGAACCATGATGTCATAGCTCTCAAAATGGCCGCTTCCATATCCGTTTCAACAGAAACTTCAAATGATCATATCTTCTTTGTTTATTATCCGATTTTGATAATTCTTTCACCTTTATTCTTTTTTTTCAGAACTCTCAGTTATAAAGATAGTTTGGCTGTGGCGCTACATTCCCTTTAAGGACCGCACGCATATTTCTCCATATGCTTACCAGTGAGACTGACTACATACCATTTTCAAACGGTTACACAGAATATGTAAGCAATGTTGCATTAAACTGGACATTGTCAGATCTTCTGCATTAGATGAAAGAACAAAATGTTGATATACATTGTTCTGTTAATTAAAAATAGTCCAAGGTTATTGATAATTTCTAAAAAGCATTAAATTGCCGCAAAACAACAATACTAAAAGTTTTAATATATTTTGTCAATTTATTTATTACATTTAATCACTAACAATGGCTCTATGGACGCGAAATTTTTTCCCGAAATTGACCAACCTTTGACAGTTTAAATGCATACACCGACGAACAGTTTTGAAAAACGCTGATATTTATCCCATCCAAAATGAAGTAAATTTTCAAGACCTAGTTGCATATTTGGCACTGCACGTTTATCTGTAGAGTTATCCTAAAGAACAAAATGACAGATGTTTGTTAAGGAATCAATAGTCATGAAAATAATGCGAAATAACGTTTTTGGGCGAAAATAAAAGCATTTTATTGAAATTTCAAAATCTGAGTTTTCAAATATTTTTTTTTTGGTGAAAATGTTCTTGAAGAATACAGAAACACGAAACAGTTTACATTTTTGGAATGCAATGTGTAGTATTTAAAATTGTGCGATGATGCAAAATTTAATCTTATCTTGTTGAAATAAAGCAGGAATGGTCCCTAACTTATATTGAGGAGTACACGTCAACACTCTCTTAATACTGTGAAGGTGCGTGTCTGTGCAAGTTAGTGAGAATAATAAATCTAAAAGTGAAAATGATAAAATATTTGTTAATTTTCAGAGGAGTGGGTAATAAAAGAAGGATAAAACATGTTCATCTATGGCAAAACATGATGGACATAACTCACTGCCACCGTGAACTGATTCAGGATTGTCATCATAACTAAATTTGCTGGCAGTTCATTCCACTGGACATTTACTGCTTATGGAGAAAATGAATATTTGTAGAAATTAACATTGATCAGTATGTACTTGAGTCAGTGGGTGGCTTTACCTATTCTTTCGCATGTGTTGCTAAAATATGTGAGCCTTCAATAGCTTCTATCTCTTGAACTATTTTATATAGAAGAGTTACTCTGGCAATAAGCCCTCCTCTGCTCAAGGGTACGCCAAGTTTTTTGGCAGTTACACTTTCATAAGTTAAATAGTTTTGCTATTATTTTATTTCACACAGCATATTTTGCTTTAATAAACATATGCTTCATTCAAGCCACATTTAGTGAAACCCGAAACCCAAAAGTCATCGCGTTGACAAACAATAAGGTACCGTAATACAAGTGCTCTTGAACATGGCATAGTCGTGGTAAACGACCGCACAATCGCAATGGTCATATACCACTACTGCATTTCCTATAGGCCTACATTATAGCCTTTTGGCCGTCAACCTCTATTTCTAAATCACACTGCCTAAAAAGGAAAAACTTTTCTTAAAGAAATATCTTAGATACACACAACAAAAGGCCAAAGAGGGCCTGTATTGCTCTATATGGTTATATGTGGTGCGGAACACGACATCGATATGCGCAACTAGGCTTGGTACTGATCATTCCTGCCAAGTTTCACTGAAATCCAGCCAGGGGTTCAGGAAAACTAGTCCGGATAAAATTTGTGTTTAAGGGACCATAAAAAGTCATTAAACCGGAACACGGCGATGACATGCGCAACTAGACATGGTACTGATCATCCCTGCAAAGTTTCATTGAAATCCGACCAGGGGTTCAGGAGAACTAAGTCCAGTCAAAGTTTGTGTACTAAAACCTTTAAATTACCATAAGCCCGCCAAAATCATTTAACCGCAACACGTTGATGATATGCACAACTAGGCCTGGTACTGATCATCCCTAAAAGGTTTCGTTGAAATTCGGCCATGGGTTCAGGAGAACTAGTCCAAAGTTTGTGTACTAAAGGGTCATAACTGCCAAAATCTTTCAACCGTAAGACGGTGACGATATGCACAACTAGGCTTGATACTGATCATCCCCGCAAACTTTCGTTGAAATCCCGCAAAACGAAGGCCCTATCGTCTTAACGAGGCAAAATACAGCATTTTAACTAAATCATGGGCCATAACCCTGGTATTACTAATCCAATTTGGCAGGTTTTTAAACTTGCTTTCATTAATATTAGCAACCTGATAAAGTTTGGCTAAGATCGGATGAAAAATGAAAGTCCTATCATCTTAATGAGGCAAAATACAGCATTTTAACTAAATCGAGGGCCGTAACTCTGCTAGTACTAGTCCGATCTCGCTGCTTTTTCCGAAGTTGTCCGGCTAGTGGGCGTGAACGGTAGCAAGCATATTTCACTACCGTTCATGAACAGTCTCGATCAAACCGGGACTGCAATATTTCGTATTTAACGTGTTCGGCCGTTTCCAAAGGTCCACTCCCATACGATTTTATTGATATTAACAATCTGTGCAAATTTGTTAAAAATCAAAAAATAAATGAAGGTGCTAGTGGTCACAAGGCAGAAAATGGCATTTTTCAGTAAAACTAGGGCCATAACTGCGGTGTTACTGATCTGATCTGGCTTATTAACAAACTTGTCCGAGCATCCATTGATAGTATCAATCTGTGGAAGTTTGGTAAAGATCAAAAAATAATTTAAGGTGCTAGAGTATTCAAATGGCAGAATGAGGCATTTTTCAGCAAATCAATTGCCATAACTCCGGTGTTACTAATCCAATCTGGCTGGTTTTCAAACGTGTCCGAGCTTGCATTGATATAAAGACCCTGGTAAAGGCCATAGCGTGTTCACAAGGCAAAAGTTAACGGAAGACAGATAACTCGCCATCATATAAGCTAAACACGACCAGCAATGTTTGGATACTTTAATGCTTTCAGCCTCTAATAGATTGTTCACTGAAGGTAGACAACCCCAAAATGGCAGTAAATAAATTGGAGTCTTTTATAAATATACCCGCAGTACAATTTCATCAATAAAAATGCAAATTTAAATCAAAATATCCTAAATGAACATGGTTTCTGATGGAAATATAAAATGTCGATGTTTTATGGAGATTTCTTATGATTTGGGTAATTTAACCAATCAAAATCTATCTTTAATACAATCTTTCTATATGCCCCACTTTTTTCAGCCAACCGGAAACCCCAAATCAATTAGGGTATCTGACCTAAATACAACGTCTATCTATCTATTGATACTGCAACACCCCCTTTCGACGATTATGTGCAGGTTTCCTGGGTAGAACCAGTACTAAGCATTGTGGATTAATTATCTTGCTCAAGGATAAATACCATAGCCATGACGAAGATCGAACCCACGACCTTTCGATCTGAAGTTCGGCGCTCTACCACTGAACCACGCACTCCACGTAAACTCAAATATGGCATAGTTGTGGTAAACATTACATGCAGGAATACCTATTTTGAAAGAATGCTATCGTTGTTGCAATGTATACTATTATATTTCATAAACGTAATGCACACACATTCTGTCAGATTTATAGTTAGACACTTCCCTTCTAGGAAGTATTTTGAAAGAATGCTATCGTTGTTGCAATGTATACTATTATATTTCATAAACGTAATGCACACACATTCTGTCAGATTTATAGTTAGACACGTCCCTTCTAGGAAGTAGAACTGAACGGGAAACTAAAGTACGGAATACACCTGGCAATCGATACACGGAGAAAACAAATAAACATCCAGACGATGAGTGGGTCGACTCATCAAAACAATATGTAACCAGGTACAGGAATAATCTATTCCTAACCGTATGTCCTCGATAGCTCAGTGGTTAGAGCGCTGGTACGGTGAACCAGAGACCCTGGGTTCGAGTCACGGTTGAGGAACGATTTTTCACCACCTGTTATATTTGGGGGCTCATCCGGGATCATACAGAGAAACACCAGCAATGGTTCTCCAGTATAATTAGTCCCAGTGGAGGAACGATATACACCACCTGTTATAAATATGATCCATGTAACGAGATACACGGCACATAAAGACAGATAGATGCTCATCCCAAACGCTCCTGGTGTTGGCATGCAAAACTACAAAATAACCACAAAATAACTATTTTAAAACACTTGCCAATATGGGGCCGTCTTAAAAATATTTAGACAACATTCTGGGTAAACCACACGGAACAAACACGATCATGAAATTTGAAAATAAAAATAAATATTTAACTTAAACCAAAATGTTCCTGAAGCTTTTGTTAAATGTTTATACAAATACTTTACGACAATAATTCGCCACAATGTCAAAACGGATTTTAAGTATAGAATACCTCTCTTTGGAAGTCAAATAGGAAACAAATCTAGGATATTTTTAAATAATAAAGCATTTTTAAAACATAAAATTTGGCATGCAAACACACTTAACATTATTCTATACAGATATATAGAGAATATTATGTCAGTGCCTTTTACTATCACGTTTATTAGGCGAGGCTTAGAAAACGAAGATTGGCGAGGCTTTGCCGGGCCAATGTTCGTTTTCGTGCCGAGCCTAATAAACTTGATAGTAAAAGGCACTGACATAATATTCTATTTATCATGTAGATTATCCACCTTTTTTGTATGAATTACTATTATTACCTATTTCTCAGAATGTTTCGCTTATCGAGGACGCCGCCATGTTGTTGTTTTTTGTTTGTTTTTAAACGTCGAGGGATTCCGCATTGATTTGCTCTATTGGTAAGTACCAAATAAAGCAAAATTTAATAGGTCACCCCTTTATTGGGCAGAAAAGTGCACATCTGCATGATAAATCAAAATGATTATATAATGTATTGTTTTCCCATATTTTATAGAACAAAACTATTGATTTTGAATTTTGGTGCATCTATTATAGCTGAACCTGTACAAATTAGATCAGTGATTGGTCAGAATGCTGAAACCCTTATCTTGAAGCAGTCGAAATAACTAACTGCAGTGGATTCTTAATATGTGTAGCATGTACCGCCGGCTGGGGTTTAACCATGTCTAGTTGTCATCTGAGCTGATAAAAGGCACCTTCGACATAACTTTTCTCCACAATGTCTTCTATTTGAACTCTTTTTTTCATCATGTTTTGTGATGACCTAATTATTAGGTCTGTGTTGGAACCTGAAAATATAAAATACAAAAATAAATTTAAATAGCATCAATATCAAGACAAGTTGATGCTGAAAACGATGGCAAATACTGCATCTCCAGTAATTATCTGCAGCAATATTACAATTCGCATCACAATGTATTAATACCAAGTTTGTGTCTCTTCCATAACCATTTATCTAGTCCCCTCCGGACGGAAAAAAGCAGCATACATAAAAAGAATATCATGTTTTACAGACATACGAAGGCTTCATCATAGCGAAAACATTACGAGATTGTTATCTGATGTCATTTTCGACATGTACTTACTTCTATGGTGTAGTTTTATGTTTGTGCCGAGAAAAATATGTATTTTGGGGGTCGTCCTAACTTCTGGCGATGGTTTTGCCCATCTCATTCATAAAATTGATATCAAAGTATATGTGAACAAAGTATAGTATTCTCCTATATATACATCAAGTTCCCTCGTTTTAGTACGGTAAACTTAAGCAATGAAAGATAACTAACACCTACCTCCGTTTTTTTGGTTGTTCCACCATACTGGAAAGTCCCTCTGGAGCTTGCTCATGGCAGTGGGTTTTGACATTCAAAACTTTTTCAATATGTGAGACTTATGACAAGTAATAGTAGAGTATGGTCTCATCAAGTTGGTTAATCAAGGTGTTTAAATCAACCAACGAGATGAGACAATACTGTATTTGTTTTACAGCATGCCCATTTTTTCATCTGTCTGCCATAGCCTTACTTCGGTTAACTGGTAGTCACAGTAACACCATTAATGCATGAGAGAGAGAGAGAGAGAGAGAGAGTGAGTGTGTGTGTGGGTGGGTTGGGGGGGGGGGATGAGACATTCATTTATGTGAGGACAATTACAAGTCAAAATCCTGCCATGTGAGGACCTCACATCTACTATCGTTTAAATGATAGCTAATTTGAAGATTTGGACATGTAGTGGGCAGAGGGGTTGTGAAAGCACGCAAGAGAGAAACATGCAAGGACGCAAGAACATGTGAGAGACAATGACCTCATATAGTATGATTGTGTTAGGACTGAATTGTCCTCACTATTTGTCCCCATTTAAAACTAATCTGTTTTTCTCTTTCTTTTATTATTTGTACTCGCATGAATCGTCGAATCATCTAGAGAGACAGAGTTACATGTCTGTTCAAACAAGAACCTAGTATTTCTAGTTAGGAAACACCAGGAAACATCCTTATGCTCACTTAATTATACTTTAAAAGAAATATAAAAAGATCGGACAGGGAAAGTAGCATTCAAGGAGGACAGTCAACCACAAAACACAGAAACAAACATTGAAACAGACAAACAAGAAGGCAAAAGTAATAATAAAAGTAAACGACATCACAAACAGAAAAGGATTGACAATAGGGCTACCGCCTTGGAACGGTCAGTGGCAAAGTAGGCCACTGGGGGTTTAAACCGGTTCTAGGGTGCAACAAACCTCACACTTACCCTACTGTCATCCCATTTAAGCCTCTACATGTTGTTTTATTTTCATGTTGTGGAGTGCTATGAAGTAAATAAACAGCTCCTTTCAAGTCTACACATCAAGAGGGTGAAGTGGATCCCATTTACTACTCTGGTTTCTCCATCAAGTAGAAGGTCAATGTCTCAAGAGCTGCCATCCTCTAATTAAGGATACACTGAAAATTAAATTAATATTTTTTCATCATATGAAAACTTAATGTTCTGCTAAATTACTGATGCAGTTTACTATATTATTTATCAACTTCTGCAAGAAAGTGTGTCACCAAATGGAATGCAGAGAAAATGTGCTAAAAAAACTAGAAACGTGATGCAGAGACAGATCTATGCCCATGCAAACAAATATGCATGTCTTCGAATGAAACGCAATCAGCATGTGAAAGTTCAAAACAGTCCACTGAAAAAATAGCTGTAAATTAGATTTAAAGTAACATTGACCCTGAGCAACCTTAACAGCAGTTGTACACTACATTCAATTTACATGTGGCGAAGCTGTCTGCTCAAAATCTTCTTGATCTAATCTTTGATTGCCGAAGTAAGTCACTGACATTAGTTTGAATTTGCCCAGCGTTGGTTCCCGTGCAAAGAATAGGACCACTGCAGATTCCGTTAGAGGGGTAGGTTAAGGCGTAACCCACCCCACCCCTCAAACCCCAAATTCACGTTAATTTTATCATTTGTTTGCTCATGCTCATTAAAGGTCTTCATCATGACTCCTGCATTGTTTCAGGTGCCATCTTGCTCAAATCACTAGAGCAGTGGCAGGAAAACAATAAAACATGGCTCCAGCGTAAGTGGAATGAATGAATGGTGTTTTACGTCACGTCGACACAAAAATAGGTAATATTGTGCGAAAAAACTGATGAAAGATGAAGAAATGAAGTAGTAATTAAAAATTAATGTAAATATATAAATTAAAGCCTTCCGGCCATGTTTTGTTTCATGAACATGTTTATTTAAATAGAAATCAATACACAACAATAGATATTTACAATATACACATTGCAATATCTGTGAAAAGAGATTAAGGTTTTATTTGATGACATAGAAAACTTTGAACAGGTAAATTAATCCACAGGTAAATGTATTTATCAGTTATCTGGCAATAGTTGTGCAGCTATTCAATTCAGATTTATCTCATTTCCCTGTGCAGTCACGCAGTTGTAAAAGTAGTATCTACGTCATGCAGATAATACTTATTATTTACATACTTAGTAGCGGCTTTAAATTTATGATTCTCTCCGGGACTATCAATAAATGTTCATATGATGTTTATGAGTTAAATTTGTTAATTGATAATACTACAAAAAGGGCATCTTTAAGATAAAACTATTTATAAATAAGGGATGATATGGTAGTAATATAAACTACATATATATGTAAATCAACAAATGCCCGTCAACGGGTGTGTAAACAAGTAAATATGTGTAAGAACATATTATAATGATTTATAAAGTATGATGTCTTTCAGGAAATCTAAAACAAGGCTAAAATCTATAGTATCAAATAACTCTTTCATAATATTAACTGTGTAGTACCTTTTCCGCATAGGATCAAAGTCTACACATTCCAACAAGATATGTTTGACCGTTAACGGTGCAAAATAGGGTATACATTCTGAATGAGAGTAACGTATATGCCCTATTCTGCACCGGGATAGAATAATTTCTTCTCGACGAATGGATCTATTAGAAGCATGCCATTGTCCGAGTATCAGTTTAAATGAATGAAGTGTCTACAATAGAACTGGCAGCAACTCTGCAGTTCTGCAGGTGAGAAGGTTCTAGGCCCATTCTACATATTTTATCTCAATGTAAATGGAGGATGAGCCTGGCATGTTCATTCCTGTTAAGTGCCTGCATGTTCATTCCTGTTAAGTGCCACATAACTTTTCATGTGTTGGTACGCCTTAAAACCCAATTCAATTAGTTTGAACTTTGACACAATCTTGACCCTAAGTTGGCAGGACTACTTTGTACCACCCTGTATTTTGTTTCTTTTTGATTCAATCATTCATTGCAGAGTTATGGCTCGGACACAAGTTTGACCTTTGAAATGACCTTGACCCTAGGTCAGTGAGAGTTGCGTGCAAAACATTGAATTCCTGTGCAATTTGAAACCTTTCTGCAAATCATCTGTTTGATCAAACCATTTATTCTTGAGTTATGGCCTTGACAAGTTTGACCTTTGCCACAACCTTGACCCTTAGGATTGGCAGGAGCTGTACTCAACACATCATCTCCATCTGATGAACCTTTCTACAAAAGATGGCCCAGAGTTTGACCTCTGACCTTCGGTAAAAGTAATCTGGCCTTAATTTATGGTCTGTTTATATACTACAGTAGATATAATTAATCAAAAGTATGTTATCAATAAATAATCAAAGTACTGCGTACTGAATGGTGAAAACATTAGTAAGCAAATTGTTTTGAGCTGTTCCAGTAGTTAAGATTATAGATTGTATGAGCCTTTATGATTGTTATTTGTGAAGTGATTCTTGTTATATGCTACGGATGTATCAAGCCGAGATGTCCTTATCCATTGAGCAAGAGGCCGCTGAATCCTTACCTGAAGTTCATGAGTCAGGGTTGTAGGAAGTAGCAAGTTATTGTTTGAGATAGATGGTTAAAATCTTCTTCTTTTTTAGTAGTCGCCATGAACTTGTATTTTTAAAAATGTATTTTTACCTGTGGCGACCATTTTCGATTTCCGGCTGACCTGATTTTACTTAGCACCAACTAGACATCGAGAGCAACATTCCTGTAAAGTGTCATGAAAATCCATCAAGCCTTTTGAGAGTAATCGCCACAAGTTTTTCCTATATAACTCGATGTAAACGAAGATGGCCGCTGGTGGCCATGTTTGACATCGAATCTAAATGAATTTTGTGTAGGACCAACTACATGTCATGCCAGTCATTTTAGTAAAGGTTCCAAAGCAATAAAGCAATATTACTGATGGTTCGCCACAAATTTGTATTGTGTAAAATCTATTTGTAGCTGTGGCAGCCATTTTGAATTTTCGGCTGGCCTGTTTTATTGCTACGACCAACGAGACATCGAGAGTAACATTATTGTAAAGTTTCATGGACATCCATGAAGTTTATTTCAGAGGAGTAGTCGCCACAAGTTGTTCCTATATACCTCTATATAAACAAAGATGGGCGCTGGCTGCCATGTTTGACATCGAATCAAAATGAATTTTGGTTAGGACCAACTGCATGGCATGCCAGTCATTTTGGTTTAAAGTTCGAAATAAATAACACCTATCATGGGTGTTGGGAAGTCAGGCTGGCATGAAATTGTATTTGTAAAATCTATTTTTAGCGTGGTGGCCATCTTAAATTTCCGGCCGACATGTATTACTTGACATCAAGAGCAACTTTCCTGTGAAGTTTCATGAAAAATCTGTCAAGTAGTTTCAAAGGAGTAGTCGCCATAAAAGTGCTCCAAGAAAATTAAAATTGGGGAATAGCCCAGGGCAAGTAGATTTCAAAAGTCCACTTGCCCTGAATGAAATGACATATGTCCTTATTTTTTTTAACTTGCCCCGAAATTGTTATTACCAATGAATATTTGCTAGTATATATTTTTCGTCGATATTGAATATTTTGCTTTTGTAGAATGTGGAATCTTTCATAAAAGTGATAAAAGACGCCATTCTGTCTATTCGTTCTTTATTAGGAACTAATAAAGTAGTAAAAACCTGAAACAATGAAATAGCCATAAGTAATATGCTTACAACAGAAAACTCCGATTGTCATTTCATAATCTCATCATTTCAATACAAATTTAATACTAAAAACAATATTCTTACCAGCACGTAACAACGGCTTGTAAACATAAAAGTATATAAATGGTTCATAGGTAGAACATTAACTTTAATTATATTGTCTCTATACAGAGTTTAGTCTCATGACTTTACTCAGACACTGCTTGTAGAAGAATGCGGGAAAGATAGAATCCTAGGGCGGGGTTAGTTTTGGAATGGTGCATTCTGGTTATTATTGCACGTGCAGTGAACACTTCTCGTCCATCGAGCTAGCTCTCATACCTCTAAGCTAAGACTACTAAAACCTGTTAATTACAACTCATCTAACTACATACACTTACATATACATGAGTACACAATACACAACACATTGGACAATACGGGACATTCACAGTACGGCACACTGTACACCACAAACATACATAAGGTGAGTAAGATCAATATTATATTTTTTTTTTTTTCCAGACACTTTCTTCCCAATTTGTGCTACCAAACATTTTGATTCAAGGTGGGCGAATCCTTACAAATTTATTACGCTCGCTCATCTATATACCGGTGTACTTGTCATAAAATGCATCCAGTTGAAAGCGAAAATATAACATTTTAAAACTATGTGTGATAGGATGATAAAATAATCTATTATCTTTCAATATCCATCAACAAATTTCAAATTGTAAAGTGTTTTCATTGTAAAATTATCACCTCAAATAGGTCACATCAAGTCTGGTACAAAAAAAATGATGGTGGTATACCGGTGTATATGTATAAATCACCTCGGATATTTTTATGTTAGCACCGGATGTTGGTCATAGTTGGGAACATGTGACCTGATTTATTAAGAAGCAAGATGGCCAAGCTTAAAACTAGCAGACGACATCAAAAGAGCAAATTTGATCAATTTTGAGACAGGCATGCTATTTTTTTTGAAAAAGAGAAAAAAGACAGAAAAAAATAGGAGGTATTTGTTTTGTTCCTTTTAAAATGAAAAAGATTTAATAATTTTTCCTGTGTTGACAAATAGCGGCAATCTAGGTCAACACATTTGCATACAAATGACCTTAAAAACTGACATTGCATGATGGGAATGGTATTTTTACAAACTACCCCGGTATTAAGCGAGCACCGGCAAACAGGGGAATCACCATACATATTCACCTTTGTAGCACGACGTGCTTAAGTACACATCAGCACAGAAATACAGTTACTCACATGTATGGGATGTGTTTGCGTTAGCGTGCATTACAACACAGATAAACTATTCATTGCTACCATGTGTAATTATAAGATTGCGTTATCAAAGGGGAAAAACTCAAAGAAACTATTCATTACTACCTTACCATGTCATGTGCAATTACTAAAACAATATAAGAGTCGCTGC
This sequence comes from Cyrtodaria siliqua, assembly GCA_037043455.1. Lineage (NCBI taxonomy): Eukaryota > Metazoa > Mollusca > Bivalvia > Adapedonta > Hiatellidae > Cyrtodaria > Cyrtodaria siliqua. The sequence goes on from JAWPHD010001353.1 coordinate 150,156, forward strand.
CGGAACGGCAGCGAATAAAACCATCGACTAGTGTATAACACGGCGGTATTTACGAAAATATCGCATTATTCATAACTTTCTCATCTGGTCACCTTCCGGTAGGTTGATATATTCAGTAGGTGAAAATAAAGGGGTTTACTCGGACTTTATCCTCAAACTCTATATGAAAAATGAAAACATTAGACCACGATTTAAATTAAATGTATCCATATTGATGTTTTAAAATCAGACAACACCAAAAGAAGATACATAGATGTACACAAATAATTAAGCTTTTAATATAATTATCACTATAAACTAGTTTTATAAAGGGCTAAAGTCAGTTGAGCACCAACGATAAACACCGAGTTTACCCCCTACCAGAATGTGGAGGTGTTTTATTTTATTGATCACTGATTGAACAATTTATTTTGATGATGTCATGTAAAAGTTATGAATAAATGGGTATTATTCCGTAAAAAGTTATTATTCCATTAAAATACAGATTTTCACTTATTCCATTCCAATACTTGCAGTTTCATTCAGTTTCACTTGCGGTTTCATTATACTCCGTAAAAAAAATCCCGGACGTTAAGATCCCGGAAATATTGCTCTTAGCCTAAATCCTTGAGCAAAAATAAATCACATCATCATTGTGTCATACATTTCTTAGAAGACAATAAAATTACCCATGTTTCCATACCAAATAAAGGTATCAAAAAGCATTTTCTGTACAACTTTAGTCCCATTTCTTTAAGATTACCCCACCCCTTAAAACATGCTAAAAATGCAATTTTAGCAATATTTCAAATGTCAATAAATAAAAATAAAAAAAATTCCTACACATATCAGGGTCATGTCTGCACTCATAATGCTCTTGCATATCAGGAAATGCTAAATTTTACATACCTAGTCCGGCATTTTAAAAAGTTATTCCATGCTGATCTCCCCGTCAGTGAAAATCAGCCATTTTAACTACTTTTAGGAAGTTTTTGATTGGTTCACATTTTTCTATTTATAGCCTCCAAAAAAAACCAAAGAATGCATATTCCAATACACCAAATTAAACTTAGAAGTAATCAAAACTGAAAAAAACATCAAACATGCTTCATAATTATTATAAAGACCATCCATGGACCTAAAAGATGCTTAGTTGATTTCTTTCTGATTTACACCATGGACATTCATGCGAAACTGAGGACTGCCCCCAAAACGGCAAGCTTTGAACATTGAAAAATATGTGTTTATACCATTCAAGTTTTTTAGACGGGTTCCCTAGGAATTGAAGTTGTAATGCATGCTTATTGTCGGCTACATGATTCACAGTCTGTTAACCACAGACATATTCTAAAGCCATATAAGAGTCAGCTGCCTTGGCAGCTGAATAAAATAATTTACCTACCTACCTACACAGTGATATTTTGCTGGGTAGGTAAATGACAAACAAACAATATTTTAATTTAGGCCTTAGAATCAAACAATAAGGTTCTATTTTCTGTTATTTTCCTTTTATTTATCCATTGCATCATATAAGAAAAACAAGATTATTTTCTTTTACATTTTTAGAATAGCGCCGCAAATCATGTCTAAAACCGTACCGGGTCCCGCAAATTAAAACATCCAAAACAGGTGAGATTTCCCGGTGTTATTTAGCAGCTAGCCTGGTTCCCTGGCCTCCCACAAACCAGGCTACGGCGCAAACACCAGGTTATTCGGAATGATTCTGATGCTTTCCTACTGAGCAATAGTCTTGATCATCTGCGACACTGGTTTCAAAAACAAACATTACAAGTGTCAAAAAAATCTAAACAAATCGTAGGACTGAGATACTGCGTTCAGTAAAATAGGTCTGGTCTTGAAAAAAATGGTAACATCCGCGTGGTGCGCTATAACGATGTATCCGGTCTATGAGCGATAGCATATGGCTGAAAACCGTTTTCGCAAAAAAAAATCTTTTCCAGCTTAATCAATTACCAGGTAGTGGCTCTGAAGTGGCTGCTCCTTGGAGCAGAATGCGCTCGAGCAATGCCATTTATAGACAATAAATCAGATATTCACTCCAACCCCACTGTAATATCACCCATATAAATATTCGTTGTTATTTCAACACATTACAACTGGGTATCTGGCCGGTATCTTGCATAAAAAGATAACGATTTGAAAACCCAAAACTACATACCACCGTTATCTTAAAGCAAATATAGATAACGATTTGAAAACCCAAAACTACATACCACCGTTACTTAAAGCAAATAATCAACTGTCACAAAATATGATTTACAAAACTAGAATACACTTCAATGAGCATACTTATACTGTAGACGCAGGTGGGTGCCACTAAAATATGAAAATGTAAAGTCCCATGCATTCACATCAATTAGCTTAAAAGCTCTAAACTGTTTTTTGGTGTGTGATCGACCTCTGTTTTTTCAAAAGTAGTGCCCTGCCCCACATCCGAAATCCTGAATCTGCACGGGTTTGTCACTAAAACTTTTTGTAATGATCTTTCACTTGTAATCATGATTCAACACTTCCTATCTGTGAGCGTTGAGTTTGAGCCTTTGGTTTAACCAATCGGTAGCTCTAGATATTTATATTTCTTATTGAACCTCATGACCTGTGTGACAAATGGTAATGATCAACATGCAGTGTGTGTTGTTCAAAGGTTTATAGTTCCCCCACCACACCCTCCCCACAGTGTGTTAATAGGAGCATCTCTCACTGACACCACATTAGATGTCCATAACTTTGTCTTCAACACTCTTTAGTGTGTTTTTTTAATGATTTAGTTTGTAGTTGTACAGTCACTACAGCGTGAACCTACAGCGCCATCTTGCGTTTGGGTGATGTGATTTCCAAACTTTGAAAGGACCATTTCTCTTCTTTTTTTCAGTCAAGAGGCATAATTATCAGATATAATATATTGTAATAAAGGCATTCTGCTGAATACAACACTCATATAGCTCAAAAATGGATTTATAATAAATTCTCATTTCTATCAAACTTGGGTTCAGTGTTTTATGTGCAGTTTTCTGCAATTTGTGTGCAATTCCCTTTAATTTGTGTTCACCTCCCTCTAATCTTTGTGCAATTCCCTCCAATTTGTGTGCAATTCCCTTTCAATTTTGCTTGATTTTCATTTAACCCAATTAGTCTCAGTAGCTCATGGATTATAGGCCCTGCAGTTTAGTGTTGCAGACCTCTGCCCCACACTAGTCCAAGCCTTGGTAGTGGCATTTCTGCTGGGATTATTTATCCTTCATCTCACCTCCCTCTGTGCTCTCGGTTCCAATATAGCCTTATGGTGTGTCAACAGGATACAAACCCCGTTTAATTCCGTTATCGTTACCATTATCTGTGTTATTGATACTAGCCTTACATCGAGGAAGTGTTAACTTACCGTTATGCACCCAGAATGCATTGTGGTTTCAATGTACAGTGTGTGCTCGATCTAGACCTTATAGAGATATATGTACAATCAGGGTAATACAGTATTTATTATTTATTTTGTCATTTGATTGTGTTAGAAAATGAACTGAATTGGGTTTTAAGACTAGAAATGAAACTGTTCAAGACAATATAAAAGGATATTTATTTATATCACTTTAAACTGACAAAATAATTAATTATCCTTTTAATGAGGAAGTACGTTAGTGTTGTTTACGTGTGCACTGTGTGTGATGACTTTTATGAATATTAACATTTTTATTTACATATTTAGTTTATTTACCGTGAAAGTGAACTATGCATCAGTGATTTTATTACATAATAATCCAGTAAATATACATTAGGCAACACTTAAAAAGTATTTATATTTCTTCTTAATTTGCTCAAATTTTGATCAAGCACTTTAAAGATTAAGAATAATCTGATTATCAAATTGATCTTTTAGTTTCACTTTTATTTGATGACTTTATTAAAATATATTGATGAGTTTTCATTTGATTTTTTTGTCATAAAATGTAACTTGGCAAAGTATAACTGCCGTCTTGTGTACACGAAGACATTTCATTAAAGCCTATGTGTATATATATCAAACAGATCATTTTGTTAGTAAGTTGTAGACCAGTCGTGGTGGTGGTGGTAGTAATGATAGTAGGATAGTGGTGGTGGTGGTGGTAGTAGCAGTAGTTGTAGTAGTAGTAGTAGTAGTAGCAGTTGTAGTAGTAGAAGAAGTTGTAGTAGTAGTAGTAGTTGTAGTATCAGTAGTTAATGTAGCAGTAATAGTAGTAATAATATTAGTAGTAGTAGTAGTAGTAATACTAGTAGTAGTAGTAGTATTAGTATTAGTAGAGTAGTAGTAGTAGTAGTAGTAGTAGTAGTAGCAGTAGTTGTAGTTGTACTAGTAGTATTATTAGCAGTATCAGTAGTTAATGTAGCAGTACTAGTAGTAGTAACAGTAGTAGTAGTAGTAGTAGTAGTAGTAGTGGTGTAGTAGTAGTAGTAGCAGTTGTAGTAGTAGAAGAAGTTGTAGTAGTAGTAGTAGTTATAGTATCAGTAGTTAATGTAGCAGTAATAGTAGTAATAATATTATTAGTAGTAGTAGTAGTAGTAGTAATACTAGTAGTAGTAGTAGTAGTAGTAGTAGTAGTAGTAGTAGTATTAGTAGTAATAGTAGAGTAGTATTAGTAGTATTAGTAGTATTAGTAGTAGTATAAGTAGCAGTAGTTGTAGTTGTAGTTGTACTAGTAGTATTATTAGTAGTATCAGAAGTTAATGTAGCAGTACTAGTAGTAGTAACAGTAGTAGTAGTAGTAGTAGTAGTAGTAGTAGTGGTGTAGTAGTAGTAGTAGTAGTAGTAGTAGTAGTAGGTAGTAGTTGTAGTAGTAGTAGTAGCTGTAGCCGTAGTCAAGTAAAGTAAATTTTATTTAAAGTCGTTAAGACAAATTATTATAAACAATCAACATAAGCTATTAACAAGCTTTTGAACCGACATGATCGAATAACATACGTAAACATAAATAACACATAAAAAGCAGAGATTAAACAACGTAGCAACATATGCACGATTAGCCTAAGCTCATTTAAAGCTATTGTAGCAGAAGCTATCATGAATATTCATGTATATATATATATGGATATTGATCTTAAGATATACAGTATACAGTATATGATTTTAATGTATAAGAGACATTAAAATTAAATAATGTATAAGAGATAATTAAAAATAGTGTGTTTTAAACCAACAGTACCAATTAAATATAGTCAGCAATGGCATCAATTGAGATTGGGCAGTCCCTACCTTCCATATCTGCCACCATGCACTATTAAAGATTTTTAGTAAAAATGACAATTATATGGCCCGATAAAAGCACATTGAAATAAACTGAAAACAAAAAACTATTTGAGTTTATATCACAAGCTCAATACAATATAATATACACATCCATGACACTAGGAGGTAGGGCAGTCCCCACACTCATTTATTCGTGGAATATTTATAAAGTTATAATGTTATTATGTCAGCATAAGATACAAAATAAAAGAATAAACAAGACCTCGGTCTGAGGGTGTTTTGCCCACCGCGGCAAATGGCATATGAAATATTTGAATGAATTTGTGCTTAAATGATGTCCACCAAAGACAACACTTTATATGACCAAGTATCAAAGACATAAAGTGTGGCAATCACAAAAAGTTAACTGAGGTTAAGTTACCTAACCAAGGTTAAGTTACCTAACTAAGGTTAAGTTTGGGGAAAACAATGCAAAATATGACCTTGACCTTGGTATTTTTTGTTGTCCAGCCGGGTCCACCAATGCCAACAATACATATGACCAAGTATCAAAGACATGAGACAATCAATCACAGTAGTAGTAGTAGTAGTAGCAGTGGTAGTGGCGGTGGTGGTGTCCTTAGCATGCAGTAGCAGTAGTAGTAGTAGTAGTAGCGGTAGTAGTAAGTAGTAGTAGCGGTAGTAGTAGTGGAAGTAGTGGTAGTAGTAGTAGTGGTAGTGGCGGTGGTGGTGTCATTAGCATGCAGTAGCAGTAGTAGTAGAAGTAATTGAACTGAATTGAATGTTGTTTAACGGCTCATCAACACAGTATTGGTTATTTAGAGCCGCCCCAGAGAGAGTGGAAGGATATATAGGTATCCGGGAACCAGCCCTACTCTTATTATCGAATAGATTCCTATGGTTCTTTAACGTGCTCGGAGGATAGACCGACACACATGACCGCCCGGTTTACGTCCCCATCCGACGGACGAGGCTTAGGGAAAGTGTCTTGCCCAAGAACACACCAATGGAACTCAGTGGTGCCACTGAGTTCTGTTGGTGTGTTCTTGGGCAAGACACTTTCCCTTAGCCCTGTCTGTCGGATGGGGACGTAAACCGGGCGGTCCGTGTAGCAGTAGCAGTAGCAGCAGTAGCAGTAGTAGTAGTAGTAGCAGTAGCAGTAATAGTACATGATGTAGTAGTAGTAGCAGTAGCAGTAGCAGTAGTAGTAGTAGCAGTAATAGTACATGTAGTAGTAGTAGTAGTAGTAGTAGTAGTAGCAGTGGTAGTAGTAGTAGTAGTAGTAGCAGTGGTAGTAGTAGTAATAGTAGTAGTAGTAGTAGTAGTAGTAGTAGTAGTACATGTAGTAGTAGTAGTAGTAGTAGCAGTGGTAGTACCAGTAATAGTAGTAGTAGTAGTAGTAGTACATGTAGTAGTAGCAATGGTAGTAGTAGTAGTAGTAGTAGTACATGTAGTAGTAGTAGTAGTAGTAATAGTAGTAGTAGTAGTAGTAGTAGAAGTAAGTAGTAGTAGTAGTAGTAGTAGTAATACATGTAGTAGTAGTAGTAGTAGTAGTAGCAGTAGCAGCAGCAGTAGTAGTAGTAGTAGTAGTAGCAGTAGCAGTAGTAGTAGTAGTAGTAGTAGCAGTAGCATTAGTGGCGGTAGCGGTAGCAGTAGCAGTAGCAGTAGCATTAGTAGCAGTAGCAGTAGCAGTAGATTAGTAGCGGTAACGGTAGTGGTAGTGGTAGCAGTAGCATTAGTAGCAGTAGCATTATTAGCAGTAGCAGTAGCAGCAGTAGCAGTAGCAATGGCAGTGGCAGTGGTAGTGGTAGTAGCAGTAACAGTAACAGTAGTAGTAGTAGTAGTAGTAGTAGTAGTAGTAGTAGTAATAGTAGTAGTAGTAGTAGCAGTAGCAGCAGTAGTAGTAGTAGTAGTAGTAATAGTAGTAGTAGCAGTAACAGTAGTAGTAGTAGTAGTAGTAGTAGTAGTAACAGTAGTAGTAGTGGTAGCAGTAGCAGTAGCAGTAGCAATAATAGTAGTAGTAGTAGTAGTAGTAGTAGTAGCAGTAGCAGTAGTAGTAGTAGTAGTAGTAGTAGTAGCAGTATCAGTAGTAGTAGTAGCAGTAGCGGTAACGGTAGCGGTAGCGGTAGTAGTAGTAGTAGCAGCAGCAGCAGCAGCAGTAGCAGTAGCAGTAGTAGTAGTAGTAGCAGTAGCAGTAGCAGTAGTAGCAGTAGCAGTAGTAGTAGTAGTAGCAGTAGCAGTAGCAGTAATAGTGGTAGTGGTAGTGGAAGTAGTGGTGGTGGTGGCGATGGTGGCGGTGGTGGTGGCAGTGTCATTAGCATGAAGTAGCAGTAGTAGTAGTTGTAGAACAGAATGCGTGATTACATTTGTTTAGATCTAATCAACCTCATTAGGAGTATTACATCCCATTCAACAGCATGCCAACTATTCAACTTAATGCATTCGGCAATTTTGGTTTTCCTTCTCTGTTTTTTGACGTGACGAGGAAACTTTTAGTGAAGGATCTTTTTATACCAAGGTATCATTACTTTATAATGCATACATTTTGCATATTTTAAAACTTATAAAAGTTCAAAAAAAGTTTCAAAAATATATGTGCACCCTTTTTTTTTTTTGGCTCACTATAGTATTGAAACTACTATATGAACAGGTAAATATTGTGAAATTCTCAAAGCGGTCAATCGGAAAACCTGTTAAAAGAAATCTATATTTAAATATGGTTGTAGTGTTATATGCTAGATATTGTGGTATGTTTATCCGATAGTGTGTACAAGTTTGATAAGTGTACCCTTCTGTATACTCTGATAAGGCCAAATAAAATAATATGTGTGACTCGGGTAACACTGGCAAAAAAAATAATGGTAGGTAGGTAGGCTTTTTTTTTTCTTTTTTTTCTCAATAATGAATTCAATTATGATAATGAATTTAATATGTTTAAATTACTATACCTTGAGTTCGATTTTTTTTGCATTATCAACAATTTTTTTTTTTTTTTTTTATTATTTTTAAATTTTTGCATAAAAAGTTTTAGGGTCGGCCCCTTAAATAGGGTCGGTCGGGTTACCTGAACCACACATATTTTTTTATGTGGCCTAACAATTGATTTTAAAGGGACAAGTGGCAAATTGGTTAATCAAGCATTAAAATACACACTTCTGTGGATTTATCAATAATCATTTTGACTTTAAAGGGACACATAGCAATAATTTTTTAAAACTTAGTTTTTCTACATAACTTAATTGCATTTGATCAATCATTAATATTAGTTACAAGAACAGTTTACAGGAAAAATGTTGTGACATGTGCCAAATATGTGTTTAACTTTCTTATTATTTGCGTGTTTCTTTCATATATACATCATGTGCCACATATGTAAATGATACATATGTGTCACATATGTATCGCATATATTTTTCAGTTTAAAATGTGCCACATTTGAAATGTATACATATGTATTTCATACGAAACTATTATGCCTAAAATATATAAAGTAATTATCACAAAAAAAGTATAATATTGTAGAAAACGATTTAACAACCTGTTTATGTTTTTAGATTTTCTTTATGTATTACATACGTGTTATCTTCATATGAATTGAACTGAATGTTGTTTAACGGCTCATCAACACAGTATAGGTTATTTAGAGCCGCCCCAGAGAGAGGGGAAGGATACATAGGAATCCGGGAACCGTGCCCTACTCTTATTATCGAATAGATTCCTGAATTACGGTTCTTTAACGTGCTCGGAGGATAGACCGATGCATGGGACCGCACATTTTACGTCCCCATCTGACGGACAATATTTTCATATGAAATACATATGTGGAATACATATATATTACATATTTGTCTGTGATTTGTATAGAAAATACTGGGAATAGAAAAGATATATGTAGAATTACGTTCCATAATTTCATTGAGACAAACGGGCAGCCAGTGCTTCACAGTCTGTTAACACTGTCCACGTGACCTACCTGGGACCCCAAGGGTCTTGGCGCCTTTTGGCACGCAGACTCTAGCAGTGCGCGTTTAGTAAGCATGCGTTTCTTTCATATAGGCATACCTACCCTACTGTTTGAGGTTTGGGCGATGCTTTGTATTGATGTTCACATGTATACATTATTATGTTGTGAAACAATACGTAATTGATTCATATATGTATATTGACATGTATTAATTTACTTATATAGTCTTACTGTGCGCATTTCGATTATGTTGTATTATCATGTACTTGTGGCGCGCTGCGCATTAGTTGGAGCTGTAGTTAGTTTAGTAATAAAGCTCTCAGTTTTCCCTTCACTTTGGTTGTTTGTTTGTTTAACTACTCGTTTGCTCTACTGAGAAATATCTCCCAGTGGGAGTTATTTCCCAGAACGGAACATTGCTGGGCCTTTTCAGTCAGTGGCGGGAACGCCAAATGATGTTCCGATTGTTTTACGGACATCATCGTCAGATTCCGCCACTAGGGAATACCGATTACGGAAATTAACGAAGAGTTCCGGTTCCACTTGTTTTGTTTGTATGACGTAACGTTGCCTTGGCGTTCTCGTGCAAACTGGTGTAAAAAGGCGTGAATCATTAGAAATATTAATATCATTTTAAATTATGTAATATATAGTTTAATAACCAGTGTTTCTGAGATACTGAAAATAACTCCCTCGGTAGAGAAATGGCTCCTAATATAAGAACTCGTGCTCTGCACTCGTTCTTATATCGGGGCCATTTCTCTACCTTGGGAGATATATCCCATAACTCAAAAACACTGGTTATTAAACTCTATGTATCACATATCTAAAACATACGAATTTCATGCCTAGATATTTTTCCTGTGTATAAAGCAAATTGTTTTTGCATATTATTAATTGTTGATTATATTGCAACAATAATACATTTAAACCTATGGTAAAATAAGACGGAAAAAAAACGAAAACTCAAACTGTTTCAAGTTGATACTGGATTAATAAATCGAGAGGCTAATTTTATTGCTTCACACACATACAACGAACTGCCATTGTGACAACTTTGTTGAGCTGTCCGCAAGCAGGCTCGACACAAATGGAGAGAAAAAAATGTCTTACTACCCACGAAAATAAAATAAGATTTTTTTTTCTCGAAGTTATAACCACTTTCCTCCATCAAATTGGAAATCCTTAATCCAGGCCTAAATGTTACGTCAGATTTTGAGGCAATAAGTTATTTTAACAATTGATGTTTTAAAGTTGACTTCTCCTGTTCCATATAAATGTTTATCATCAAGAGTTTATCAAATTTATTTTCCATTAAGTGTTTATCATTGAAAGTCCTTAACAACTGATATGATAAAGTAGCTAAATCAGGTCGAACAGGAAATGTAGCACTCCAAGAACCATTCAACCAGACACATGCAATCTGAACAAACAACAATTACAAGGAAAGATATAAGCAATTAAAGGATGCGAGTTTATAGTTCAACTTCTTTTCCTTATGTTGTTTATATCATTGAATAACAAATGTGTTCTTAACAAATTGGTATGTTTAGATATGGCATGGCAACACAGCAATGGCAGCACCATGGAAACACAGCAATGGCAGCACCACAAAAACACAGCAATGGCAGCACCACGACTACACAACAATGGCAGTACCACAGCAACACATCAATGGCAGCACCATGGCAACACAGCAATGGCAGCACCACGACTACACAACAATGGCAGTACCACAGCAACACAACAATGGAAGCACCATGGCAACACAGCAATGGCAGCACCATGGAAACACAGCAATGGCAGCACCATAGAAACACAGCAATGGCAGCACCATGGAAACACAACAATGGCAGCACCATGGAAACACAACGATGGCAGCACCATGGAAACACAACGATGGCAGCACCATGGAAACACAACGATGGCAGCACCATAGAAACACAGCAATGGCAGCACCATGGAAACACAACAATGGCAGCACCATGGAAACACAACAATGGCAGCACCATGGAAACACAACAATGGCAGCACCATGGAAACACAACGATGGCAGCACCATGGAAACACAGCAATGGCAGCACCATGGAAACACAGCAATGGCAGCACCACGGAAACACAACAATGGCAGCACCATGGAAACACAACGATGGCAGCACCTTTGCAACACAACAATGGCAGCTTCATGGCAACCAGCACTACCTATGTATATGTAGCCAACTGAACAGCATGTATCAAAAATGTATTACCAATGACTATTATAACACAGAATAATACATATTTTCAGATCATAGTGAAAATGGCCAATACAACAACATCTTTGAGTAGCATAACTACAACAGAACATGATCCCACAAGCACCATAACAACAAATGCAACAATAACAACAGCACAGACGACTACTATAACTGTTACAATCCCTTCTACTACTACTACAAACAAAACAAAAACAAATGATGACCAAGAAGGCAAAGGTTTGCTATACATTTTCAATTGCAAAGGAATAAAAGTATGTTTGTTTAAATGTAAACATTCATTTGTTGTTAAAACAAAAAGCTCAGACAAGTCATGAGATGTTCCACTGGTTTGGCATGTGCATTAGGAGGTTGTCTTGTCTCTATTATTAGATAATTTAAATAATTATTCTTTTGTTGAAAATTATAGCACAGTTAGCACAGGCAAGTAATTGCCTCATTGCCTCATTATGATGTATTGAGCAAATAAATAGAATTAGCTTTCTTATTTTTATAAAAACTGATGGGATGAACATGTTGCATGTTTAATTATAATCTACTATTCCAGATGTGGGTGCTATAGTGGGTGGAGTTATTGGTGGAGTAGTGGTAGTTGTGCTCATCGTCATTCTATTCTTCCTATATAAAAGGTAAACACCAAAGTTACACAACTTGTACAATACACCACTGGTACAATACACCGCTAGTACAGTACACCACTGGTACAATACAACACTGGTACAGTACATCACTGGTACAATACAACACTGGTACAGTACACCACTTGTAAAATACACCACTGGTACAATACACTGCTAGTACAGTACACCACTGGTACAATATAACACTGGTACAGTACACCACTGGTACAATACAACACTGGTACAGTACACCACTTGTACAATACACCACTGGTACAATACACTGCTAGTACAGTACACCACTGGTACAATATAACACTGGTACAGTACACCACTGGTACAATACAACACTGGTACAGTACACCACTGGTACAATACAACACTGGTACAGTACACCACTGGTACAATACAACACTGGTACAGTACACCACTGGTACAATACAACACTGGTACAGTACACCACTTGTACAATACACCACTGGTACAATACACAGCTAGTACAGTACACCACTGGTACAATACAACACTGGTACAGTACACCACTGGTACAGTACAACACTGGTACAATACACCAATGGTACAATACACCTCTAGTACAATACACCACTTGTACAGTACAACACTAGTAAAGTACACCACTAGTACAATACACCACTAGTACAATACACACTGGTACAATACACCACTGATAGAGTACACCACTAATACAATACACTACAATACACCATTGGTAAAATACACCATTGGTACAATACACCACTACTGGTACAATACACCACTAGTATATACTTCAACACATATTTAGCTAATATCAGGGTCAGATCTAACCCAGGAATTCAGATCATCGTTCAGGGTGCTAAAAATGTTTTTTTAATTTTCAATTTGGGGTGGGGGGTGAACAGAGATGTAAGAGGGTGAACAGCACCAGCTATGCTTATCATTGATTGGGGCAGCCAGTGGATACAGATAGCTTAGTAATGTTTAATGACTATGCTAATATAACTAAATGCCTCAAATCCATGGTGAGAGATCTGTTGACATGAACTGATATATCCCCAACAAAAGAAACTTACACCTGGTTTTAATTTTGAACATGCCGCTCTCATAATAATTAAGAGGCAGTGACAATGAATTCTGTCAATTAGATGCCAACATTATCATTGTAATCTGTAGCAATCAGAAGATGTTTACTTCACACTTGATTTTTGACTCTTTCAATAAACACATTTGTTGTAATTATGATCCCCGCCCCAGATTTATGAACCCAGCTGGAACATTGAGAGGGCTTAGTGTGAAACCATTATCTTGTTCTTTATTTATATACTGAACAAAAAAGTTTAGCACCACTTTTTAAGGACATAGATTAAATGCTAGGTAAGGATGTGATTTTCAAAATTATGTGTGATTTTATTATTTTCTAAGTGAAGTATCAGAATTACTTTCCATGTATTAAAAACAACTTATTTCATTATACACAAGTTTTGCTTTGATTAATATTTGACATTGAAAAGAATTGCCCATTCTGTCATTGTTTAAAAAATGCTGAAAAGTGTTCACAAACAACTGTTATTATCAAAGTTTGTAACTTTAAAATAACCTCCTTTTTCATTGAAATGAGATCTATTTATCGATAACCTATAAAAGTATGTTCCCATTATATTTGCTTTATTTTTAACACCGACTTTGTTTACAAATGACTTTGTAGCGTTTCTATGTCACTTTATCACTGACCCCGAACATACACTGCTTTGTATCTCGGGCTTTGTATCTCGTCTATAGAAATGACATACCCTGTGTGGTTCCGGGGGCCCCATTTGGTTCCGGGGCAAAGAATAGGGCCACTGCAGATCCCGTTGGAGGGGTAGGCAGAAGGTTAGGACCCACCCCCAGATTCATGTTCATTTTATCATTTTTTGTTCATGTTCATTAAAGGTCTTCATCATGATCCATGCATTATTTCAGGTGCCATCTCGCTCAAATCACTAGAGCAGTGGCAGAAAAACAATAAACGTGGCTCCAGCGTAAATGGAGTCTACAATAGAATTTGCAGCAACTCTGCAGCTCTGCAGGTGGGAAGGTTCTAGGCCCATATTCCATACTTTATCTAGATGTAAATGGAGGATGAGCCTTGTTAGGCGCCATATAACCTTTCACGTGTTGGTGCATCTTAAAACCCAATTCAATTCAATGGAAATGACATGCATTTTTTTTATGTGCTAAATCTATTTTGCTCAGTATATATAGTTACAACAGTTGTCCCCTCACCCCTCAAATTTATTTAACCCGCATGACCGCTAATTTGGTTAGTGACAATAGATGCAGGCATTAAGTTTCATCTCATTATCTCAAACTGTTTGAAAATAATGACAAGACATGAAACTTACCCACCTATCTATTGATGGTACATACAATACAAAACATTAAGTTCACCCCATTATCTGGAGGTGGAGGTTTTGGATGTCATTTTATGACCCAGCATAATTAATTGACAACTAATTTGCAACACAAACATTGTATTGAACATCCATGTCAACAGGAAAATTGCATGACCTGTGTCACATATACAGACATTTTATTTAAAAGACAGGTGTGAAGCATCGCAAACATTGTATTGCACATCCATGTAAACATGAAAATAGCACGATCAAGATTGCTTAACACTTTCATGCCAAATTACATGTCATCTGCTAACATTTTAAACCTTCTAGTAATATGTTCTATATAGTGTGCATGTTGATACGGATCTACACTACTCGTAGATCAATATTTGGTATATGGTAACTCATAATTTGACGCTTTGGTAATGAAAACAATTGCCTGGCCAGTTAAGGCATTTATAATATTGTAGTCATAGAGATCGGATTTGCAACATATGTAATTTACATTATATACCTTATCATTAGTAGGCTTAGAAAAGGTGTACATCTTTTTCTGCAATTTGCCTGTTGTTGGCAGGATAGCAGCTTTAAATAACGGAATCATGGCTGCCTTTGTGACTATATCAAAATGTACTCCTTTATCACACTCACTTGACGAGTCAGTAACTTTTAACATGTAACCGGATACAGGTAAATGGTGAATAATCGATTCCTAACCGTATGTCCTCGATAGCTCAGTGGTTAGAGTGCTGGTATGGTAAACCAGAGAACCTGGGTTCGAGTCCCAGTTGAGGAACGATTTTTTCACCACCTGTTATAAACCAATATTTTCTTTTTTTTTTAAATTTCAAATTGTATTTTTTAATTATTCCAACTCATATTGTGCAATATTAAATAAAAATGCTTACATACACATTTTTGTAAACTTACCTCTTCATATGTAATCAAATACTCTTCAAAGTTTACTCTTCAAAGTTCTCTGTTATTATAAAAGACTTCTGCCATGTCTTGAACTGTGTCCTCCATCATGGCCCCCTGGTTATTATATAATAACACACATGTAGTAATCTGAAGATTAAACAGCATGAAATTACTGAGAATCAAAACAGGACTTGTAATAATTGTTGTCAATTCATGGCAAGAGTAACAAATATAAAACAAATAAAATTGATGTTAAAGTTCTCCGGCCATGTTTTGTTTCATGAACATGTTTATGTTTATTTAAATCGAAATCAATACATAACAGTAGATAATTAAACAATACACATTGCAATATCTGTGAAAAGCAAGAATAAGATTTTATTTGATGACCTAGAAAACTTTGAACAGGTAAATTAATCCACAGGTAAGTGTATTTATCATTATCTGGCAATAGTTGTGCAGCTGTACAATTAAGATTTACCCCATTTCCCCTTGCAGTCACGCAGTGGTAAAAGTAGTATCTACGTCATGCAAATAATACTTATTTTTACATACAACTTAGTAGCGGATTTAAATATATGTTTCTCTCCGGGACTATCAATAAATGTTCATATGATGTTTAAGAGTTAAATTTGTTAATTGATAATACTACAAAAAGGGTGGCCATTCATCTTTAAGTCATTCTGATGTAATCTTTTGGATTTTAATAATTGTATAATATAATTCTGGCTATAGTCGTATTAAGTTATCTTAAACAATTTTTATTTTATGGATGGAAATTGTATGATTTTATATTTTGTTTCTTTCTAATATCTTTATTGTCCTTTCCCTCCCCTCACCCCATTTAAATATTTGAAATATCATAAATTATGTTTATTAAAAGCAAGCATAAACAATTGAGCTGAATTGGGTTTTACGGCACACTACAAAAAGGTTATATTGGAACCAACAGGAATGAACATTCTAGACCCACCCTCCATTTACATCGATTTTTTTTTTTAAATAATCTCCTGTGTATATTTGTAGGAGGCACCGTCAGCATGCCAGGTCCACCAAAATGCCATACCTGCCGGACAGGGCCGCACTGGAGGAGATCGACCATCGCTCAAGAATGAACCTATATAGTCGGAACAACTCTCCTCCTACTTCTCCAGAAGCATTGCCAGGACATACAAACACACCCCCATCATCGCCGGGACATAACCCAACCCCATCATATTATGGAAACCTGGATGAACATGGAAATCCGACTGACAGCACCAATCCTTCACTGGACATGGATGGGTACCTTAAAAAACAGCCAAAGCCAAAAAAAACAAAACTTCAAGACAAAGAGCATCAAAGAGGAGCCAAAAGCAAAGGAAATGGACATGTGCTTGAAACAAAAAACATTGAAATAATTGTTGATGCCCCTATATATGGAAATGAGGATATAGCAACTACGGCTAGAATAAATACTGAAAAGGCACGCAAATATAAAAAGAATGAAACAAAAAATCAACCAGAACAAAGCCAACCCCACCCACCATTAGACCGGATGGATTCCTTGCCCGTGCACACAGCACCTCCCCTTCCTGGTTCCCATGGTAACAATGATAATGCCCATAAAAATGTTGAAAAGTTAGATTCATTAGACTATGTTAGCGGGCGTGTGGGAGAAGGTTACGAGAATTTAACTGGGGCTGAGAAAGGGGGACCAGTGTTTGGGGTCCGACCTAAAGTGCCAAGTGCAAGTAAAAGTAAGCCCGTCGACACAGTGGAAGCCATCACAGAAGATGACGACTATGAAAATACGGATGTTAATGATAAAAAAGTAGCAAGTGATAGTAAAGTAAAATATGCAAATACAAGTGTTAACAAGAAGTATGCAAATACAGGCAGTAAACACCACAAGTTTGTGAAACACAATGACGAAAAGCCAGCATACCTTAAAGCTGTTGAGAGTTTGGATGATGACGGGAGAGGTAGGAGCATTTATGAAAACATTCAAATGGAAAAAGGACACCAGGTAGAGGAAGTTTTGGCTGCGGATGAGGTCTATGAAATTCCTGATAAACAGTAAATTATTTGGACATTGTGGGTTCCAAAAATAGAGCCAAAGACAAAATGAACCAAAGTTAGTCAGAGACAAAAGCCATCAAAATGGAACTCAGAAAGCCAAGGACAGGTGCTTCAAACAAAAAACATTGAAATACTGTATTGTCCCTAACAAAAGCGCCCCTCCATCTCCAATTAAAATTTCTCCAAAATTCCTTCTTTTTTTTTTTGATCTTTAGTCAATGAAAAAAAAGATTTAGATTTAGTGTGAATGACATCTGAGGCTCAGTTTGGGTATACAACCTGTCCAGAATGGCCAGAATGGCTTTTAAGTATATAAACAATAAAAAAATAAAAATAAGATTGACCCCTTTGCATTTAGCATAGCGCCCAGGCTATACTACTGGGGGAAATATGGTAATTGCTAATGACCTATATATGAAAATGATGCCCCTATATGGAAATCATCAAATTGTGCCAAAACTTTCAAAGTATATTGAAGGATTTATAGTGCTAATATGAATATGTATAAAATTTAGAAAATATTTATCAGCTTATTTAAATATGAACATGCGTTATTTTCATACTGTAATATTAATTATTAAAGGGACACATTGCAATCTTGATTTAAGAAATAAAATATTTCCAGCTGGTTTATATTGTCCCTGATCAAAACCTGGTGGGCGGGACTTGAAGACCATCGATACCAAGTACCAAAGGCCCACAGTTTCAATGTGTTTCAAGTCCCAACCACCAGGTTTTGATCTCGCACAATATAAACCCACTGGAAATATTTCATTTTTTATCTGACATGGATTTTTATACACACAATTTCGAGAGACTGAACATAATACAAACACACTCTCACAACTTACATTGTACGTCCATCTCTCAGCACCAAACGAAGAAAATATACAGCTTTATCGTGTTCCGAACAAGTTCAATTTGTTGTTTGAACTTAACTTTGCCTGAAACTATAAACGTAATCGTTGTTAATTTGGATGTTTTCCGACGTTTAAAATCGTTTAAAATGACGTTCTAACGGTTGGAGAATGTGACGTCAGAGGTTTACATAGCATTTTTAAAAAAAAATCTTCAACAGCCAATCAGCATTGAGTATTTTCATAAACCATGTTAGAATTATTTTTTTAAACTAGAGGCGTCTGGTTAACTTATATTGACAAATCATTATCAATAAATATTTGAACAGTTCAAAGCAAATTGATATTGCATATTATTACCAATAATATATGTAAACATATGGTAGAATAATAAACACAACACAAACCATCCATGTTGTATTACCTTAACTGATTGCAAATAAACACTTCAAGATTGCCATGTGTTCCATTTAAATGTACAGAAAGGTGAATCAGAACTTAGAGGACTCTTATAAATATGCCAATTTTTAAATGCTAATAAAACATTTGTTTTTCATCATAATTTGCTAAAATTTTGAACATGTTCTTTAACATGGCGATTGAATCTAATCCGATTATCAAACTGATTTTATTTTTTCAATTTTATTTGACGAATCTGTTAAAAATATATTGATGAGTTTTCATATGATTTTTTGAAACATTTGCTGTATTAACTTCTTATATTGTGGTAACAAAATATGAACTTTATTAAACAGCCAGTCATGAAGAAACCACTAAGACATTATAAATGCAGCACCATATATGATAAAACTTGTATCAAAGTTTAACTGTTAAAGTTTAAGTAAATTAGTGTAAAATTAAAAATTATTGTATTTTATGTTCTGAGTTATGTTTTTAATTTTCTATCACTGAATTGATGAATACTCCACCCCCCACCCCACGCCCACTTAAATTTTAAGTCAAACAAAGGGCCATAATTCTGTAATAAATTAGGCAGTCAACAATGGGTGATGTAGAGGAACATAAGGTCATCATTTGTTATGAAGTTTGGGAAAAACCCATTCAAAACTGTTTGAGGAATGCAAGTAATGAAAATGTGTTACACGACGGGACGGGATGGGACAAAAATGCGTTACGGGACGCGAAACAACGCGACGTTACAGACATGATTCCCATATAGCCCCCACTTCACTTTATGAAAGCATGGGTATAAATGTATTTGAAATATTTGTCTAGTGGTAGACATTGGACCCATGATCCAAAAGTCGTGTGTGTGATCCCCCCCATGACCATATGTGTTGTTTACCTGAGCAAGACACTTTATCAGCATTTGCTTAGTACTGGTTCTACCCAGGAAGCTATCGAGAGTAATTAAAATCAGTTCATAGAGCTTTTGCTACAATCGTTTTAAAATTAATAAGTTTGAAGAAAACATTTGAAATAAACATTTTCCCCACCATTTTTGGTTAAATTTGGAAATGTTACGTCAAATTTAATATTGATATTAAAAACTGAAAAAGTTGTCGATGGGACACAGATGCCAACTTTAGCGCTGTCTGTCACATTAAATAAACTTGTAAATTAATCTTACATAATTTAACTGTGTGAAAAGTAGGTCAAAGTCATTCATACTGACCTACTTTTGTTAGTAACATACTGTTGTCATATAGATGTAAACATGTATGAAGATTGAGAGCTCTACGGCTTCCGGTGTCTAAGAAATGGATTTGAAAAACTAGAAATTAAACCCTTTTTGTTCGCTCAGCCAGATGGAGGGGCAGACGGACATAGGTAACCTACATGTCCACTCCACTCGTGGCAGGGATACAAAGTTAACTGATAGCATTCAAAGAAGCAAGAGGCCCAAGTTGGCCGAGAATGCTCTCTACTGGTTAACATGGCTGTTATAACAACTGGGAGAAAGTGAGTTTGTTTGAATGGTATTTTACGTCATTTGTACTGTTAGGCTATATATGATGGTCATTTTTTTTGTGGTAAAGGCAGACCACCCCATATTTCCTGGGTAGAACCAGTACTGTATACCTCCTACCATCCGTATGAATCAACTCACTTTCTCAATGAACAAGTTGAGCTCCCTGAGGAATTTGAACCTGCAGTGGTGAGAGGTGAGAACATTTTAGTGAGGAAATGAGGTATTTACCGGTATTCCTTCAATAGGTTACAAAATAACCAAGAATCATTTTATCGGTATACTCTGTGAAGGATTACCAGAGAATAATAGCTTTTATTTTATGATAAGCAATGAAATATTGTATTTTATCAGTGAAATAAAAGTGTTATTCACATTTGAAATAAAAGTGTTATTTCACATTGTGAAATACAAAGTTTTATTTTCACAGTTGCTGCGGGGACTACTTTTTTAAAAATCACTGCAAATTGCATATTCTATTCAAACAATGATATAAAATGGATTTTAAAAGTTAAAAGGAAATGACTGCCAATATATATTAAAAACATTGTTCTATTTGGGTATAAATAAAATATCTTTGTACTATTTTTTGCAGTCGAGCAAAACGTGTATTATAATAAAGCAGCTTAGTTATTAAAATGGCCTCCCTTGTTGGCCTCGAAAGTGCGCATGCGTCGTGTGGTGCTATCGTTCTTTTTAGCTCTGACAAAAAATATTCCAAACGGTGTTTCTAAAGCTAAAATAAATCTATTTTAAACAGTAATTCACTTGATTTACTACTTACATCTTTTCTAAAGTAAGATCACGCAAAATTAAGTGGTATTTTCTGTGTTTTTTCACATTTGACACATTTTCCCGCTTTTTTGATATTCTACAAGCGGCCATGTTTGTTTACAAATTGTTAATCACGTAAGCGGTAAGAATGAAAACAAGATGGTAAGAGGTATCCAAATTGCCCTTGTATTATTTGTTTGTGCCCTTTTGCACGCTTTAGTCATGTCAGACACCGACACAACACCAGCCCCGTGTGGGTGCTGCAGTCTGGATGTGGAGGTGTTGGAATTTTGTGTGAGAAGTGTTCACAATGGTACCACCCAGTATGCCAAAATATTGGCGATGACACATACGACTTTTTATGCAAAAATCCAGATTTCTCGTGGGATTGATTGGCATGTGGCTCTCCCAACCATACAGATTCGGCAAATCTGACCCCACTCGCATCATTTTCAACTGGCAACAGTATTAGCTCCCTAGACAGTACTTCATCACACTCAGAGTCCGAACATCATACTTTCAAAATAAACCACCTGAAAGTACTGAACATAAATGCTCAGTCTTTAAATAAAGACTTGAAGAAAGATCAGTTTCATGCTTTACTTGACCAAGTTAAACCTGACATAGTTATAGCGACATAGACATGGCTTTCGACTGAGACGCATAGTGCAGAAATACTTCCCCCGAGTCAGGTTACGAAACCTATAGAAAGGACAGAGGGTCGAGAGGTGGAGGAGTACTTATTTTAGTAAGTAAGAAATTTGTAGCTTGTAGAGTCGTTTAGTTTGAAACTGACTGCGAAATCCTATGGATTAAACTTGAAATTGTAGGTTCCAAACCACTTCACATCGCAGCCTATTACAAACTGAAGGAATCAGATATTTCAAGTCAAGCTGAATTTAAGAGATCACTTGAAATGGTAAGTCAGATTAAAGGTCACGTGTGGATACTGGGAGACTTCAATTTCCCCAAAATCAACTGGGAAGAAAATATCCCAGCATCAAACCCGATTGTAAATATGTCAACATATATGAAGAATTTACAGACTTGCTGGATGAGCACAACATGACACAGATGGTTACGGAACCAACTAGAGGTGAGAATGTATTAGATTTATTTCTCACAAACAACCCCACCCTAGTAAACAAAGTGAGTATCCTCCCTGGCACTGCAGACCATGACATTGTCTACTCAGAGGTGAACATCAGGCCCCATGTAAACAAACAAAAACCTAGAATTATGTCCATGTACAAAAGAGCGGATTAGTAAGGCTTCTAACATCACATGGCTGATTTCAAAGACGAGTTCATGGTAAGTTATCTGTAAATAAGCTATGGGTTGAATTTAAGATGGCCATTCAAACAGGTATTTCAACTTTATATTGTACCCCAAAAGACCATCAACAGTAAACCCTCCATCCCCTGGATGACTCAGGATATAAAAAGAGTTATACGAAAGCGGGATAGCTTATTCCAGAAATATAAAAGGTACAGAACACCAAAGGACAGACAAGCTTTCTTGGATGTTAAACATGCAGTGAAGTGTAAACTGAAAGACGCTTATGATGCCTACATTGACTCTATTCTTGGACTTCCATATAGCGAGGATCCAGAAAATAGTAAGTCATCCTTTACTTCCAAGAAATTGTTTTTCTTACTCAAGAATTCCAAACAAGACTCCACAGGAATATCCCCTCTTTCTAAAGATGGTAAACTGTGTACAGACAACACAGGAAAGTCAAACATCTTGAACCAACAGTTCAACTCTGTGTTTACCCCAAAAAGCCCCCTTCGACTCCGACAGTTGTCTAGGATGGCCGTACAAGACTATACTGACCAAGGTAAGCTACCAGCCACTTCTGTTGCAGAGCAAGACGGGAATCGGCACCCAATAATGCCAAAAATCATTATCTCTGTGAATGGAATTGTAAAGCTGCTGAAAGACTTGAACCACCACAAAGCAGCCGGTGCAGATAATATAAAGCCCCTGGTGCTACAGCAGCTCCGTGACCAGATAGCCCCCATTATCCAGGTAATTTTTCAACAATCTATTGACTCCGGAAGAGTCCCAAAAGACTGGACCAGTGCAAATGTTTGTCCCCTTTTTAAAAAAGGTGAGAAATGCGACGCTGCTAACCATCGGCCTATTTCTTTAACATGCATTTTATGCAAAGTTCTAGAGCATATCATTGCCTCGAACATTGTGACACACTTGGACAAACACAACATACTGTATGACTTGCAGAATGGGTTCCGCTCTAAACGGTCATGCGAGACACAGCTGATTATGCTGGTTGAGGATCTGCTATGAAACGCAGTAGATGGGCACCAAACAGACCTCATTTTGCTTGACTTTAGCAAGTTATTTGATAAAGTAAACCACGAAAAACTTTTGCTCAAACTCCACTAATATGGAATCAGAAGCGATACCTTACAATGGATCAAGGCTTTTTTATCAAACAGATTGCAGCAGATAATAATTGAAAATGAAGAATCAGACCCAGTACCAGTTACTTCAGATGTACCCCAAGTCTCAGTTCTAGGTCCGATCCTATTCTTGATCTACATAAATGATCTACCTGACAACATAAAGTCCAAAGTAAGACTATTCGCAGATGACACTGCAGTGTACCTGGCTGTTTCCAGTTTACAAGATGCTCAACTTTTACAGCAAGACCTCAACAAACTTTCTCTTTGGGAAGATGAATGGGATATGGAGTTTAATACAGGTAAGTGTATTCTTATTCAAATTACACGGTCAAAAACTCCTATCCCATCAATATACATCATACATGGTCAATTACTGGAAACAGTCAGCAGTGCCAAATACCTTCATGTCAACATCAGCAGCGATCTTACCTGGAACAACCATATTCAGAAGGCAAGTACATCTGGTAACAAAACTCTGGGATTCATAAAGCGAAACATCAGAAGCAAAAACCCAGGTATAAGAGCAACCGCATACAAAACACTAGTCCGCCCAGTGATAGAGTACTCCTCCCCAGTGTGGAGCCCGTATACTAAACGCAATATAGACAAGTTGAGATGGTACAAAGAAGAGCCGCGAGGTGGGTACACAATGATTACTCCTATCAATCCAGTGTCACAACTATGCTTAACAACCTGAAATGGAGCTCTCTCGAGAACAGACGTTCTGATGACTTTTCCTATTTTTCAAAATCGTCCATGGGCTAGTTGCCATCCAAATGCCGTCATATGTCCAGCATCCCATGAGACTATCTAGACTGTCGCATCCATTAGCTTTTTCGTCAAATACACACACGCGTTGACTATTACAAATATTCATTCTTTCCGCTTGCTGATGTACAATGTGGCCTGCCGACTAACATTGCCATGCTGCTAGCTTAGATTCGTTCAAGCCGGCAGTTTGCCCTGTTAGCCACCAAATGCCATCAATTAAAACGCTGTCTTTTATCTTTTGAATTTCACTTTGTTCTCCATCGAACTTTTAACATACATAACACTTTCATCATTATTTCACCTTCACCTTATTTTACTCTTTCTTTTATCATCTTTTAAATTACTCACAACCGCACAGACGCACATCTGCACATAATCTTCGAAAGAGGGTGATGCAGTGTCCATAGATAGAGATAGATAGATAGATGGTCTATCGTAGTTTCCCTAAAAAAAAAAGTAAAATCATAAAATAAAAATAAAATTTGTTGTTTTGTCGTGATTAACATATATTTCATCTCAAAGTGAGAAAACTTTTACATTTTCAATCATGCTTCGCATTCGTGAAAATAGTTTTCTCATTTCTCAATGAAATAAAATATGTAATTCACTCCAAAACAACAAATATCCTCTATTTATTTATATCCTTTGATGTTTAACACTAATATTTCTGTTTTTAACCTGATAACAAGCAAATATATCCAAGACTTAGAACAGGACCCTGCCTAATGCCACAAACATTGCACGACCTTGAATTTAATGTATTCACATAAAAAAATTCTTACCATTATCTCAAATTAAAAATTGCATGACCTTGAACAAAATTTTAAAATTTGGTACGAGGGACTCTATCTGTTGATACAAACATACAATTTTAGGACTTCAGGACAGGAAACAAAATTTGATGACCTCAGCCTATGCCATTGAACATACACTCTGGAATTAAGTGTGTGAAAGTTATACATCTAAAACTAACATTACAATTGCATGACCTTGACCCATGCATGACCTTTAAAATACAATTCTGAATTGTTACACAACACAAGTCTTGTGTGTAACATTATTAGACACATCATATAATTAATCTAGCAACTGTTTTAATATTTTCTTAATTTTGGTCAATTCGTCAAAAGCTACTAAGTAGCGAAACACTACTACTGAGTAACGTAACATGTGTGTGCGAACAAATTTAACTATGAGCAAATATTAATGGGTAGATTATAATTCGGCAGACAAATTGGATTCAATCTTTGTTCCAAATTACACTAAGGACAGATAATCCATTACATACCTCAATAACAGGAATGCAAGATTTATTTCCCTTTTTATTCTACACACGCATTTATCACTTTTTGGTTAATATTAACTCCTTAATACACACACAAACGAGCATACTTATTTTATTTACAGAGAATAGTATACACCGAGAGGTAGAGGATTAACATACTTTTCCTACGGAATTGATTCCTGTTTTGTTTTCATGCCAGATGTTTTTTTTGTTGTATCGCTACTGCAGTAAGGGACCCTGGGTACATATTCCCTATGCTAAGCATGCAGTCGGACTATAATATATAAATCATCACAGAAGCAACTGTAGGGAGTGTTAACAAGTACCAGTTTAATATTTAACGCAATACTCATGTACTACCCCAGGGGCATTTTTGGTAAATACCAATGACAATAAGACGAGGAAGACGCAGTTTTTTAATTTCAGTCAATAGGGCTCAATATCAGTGACAGTATGTTCTAAAAATAAACTGAAGTGGTCAATGATTTCAGACAAACAGTTCATTACTTACACAGTATATATACAATTTTATAGGTTTATTATGTCAGACATCGGCTTGAGATGTTTACACAATGTATGATGTCACCGAGATTCAGCCCAGATTTATTCCTGTTGTAAAAAGTTGTATATTTGGTAAATCAACACTGCATACTGCTTAACAAATTGAAGACTATAACAATCTATCATGATAGGGAAATCTCACCCGAGTGTAAGAATTGTAACCAGGGACGAGGCTCAGCCGAGTTCTGGTTGCAATTCTGATCCCGAGGGCGAGATTTACCTTTCTTGCATACCGGACAAGGATATCCGTAATTTTACCGGGGCTAGATATTTCCATCTCACCCTAGGGTAGAGATAAAATTCACGTGCGCCAACATCCGGTATGCAGGAAAACATGCAAAACGTCAATAGCTGGCGGCGTCAACGCACAACATTTCTGATATGCAAGAAAAAGAAACTATCATGGGTATTCGGATCGGAACCTCGGCAGAGCCTCGGTTCCGATAAAAACACTTATACCTCGGGTTGGAATTCCCTATCTTCACCGGATACCCATGAAAGATATTATAATCTCACATGGGTAAACTCATGATGGATTCTTTTTCTTGCATATCATTGACATTTTGTGCGTTGACGTCGCCAATAACTATAATTTTGTAATGTTTTTTAACACAATGACGTCATGCATCTGTTCACGTTATTGACGTCATTATTGTTGCGCATGAATTTTTTCTCGACCCTAGGAGACGGAAATATCTAGCCCTGGTAAAATGATGGATATCCTTGTCCACATATGCAAGAAATACACAATATAACACAGGTTCAAACAGAGTTGTATCCAGGAACAAGAGGCCCAAGAGGGCCTGTGGATGCTCTACTGGCTAAAACAGCTCTTATAGATTTAGATAGATATAGCTAGATATCATAAGCTCTCTTCTCCTATAGATTTAACAAAGGAAAATACAATATAGCATTTTTCAACAAATCAAGGGCCATAACTCTGTTATTACTAACAAGATCTAGCTGGTTTTCGAAATTGTCCAAGATTTCATTGATATACTGCGCTTTGCACAACTAGACATCATACGGAGGCTTCCTGCCAAATTTCGTAGAAATCCAACAAGCCGTTTAATAGGAGTAGCGCCGACAAGAAATTTAAAATAAAAATGTCAAAGGGCCATAACTCAGTCAACAATCAGCGAACTGGAACAAAAGAGTGACATGCACAACTAGACATCTTACCGATGCTTCCTGCCAAGTTTCGTCGAAATTCAACAAGGCATTTAAGATTTGTAGCGCCGACAAGAAATTTTAAAGTAAGTGTCAAGTAATTAAAAAGATAATGAAAATTGTTTTTCAAAAAATTCAAAAATAAATTCAAATCTATCAAAAAAAAAAAAAAAAAAAAAAATTAAAAAAATTAAAAAAAAAAAAAAAAAAAAAAAAAAGGAATGTAATTGAAAAAAAAAAAAAAATCATTTTTTTTTTTTTTTTTTTTAAACTGTTACCCCCGGGGCGCGTCCAAATTTGACACCAGGGTCACAATTTGAACAAACTTGGTAGAGGACCATAAGCTGATGCTACATGTAATACATGAGAGCTCTGTGCCATGTGGTTCCAGAGAAGAAGTTTTTTTCAGGTTTTCCCTATACAAGCCTAAGTAAAACTGTGACCCCCAGGGTGGGGCCAAATGTGACCAAACCCCCAGGGTGGGGCCAAATGTGACCAATGGGTCACCATTTGAACAAACTTGGCAGAAGACCATAAGCTTATAGCAAATGCAAAATATGTAGAGAAGAAGATTTTTTCAGTTTTTCCCTATACATGTCTATGTAAAACATGTGACCCTTGGGCCGGGGCCAAATGTGACCCCAGGGTCACCATTTGAACAAACTTGGTAAAGGACCATAAGCATATAGCAACAGCAAAATATTAAACCTCTGGCTCTTGCAGTTTCAGAAAAGAAGATTTTTTAAGTTTTTTCCTATACATGTCTATTTAAAACATGTGATCCTTGGGGCGGGGCCAAATGTGACCCCAGGGTCACCATTTGAACAAACTTAGTAGAGGACCATAAGCTGATGCTACATGTAATACATGAGAGCTCTGTGCCATGTGGTTCCTGAGAAGAATTTTTTTTCTTCAGTTTTTCCCTATACAAGCCTATGTAAAACTGTGACCCCCGGGGTGGGGCCAAATGTGACCCCTGGGTCACCATTTGAACAAACTTGGTAGAGGACCACAAGCTTATAGCAAATGCAAAATATTAAACCTCTGGCTCTTGCATTTTCAGAGAAGAAGATTTTTTAAGTTTTTCCCTATACATGTCTATGTAAAACATGTGACCCTCGGGGCGGGGCCAAATGTGACCTGAGGGTCACCATTTGAATAAAACTTGGTAAAGGACCATAAGCTTATAGTAAATGAAAAATATAAAACGTCTGGCTGTTGTAGTTTCCGAGAAGATTTTTTTAAAAAAAAAATCCTATATAAGTCTATGTAAAAGTGTGACCCCCGGGACGGAGACAGTTTTGACCCCAGGGTCACCATTTGAACAAACTTGGTAGAGGACCATAAGCTGATGCTACATGTAATACATGAGAGCTCTGTGCTTTGTGGTTTCAGAGAAGAAGATTTTTGTCTATGTCTATATGAAAAACATGCAAAACCTCAATATACAAACTTTGGACCCCCGGGGCACGGGCATTTTTGACCCCGGGGACTTTTTTTGAACAATCTTGATAGTCTAGGCATTGGCGATCATTTTAAAAGAAAAACTGTTGAAATCTGTCCAGCGGTTCTGGAGAAGAAGATTTTTTAAGGTTTCGACCATATATGGTAATGGCAGCCATCTTGGATGTAGCGCTGACCTAATTTTAACAAATCTAAAAACCATTCATCTAAGGATCATCCATGTGAAGTTTGGTAAAATTAACCAAGCGGTTTCTGAGGAGAAGTCGTTTGAAGAAAAGTTAACGGACGACAGACAGACAGACAGACAGACAGACAGACGACGGACGACAGACAACACACCATCCCATAAGCTCTGCTGGCCCTTGGCCAGTAGAGCTAAAAATGATACCCAATACATTCTACAACTAAAACAAAAACTTCCTACACTAATCCCCTGGAGAAGAAGCAGTAACAGATGGCAAACGTTCTATAATTCTTAGGTAAATATAGGCACACTTCAGGGGACTTACTGTAGGTAACATTTCAGCTTTAGATACTTTGCTGTTTGCATCTGCAATAGCTGCAGAATCAGGATTTGCTGATGGAGAGGAGATGGGGAGTATCAGTTGGATAAATATAAAAAAACATGTTAATTTTGTTTGGGGTTCCTAATTTATAGGGATATAGTTGGGGATTTAGAGTTTCCATTTTATAGGTTGTAGATCTGTCAATCATATCACAATTCTATGTAAGGTATATTGGGGCACCACAATTCTATGTACGGTACACTGGGGCACCAACATTCTATGTAAGGTACATTATAGTACCACAATTCTACATAAGAACCAATGGAGTACCAAAATTCTAACTAAGGACCATTGGAGCACCACATTTCTATGTTAGGACCATTGAAGCACCACAATTCTATGTAAGGTACATTGGTGGAGTACCACAATTTCCATGTAAGGTACATTGGAGCTCCACAATTTTATGTAACGTATGTTGTTGCACCACAAATCCATGTAAGGTACATTGGAGCACCACACTTACAAATAATGTACATTGGAGCACTACCATTTTATGAAAGGTATGTTGGAGCACCACAATTCTATGTAAGGTACATTGGAGCACCACAATTTTATGTAAGGTATGTAGGAGCACCACAATTCCATGTAAGGTACATTGGAGCACCACAATTTTATGTAAGGTACGTTAGAGAACCACAATTCCATGTAAGGTACATTGGAGCACCACACTTACAAATAATGCACATTGGAGCACCACAATTCGATGTAAGGTAGGTTGGAACACCACAATTCTATGTAAGGTAGGTTGGAGCACCACAATTCTATGAAAGGTAGGTTGGAGCACCACACTTTTATGTAAGGTAGGTTGGAGCACCACACTTTTATGTAAGGTAGGTTGGAGCACCACACTTTTATGTGAGGTACACTGGAGCACCACAATTATATGTAAGGTACTTGGAGCACCACAATTCTCTGAAAGGTAGGTTGGAGCACTACACCTTTATGTAAGGTAGGTTGGAGCACCACACTTTTATGTGAGGTATATTGGAGCACAACAAGTCTATGTAAGGTACATTGGAGCACCACAATTCTATGTAAGGTAGGTTGGAGCACCACAATTCTATGAAAGGTAGGTTGGAGCACCACACTTTTATGTAAGGTAGGTTGGAGCACCACACTTTTATGTGAGGTACATTGGAGCACCACAATTTTATGTAAGGTACATTGGAGCACCACAATTCTATGTAAGTTACATTGGAGCACCACCATTCTATGTAAGTTACATTGGAGCACCACAATTCTATTTAAGTTACATTGGTGCACCACAATTCTATGTAAGGTACCTTGGAGCACAACAATTGTATGTAAAGTACACTGGAGCACCACACTTACACGTAAGGTACATTGGAGCACCACAATTTTATGTAAGGTATATTGCAGCACCACAATTTTACGTAAGGTATATTAGAGCACCACAATTCTATGCAAGTTACATTGGAGCACCACCATTCTATGTAAGGTACATTGGAGCACCATATTTATTTGTAAGGTATATTAGAGCACCTCAATTTTATGTAAGGTACATTGGAGCACCATAATTCTGTGTTAGGTACATTGGAGCACCACAATTCTATGTAAGGTACATTGGAGCAGCATAATTCTATATAAGGTACATTGGAGCACCACAATTCTATGTAAGGTACATTGAAGCACCACAATTATATGTAAGTTACATTGGAGCACCACAATTCTATGTAAGGTACACTGGAGCACCATAATTCTATGTAAGGTACACTGGAGCACCACACTT
This sequence comes from Cyrtodaria siliqua, assembly GCA_037043455.1. Lineage (NCBI taxonomy): Eukaryota > Metazoa > Mollusca > Bivalvia > Adapedonta > Hiatellidae > Cyrtodaria > Cyrtodaria siliqua. Next base: position 181,127 of record JAWPHD010001353.1, read on the forward strand.
ATATGTAAGGTATATTGGAGTACCATAATTCTATGTAAAGTACATTGGAGCACCACAATTCTATGTAAGGTACATTGGAGCACCATAATTCTATGTAAGGTGCATTGGAGCACCACAATTCTATGTAAGGTACATTGGAGCACCATAATTCTATGTAAGGTACATTGGAGCACCACAATTTCTATGTAAGGAACATTGAAGCACCATAATTCTATGTAAGGTACATTGGAGCACCATAATTATATGTAAGGTGAATTGGAGCACCAAAATTCTATGTAAGGTAGGTTGGAGCACCATAATTCTATGTAAGGTGAATTGGAGCACCATTATTCTATGTAAGGTAGGTTGGAGCACCACAATTATATGTAAGGTACATCAAGCACCACAAATTTATATAAGGTATATTGGAGCACCACAAATTCAGTGTAAGGTAACTGCAACACAAGCCATGCTGTTTTTTGCGCTTAGACTAGCTATTCATCTGATAATAATAATAATCAATTAATAATCAATAGTTTTTATAATAGAGTGGCTAGTCCATGATCTCCTATTCCGGGCTATGTTACCAGAAGGTCAAAGTAGACTGGCCACAGAGAATGACATAAAACTGTGACTTCTTAGCATTAAGAGCAGGCTTAATCATGCTATACGTAAGTTCAGTCTTCTTCAATAGTAAAGGGTGGTTGTATGGTGTCCCTTTTCCTCCCATTTTATCCTCATTCTACAATATAACCATATCGTGTTTCCTAATACTACAATATAACCATACCGTGTTTCCTCTTCCACAATATAACCATACCGTGTTTCCTCATTCTACAATATAACCATACTGTGTTTCCCATTCTACAATATAACAATACCGTTTTTCAGCCATTCTACAATATAACCATACCGTGTTTCCTCATTCTACAATATAACCATACCGTGTTTCCTCCTTCTACAATATAACCATACCGTGTTTCCTCATTCTACAATATAACCATACTGTGTTTCCTCTTTCTACAATATAACCATACCGTGTTTCCTCATTCTACAATATAACCATACCATGTTTCCCCATTCTACAATATAACCATACCGTGTTTCCTCATTCTACAATATAACCATACCGTGTTTCCCCATTCTACAATATAACAATACCGTGTTTCCCCATTCTACAATATAACCATACTGTGTTTCCCCATTCTACAATAGAACCATACCATGTTTCCCGTTCTACTATATAACAATATCATGTTTCCCTACAATATAACCATATCGTGTTTCCCCGTTCTACAATATAACCATACCGTGTTTTCTCATTCTACAATATAACCATACCATGTTTCCTCATTCTGCAATAGAACCATGCCGTGTTTCCCCATTCTACAATATAACCATACCGTGTTTCCTCATTCTACAATATAACCATACCGTGTTTCCTCATTCTACAACATAACCATACCGTGTTTCCTCATTCTACAATATAACCATATCATGTTTCCTCATTCTACAATATAACCATACCGTGTTTCCTCATTCTACAACATAACCATACCGTGTTTCCTCATTCTACAATATAACCGTAACGTGTTTCCTCATTCTACAATATAACCATACCATGTTTCCCTACAATATTACCATACTGCGTTTCCCCATTCTACAATATAACCATACTCTGTTTCCCTACATTATAATGATGCTGTGTTTCCCCATCCAAAAATATAACCATACCGTGTTTCCTCATTTTACAATATAACCATACCGTGTTTCCCCATTCTACAATATAACAATACTGTGTTTCCCCATTCTACAATATAACTATACTGTGTTTCCTCATTCTACAATAGAACCATACCATGTTTCCTGTTCTACAATATAACAATATCATGTTTCCCTACAATATAACCATATCGTGTTTCCCCGTTCTACTATATAACCATACCGTGTTTTCTCATTCTACAATATAACCATACCGTGTTTCCTCATTCTGCAATATAACCATGCCATGTTTCCCCATTCTACAATATAACCATACCGTGTTTCCTCATTCTACAATATTACCATACCGTGTTTCCTCATTCTACAACATATAACCATACCGTGTTTCCTCATTCTACAATATAACCATATCATGTTTCCTCATTCTACAATATAACCATACCGTGTTTCCTCATTCTACAACATAACCATACCGTGTTTCCTCATTCTACAATATAACCATACCATGTTTCCTCATTCTACAATATAACCATACCATGTTTCCCTACAATATTACCATACCGCGTTTCCCCATTCTACAATATAACCATACTGTGTTTCCCTACATTATAACGATGCTGTGTTTCCCCATCCAAAAATATAACCATACCGTGTTTCCTCATTCTACAATTTAACCAAACCGTGTTTCCTCATTCTACAATATAACCGTACCGTGTTTCCTCATTCTGCAATATAACCATGCCGTGTTTCCCCATTCTACAATATAACCATACCGTGTTTCCTCATTCTACAATATAACCATACCGTGTTTCCTCATTCTACAACATAACCATACCGTGTTTCCTCATTCTACAATTTAACCATTTTGCATAGCACCCGGGCACTACTTATAGGGGAAGTAGGGTAAGCATGCTGACTGGGATAACAGCCATTATAGAAAACTGCAGACACCACATGGGAATTTATTCCACAAATATTGACAATCATGCCAAACTTATTATTATAAAACAATTATTATGTATGCAACAATTGATAAAAGTTACATCAAATGCAAGCACAGTATAAGATGTGTGGATCTATAGAAGCTCCCCCTACCAGCTTCTCCTCCATCCCTTTCCTTTTAACCCAACCCTTCCAACACAAGCCAGTGCATTTTCTTTAGTATATAGTTAGATATATCTTGCCAAGAAACAAGCTTTATCACTAAATGCCCACTATCAAAAACAAACAGAAAATGCTGGATCCATAACTTATAATATATAGTTACTTAACGTATGTGTTGTTGTTGTTATTCAATGGTGTTTTACGTCATCTGATGATGTTCAATTTTTTAATGGTAGACTGCTGGCAGACCACCCACCTTTTCCTGGGTAGATCCAGTACTGTATACCTCCCGCCATGCATTTAAGAATCAACACTTTCTCCCTTATAAATCAAGCTTCCAGTGGGATTCGAACCCGCAGCGGTAAGAGGTGAGAAGGTTTCAAAGACAGCAACTGTACCATCCCAGCCATAGAGCTACTTCAAAGTGCAGATAAAGAGTGTGTTAACCCTTAACCTGCTACATACACCGACGAGATAAAGAATCACCTCATTCTAACTCATTGTACAATATAAGACGTTGTTGACGATAACGTCGTGTAAGAACTAGACCGCGGTAGGGCCTGCGGCAGATAATTCCCAGTTCTCTAAGCCGCTTTTTGACTGTATGTCGACTTACAGGGCATCCACGGTTACCTACAACTAAACGTGATGTGGATTCAGCCGTCAAAAATCTGTCACGCAGATGGCGCTGACGGATGTAATTATCCTGCCGTACTGACGTTACACGCGGTCTACCTGAACGTGGCCTATCGGCAAATGTTCCCGTGACTCTGACACGTCGAATGAGACGCAATATTGTCAAACGAGATACGTTAAATCGTCTAGCGACTTGTTTATGCGTTCACCCACATTCAAGCATGGCCAAAACTCGGGCCCTCTCTTCGGAATTTAGCCTCGGCATTATCAGAAACTGGATAATTGTCAGAAAATCTCTCAAAATATGGTTGTGTGTCGACTAACACATGTACCAGTGTAAAATTCACTCGATAAAACCACATGGTTGACACGCACGGGCTGCACGAGCAAATCGTGAGCAGGTACATGAATTTAACAATGGCTGAATAAAATCATACGAGTTTAGGTTGGTTGGATTTATCGGTCACAGTAGATGTACATTTCTGACATTGCAACCCAAATTTAAACTTTGTAACGAAATTAACGCCAACCTTCGATGAGGCGTTTCTTTATCTTGTCAGTATATATATATATAATGGACTGTTCTTTCTTTGAATTAAGACCAGTCCATTTATGTGAGAAAGGGCTGTTTTGGAGAAAATGACTGATCAGCAGCTGGACATTGCAAGGCTGAACTGGGTTTACAATGGACGCAAAGGCTATTATAGTTGTTCTTAGTGTGTTAAGGGTTAATGAATACAGGAAAAGGTTAAAGTGCCAAAACAGTTCCTAGTTAACGAACACAAACACTGGTGTTCATTTCCGAAATATGATTGCTTCTATTGATTGATCATCTCCACTTTATGATGGAAGTGCTACCTAGGGTATTATATTTGACAATATAGATGTTAGTTATAAAAGCATTGCCTCTATTTGGCATAAAGAAGTAACTTCTACAAAATATGGTTACTTTATGCCAAGGATAAAACTGTATGTGACCTACATTTGAAAATTAGGTCAATAATATGTAGGTCATAATGACACACCTTTAATTTTGTAGAAAATAAATTTTAATTTTGGTCATCACGGTCTCTGGGTTTCAGTTGAATAAGATGCTTTTCTGACTGATAATATCAACGTTATCAAAGAAGGGTCAACCAACAAACAACTGACCACTGTACAAGATGGGTCAGAAAACACAACAACAGGCAAGGGGGTGTGGGTGAGGGGTGGAAGAGAAGGGTGAGGTGGAGAGGTGGTCGCAAATAATCAAATAATTTACCACCACTTTACAAGATTGGTCAGTAAGATGAGTCAGTATGACACACAACCAGATAACCAAATCAATGGCACTGTTGTCACAGTGGTCAGAGATTATCTTGAAGGACCAGAAAAAGCAAAAAGTGCACTCAAGTCAATTACCGGCCTGTCTCAATTAACATGTAATCCCTGTTCATCTGCACTAGAGTACATAATTGATGGCTCCCAGGGTACCCTGGACTTGATTGATGGCAGCTCTCCAGATTTCGAGGCACACTTATGGTGGCTGAGTCAATATTACAAATCCCATTTGGGTCAATATCACTGCTTGAGCTCATAAAGCTGCAAATTTATCAATACTAAAAGACTGCTGGGAGTAAAACACAATACAAAACAAATTGTATTTTAATAATAATTAATAATTGGACGTTGGTTAACAGCTCATAAGCGTATTATAGGTTAAAACAGTATTTTAAAAGCTTATTAAATGTGTTTTTATTTCTCACATAACTTGCCATGTGGGAATGTGATAAGTGCGGGAGCCATGAAATATTTATCACAATACACTAGTGTAATAAATATGCAAATAAAGGCTGAATCATTATTCTGTCTTATTCGTTATGTGTGATTTAATGAAATGGTTGCACATTTAGCATATCGAACATCTATTTATTTAAATCGAAAACATTTATTTTAATCACAAGCTTTGAGGTAAATCTTGTGGCGATTTAATAAATATTTTTCATATTAAGTGATGTGTTGCAGATTTAATTATAATGTTGCACATTTTTTTAATCGAATGTAAATTTATTTAAATCGCAAACATTTATTTCAAACAAAACCATTTATTATTAAATCATGTGGCGATTTAAAATGGACATGCACATTTTGTAAAAATATGGTTTCTATTTAAGCGATACGATGCAGATTTAATTAAATTGTTACACATTTATTATATTGAATGTTGATTTATTTAAATGTCGGACAGTCCATGTTAAATAGTGAAAACAGGATGGAGCTAATAATAGTTTTTTATCATTGGCACTCCTACTGCCACACTGGAAGACCACTCCGTCGACACAAAACGGATACCCCACCCAGTCATATCATTTTGACAATGAGGCGACCAATTCAAGCACTGCCTTTTATATGCATAATGTCAAGCAATAGGGCTACTAGTACCATGCATAATGTCAAGCAAGAGGGCTTCTAGTACCATGCATAATGTCAAGCAAGAGGGCTACTAGTACCTTGCATAACATCAAGCAAGAGGGCTACTAGTACCAGGCATAATGTCAAGCAAGAGGGCTACTAGTACCATGCATAATGTCAAGCAAGAGGGCTACTAGTACCTTGCATAACATCAAGCAAGAGGGCTACTAGTACCATGCATAATGTCAAGCAAGAGGGCTACTAGTACCATGCATAATGTCAAGCAAGAGGGCTTCTAGTACCATGCATAATGTCAAGCAAGAGGGCTACTAGTACCTTGCATAACATCAAGCAAGAGGGCTACTAGTACCATGCATAATGTCAAGCAAGAGGGCTACTAGTACCATGCATAATGTCAAGCAAGAGGGCTACTAGTACCTTGCATAACATCAAGCAAGAGGGCTACTAGTACCATGCATAATGTCAAGCAAGAGGGCTACTAGTACTATGCATAATGTCAAGCAAGACGACTACTAGTACCTTGCATAATGTCAAGCAAGAGGGCTACTAGTACCATGCATAATGTCAAGCAAGAGGGCTACTAGTACCATGCATAATGGCAAGAAGTAGGGCTTCTAGTATCATGCATAATGTCAAGAAGTAGGGCTACTAGTACTATGCATAATGTCAAGCAAGACGACTACTAGTACCATGCATAATGTCAAGCAAGAGGGCTACTAGTACCATGCATAATGTCAAGAAGTAGGGCTACTAGTACCATTTTTATGAAGTCTTTAGTGTGGCCTGGGAGGGGATTAAATGCAGGACCTCTCCCAGTCCACCTCTACCCATAAGACATCATGTGACCTGGGAGGGGATTTAATGCAGGACCTCTCCCAGTCCACCTCTACCACTAAGACACCACTGTGACCCGGGAGGGAATTTAATGCAGGACCTCTCCCAGTCCACCCCTACCCATAAGACACCATGTGACCCGGGAGGGGATTTAATGCAGGACCTCTCCCAGTCCACCTCTACCACTAAGACACCATGTGACCCGGGAGGGGATTTAATGCAGGACCTCTCCCAGTCCACCTCTACCATAAGACACCATGTGACCCGGGAGGGGATTTAATGCAGGACCTCTCCCAGTCCACCTCTACCACTAAGACACCACTGTGACCCGGGAGGGGATTTAATGCAGGACCTCTCCCAGTCCATCTCTACCACTAAGACACCACTCTGACCCGGGAGGGGGTTTAATGCAGGACCTCTCCCAGTCCACCTCTAGCACTAAGACACCACTGTGACCCGAGAGGGAATTTAATGCAGGACCTCTCCCTGTCCACCTCTACCACTAAGACACCACTGTGACCCGGGAGGGAATTTAATGCAGGGTCTCTCCCAGTCCACCTCTACCACTAAGACACCAAGTGACCCTGGAGGGAATTTAATGCAGGGCCTCTCCCTGTCCACCTCTACCACTAAGACACCACTGTGACCCCGGAGGGAATTTAATGCAGGGCCTCTCCCAGTCCACCTCTACCATTAAGACACCGATGTTACCCGGGAGGGAACTTAATGCAGGACCTCTCCCAGTCCACCTCTACCATTAAGACACCACTGTGACCCGGGAGGGGATTTAATGCAGGACCTCTCCCAGTCATCCTCTACCACTAAGACACCACTGTGACCCGGGAGGGAATTTAATGCAGGACCTCTCCCAGTCCACCTCTACCACAAAGACACCACGTGACCCAGGAGGGGATTTAATGCAGGACCTCTCCCAGTCATCCTCTACCACTAAGACACCACTGTGACCTGGGAGGGGATTTAATGCAGGACCTCTCTAAGTCCACCTCTACCACTAAGACACCACTGTGACCTGGGAGGGGATTTAATGCAGGACCTCTCCCAGTCCATTTCTACCACTAAGACACCACTGTGACCCGGGAGGGGATTTAATGCAGGACCTCTCCCAGTCCACCTCTACCACTAAGACACCACTGTAACCCAGGAGGGAATTTAATGCAGAACCTCTCCCAGTCCACCTCTACCATTAAGACACTACTGTGACCCGGGAGGGGATTTAATGCAGGACCTCTCCCAGTCCACCTCTACCATTAAGACACCACTGTGACCCGGGAGGGGATTTAATGCAGGACCTCTCCCAGTCCACCTCTACCATTAAGACACCACTGTGACCCATGAGGGGATTTAATGCAGGACCTCTCCCAGTCCACCTCTCCACTAAGACACCACTGTGACCCGGGAGGGGATTTAATGCAGGGCTTCTCCCAGTCCACCTCTACCATGATTTTTTCTAACAAAAGGACGGACGGACGCATGTACGGACGGATTGATTACTATATGCCTCCCTTCAGGGACATAAAAAGGCAAAAAGTCTGGTGCAGTGTAAAACATAGATGCACCTCTCCTCTGCCTCTTTTTTTTTTTACCAATATGAGTTCCATAACTACAGGTGTTTCTTGGGCAATCTGTCTGACCATCCAACTTAACCAAGACAAGGTGACCATTAACATTGTGAACAAGTTTCATGTAGACTGAAACATAAAGAATTAAGTTATAGTGGGATTTTTTTGATTTTTAACTTATACCAATTTAAGGGGTTCTGGAGCAATCAGGTTGGTTAACCAACTTGACCTAGACATGGTGATTATAAAAATTGTGACCAAGTTTCATAAAGATTAGAATATAAATACGTAATTATGCAGAATCCACTTTTTATTTGTGGTTTTTACCATTCAAGTGCTATAACTCCCGTGTTTCTGTTATAATCAGGCTGGTTATCAATTAAACTTAAATCTATACATTCTGACTATTACACTGCGACCAATTTTTTTAAAAAATTACTGAACTGAGAACGAAATCCAAAAATGAGATGGACAGATCGACCGACCGACCAACAAGAGTAATACACACCCTCTTATTCGAAAGGGAGCATACTCCTGGTAAACAACAATGAGTAGCATTTCTTGGAGGACCTCTTAATGTTGCTTCCATCCAAGATTCAATGTCATCCAAGATTCAATGTCATCCAAGATTCAGCGTCATCCAAGATTCAGTGTCAGAACCTTCAGTAATGTAATGCAAAACAATCACAGTCAGAGTTTTCCAATAACATTACTAATTCTTGTGGTCATTAATGTAATAATTGACAAGTGGAATGGCTGACACAGTATTCAACTGGACATCTACCAGAGACTGATACTGTCTTTCTACAAATATTGGACAATTCTGATTATCAAAAAAAAATCAAAAAAATCAGAGTATCATGACAGCCTCATTTCCGATGAAGGGTTTACGAGACACCTTTAACATGCACAGGGTACTGCTCTTCCTGCATATGGGACCGATGGCTTTACATTCACTCATGTGGATGGCATTACTTCTACATACTTTTATACCCCATAAAACTCTAGATAGTTTACTGTTTGAGAAACTCCACAATAGATTTTGTAAATATTTACTTGGAGTGCATAAAAAGTCCTCTAATTTTGCTTGTAGACTTGAGCTCGGTAGAGAAAGAATTTTCAATTATATAACTTCACTTGCATTAAAATTAAATGAACACTTAATCCAGCTTCCAGCTAATAGATTTTTAAAAGAAGTGTATAATGTTGATAAGGCCCTTAATTCAATGAAGGTCAAAGGTCACGGTATTCTTTTATCAATAACCCTTTAAATAAATATACAGATGTAGCCTCCAAAACCATTGGATGCTAAACAAATTCCACAAACAATCTCACAGAAGTATACTGCAGATATCACTGCTGAAATTAATTCTTTAAAATAGCAAATTGTACGACAATAAACTTCATAATTATTTGTTATTTGGACTCATTAAATTAATTACCGTACAAAAGAACTTACACAAATTTGAATTGGTTCACAAGATTTACTTATAGAACGGGGTCATTATTTTAAACCTATATTATCACGTGAAAATATACTTTGCACTATGTAATCAAACTGAAGATGAAGTAAATTCTATTATATTTTGTAAAAAATGTACGGAACTTAGGAAACCGTTATTTAAACAGTTTAACATTAACATACCTGATCTGTGTACCACTCTGATGCAACTTTTGCTATTTTAAAACATTAACTCAACCCAGTTAATGTTAAAGATGTAATTTTACGTCACCATTATCAATAAGATAGTTCTGTTGTTATTATAGTTAAGATATTTATCTTACTTGTTAAATGAATATATGGAAGACACCTTTTTTATGCAATGGTTTTTTGAATAAAAAATATTCTATTTTATTCTACATACTGTTACACTACCTTGCCCGAGTAAGTTTACCAAAGGACTGCATTTGAAAACAAGAGGTCAATGACCTTGAAGCTCTACTGATTGATTTTGATTTCAGGAAGTAGTCGCTACAGACTTGTTTTTTGAAAATTTATTTTTTAGCCGTGGCGGCCATCTTGAATTTCCGGCCGACCTGAAATTTTGCTAGGATCAATTATACATCAAGAGCAACATTCCTGTGAAGTTTCATGAAAATCCGTCAAGTAGTTTCAGAGGAGTAGTCGCTACAAGTTTTCATTATACAACTCTAGGTAAACAAAGATGGCCACTGGCAGCCATGTTTAACGTCGAATCAAAATAATGTTTGACTCTGATAACCATCATGTCATGCTGATCATTTTACAAAAAGTCCCATATCAATATCACTTATAGTTTTCAAGACGTAGTCGCTACAAACTTCATTTTTAAAAATCTATTTTTAGCTGTGGTGGCCATCTTGAATTTCCGGCCAATCTGAAATTTTGCTAAGATCAATTAGACATTAAGAGCAACATTCCTGTTAAGTTTCATGAAAATCCGCCAAGTAGTTCCAAAGGAGTAGCCGCTACAAGTTTTTACTATATAACTCTATGTAAACAAAGATGGCCGCTGGCAGCAATGTTTAACGTTGAATCAAAACAATTTTTGACAAGGACCAACATCATGTCATGCTGATCATTTTAGAAAAAAGTCCCATATCAATATCACTTATAGTTTTTCAAGAAGAAGTCGCTACAAACTTGTATTTTGAAAATTTATTTTTAGCTGTGGGGGCCATCTTGAATTTCCGGCCAACCTGAAATTTTGCTAGGATCAATTAGACATCAAAAGAAACATTCCTGTGAAGTTTCATGAAAATCCGTCAAGTAGTTTCAGAGGAGTAGTCGCTACAAGTTTTCATTATATAACTCTATGTAAACAAAGATGGCCGCTGGCAGCCATGTTTAACGTCGAATCAAAACGATATCAATATCACTTATAGTTTTCAAGAAGTAGTCGCTACAAACTTGTTTTTTAAAAACCTATTTTTAGATTTGGCGGCCATCTTGGATTTCAACATGAATTTTTGCTAGGATCAACTAGACTTCATGGGCAACATTTCTGTAAAGTTTCATGAAAATCCATTCAGTAGTTTCAGAGGAGTAGTCGCTACAAAAAAAAATTTACAGACAGATGGACCATGGCTTTAGCTCTGCTGATCTCTGATCAGTCGAGCTAACAACAGGGAATGAATCCAACGTGAATGCAACCTTGGAACGCTGGATTAAGAGGAAAGTAGACTAACCACTCAGTTACTGCGGATCCACCACAGAAAAGGCAAGAGTATATAGTATGTCAATAGCGACAAATTACTTTGGTTGACTATTTTGGCCCTTATTTGTGTGAACAGTATTTGCTATAATATTATTTGCTAATGACAAAGTGAATAACTACAAGGCAACGGCCTACATGTCCAAACATGTTGTGAAGTAGTCCAGATTTTTTATTTGACCACCAACAGTAATGTAAATCCAAAGTCTTTAGAGAAATTCGTTCCTTACATATCATATTCAATTTAATTAATGTCACTAACAGTGGAGGATGCATGTCGTAGCACAGACCAGATATGACCTATATTTCATCCAAATTAGGTCATAGCAACCAGAAATTCCGCAAATGATGTTAGATGCATATAAGTAACATTCTGTGAAATTTTGGTAAAATCCTGCTAGAAAGATGAAAGATATGCATGTCGTAGTGGTCCGAATGTGACCTATATTTCGTCCAAAGTAAGTCACAGCAACAAGAAATTCTGCAAATGATGTAAGCTGTACATAAAGAACATTCTGGTGAAATTTGGTGAAAGTCCTGCAAGCAATAAGCAAGAGATGCATGTTGGAGCATGGTCAGGATGTGACCTATATTTAGTAAGTAGGTCACAGCGATGCGAAATTTGGCACATGATGTTAGATGCATATAAGGGACATTCTGGCGAAAATCATGATAGATTCAAGATAGGCATGTTGTAGCGGAGACCAGACGTTCGACTAAATTTGTCGATATTTGGTCACAGGACCCGAAATTCTGCACATGATGTTAGATGCATGTAAGGAACATTCTGGTGAAAATCCTGCAAGAAAGAAGCAAGATACACATGTCTTAGCATCGACCAGACGTGACCTATATTTCATCGAAAGTAGGTCACAGCGACCCAAATTATTGTAAAACAATGAGCCAAGTGACTGGTATCTACAAATGGAGGACACTGAAATTGAATTGAACGTTGTTTAAATTGAGGCTTATCAACATATAACAGGCTATTTAGAGCCGCCCCAGAGAGAACCTGCCCTACTCTTACTTAAACAAACAGATTCCTATAATGGATCTTTAATATGCTCCAAGGGTAGACTCTGATACACATCCCCATTGGAAGGACAAGGCTATGGGAAAGTGTCTTGCACGCTTAACTCTGAAGAAACTCAATGACACCGGTGACGAGGAATATTTTCTGTGATAATGTACTAGATGGGCGAGTCTTAAACTTTGCAATTTGTATCTGCATTGGAGTGGAAGCTTGGACAAGTTGTGATGGAGGCCACACCATATGGATGTTTTTGTTTTTTTGGAATGAGGATACACAATATTGGTGTTGTCCATGACTAAGACCTCACTATAACGTTATTGTCTTCAGATTTATGGCACCTTACAACTGAAGAAGAGATCAATTATGGATTGAATTGAATGTTGTTTAACGGCTCATCAACACAGTATAGATTATTTAGAGCCGCCGGGGAAGGATACATAGGAATCCGGGAACCTGCCCTACTCTTATTATCGAATAGATTTCTATAGTTCTTTAACGTGCTCGGAGGGTAGACCGATACACGGGACCGCCCGGTTTACGTCCCCATCTGACGGACGAGGCTATGGGAAAGTGTCTTGCCCAAGAACACACCGATGGAACTCAGTGGCACCATGGAGGATTGAACCCGGGGCCTCCGGTTACAAATCCGCCGCACTACCGACTGCGCCACGCCAGATCAATTATGAAACTGCCTGCTTACAAAACGCCATTACTTAAGAAAGTCACTTTCATCTATTTGAATGAGGAAGTAATTAAAAACAAAGTGTTAACATGACTGGCCAATATTCTGTCTTCTGAAGGACTAAAAAATAAAACAAATGCACTAGATTGGTTTTCCACTTGTTAGTTTAAATTCTCATATCAAGGCGTGGTGCCGGGGAGAATACAGTCTCCATGAAATATAACCTGGCGTGGAGCCTGGACGAAAACATCATCAAAGAAAAATGAAACATAATAATTTAGTAAACTCTTTATTAAAACTGGCTTTTCCCTCCAACCCATATTTTAGTTAAAAGAAATGTACTTGTGATTCTTTAAAAAACGTTTATAAAACATATTAACAAGTAAATGTAGATACAGCAGGTGTGTCAACAAGTAAATGTAGATACAGCAGGTGTGTCAACAAGTAAATGTAGATACAGCAGGTGTGTCAACAAGTAAATGTAGATAAAACAGGTGTGTCAAGAAGTAAATGTAGATACAGCAGGTGTGTCAACAAGTAAATGTAGATAAAACAGGTGTGTCAACAAGTAAATGTAGATACAGCAGGTGTGTCAGTCAACAAGTAAATGTAGATACAACAGGTGTGTCAACAAGTAAATGTAGATACAGCAGGTGTGTAAACAAGTAAATGTAGATAAAACAGGTGTGTCAAGAAGTAAAGGTAGATCAAACAGGTGTGTCAAGAAGTAAATGTAGATAAAACAGGTGTGTCAAGAAGTAAATGTAGATAAAACAGGTGTGTCAAGAAGTAAATGTAGATAAAACAGGTGTGTCAAGAAGTAAATGTAGATAAAACAGGTGTGTCAAGAAGTAAATGTAGATAAAGAAGATATTGTACTGTCTGAATATATATTATCAAATTTATTTCACAAAATTTAAAATAACACGGACATAAACTTTATCAAATTACTGAAAAAGTCCCAAGAATCACAGCCATTGGTGTTTACGTTATTATGCAGTTTCATTGCAGTCCCATAGTAGTTTTTGAGTTATGCCACGGACAAGAATTATAAGTATAAAATTACAAAGGGCAGTAACTCTAATTTGAATGAAGTTATTTTTGGTTATTGTGCTCTGCACTTCCTCGCATTGCCCTCTATCATTTAAGACATCATCAAAGACAAACAGACAGACAAAGCAGCAACTATAGAATGACCCCTCTTTATTCTTAAGGGACTGAAAACAATGAATGAGCCTAAAAATGATGCATTATATATAAGCAAATTTTTGCGCAGTACATGTAATACGTGTCATCCAGTCACTAAGGTTACGCACCAGGGTTAATTTAGGCATTTTATGCACCAGATTTCATTCAAAATCTATTCTGAATTCAAATTTTACAACTGAACAACACGATGATATCACCATATTTAGATTGTATTACATCTGTATCATGAACAGCACGATGATATCACCATATTTAGATTGTATTACATCTGTATCATGAACAGCACGATGATATCACCATATTTAGATTGTATTACATCTGTATCATGAACAGCACGATGATATCACCATATTTAGATTGTATTACATCTGTATCATGAACAGCACGATGATATCACCATATTTACAACTGAACAACACGATGATATCACCATATTTAGATTGTATCACATCTGTATCATGAACAGCATGATGATATAACCATATTTAGATTGTATTACATCTGTATCATGAACAGCACGATGATATCACCATATTTACAACTGAACAACACGATGATATCACCATATTCACAACTGAACAACAGGATGATATCACCATATTTACAACTGAACAACACGATGATATCACCATATTTAGATTGTATTACATCTGTATCATGAACAGCACGATGATATCACCATATTTAGATTGTATTACATCTGTATCATGAACAGCATGATGATATCACCATATTTAGATTGTATTACATCTGTATCATGATGATATCACCATATTTAGATTGTATTACATCTGTATCATGAACAGCACGATGATATCACCATATTTACAACTGAACAACACGATGATATCACCATATTTACAACTGAACAACAGGATGATATCACCATATTTACAACTGAACAACACGATGATATCACCATTAAAAAAAAATTGAAATTGAAAAAATAAAAATATAAATCAAAAAAAAAAAATTAAAAAAAAATGTTACCCTCGGGGCGCGTCCAAATTTGACACCAGGGTCACCATTTGAACAAACTTGGTAGAGGACCATAAGCTGATGCTACATGTAATACATGAGAGCTCTGTGCCATGTGGTTCCAGAGAAGAAGATTTTTTTCAGTTTTTGCCTATACAAGCCTATGTAAAACTGTGACCCCCAGGGTGGGGCCTAATGTGACCAATGGGTCACCATTTGAACAAACTTGGTAGAAGACCATAAGCTTATAGCAAATGCAAAATATTAAACCTCTGGCTCTTGCAGTTTCAGAGAAGAGGATTTGTTAAGTTTTTTCCTATACATGTCTATGTAAAACATGTGACATGGGGGCGGGGCCAAATGTGACCCCAGGGTCACCATTTGAACAAACTTGGTAAAGGACCATAAGCTTATAATAAATGTAAAATATCAAACCTCTGGCTCTTGCAGTTCCAGAGAAGAAGATTTAAAAAAAAAACATCCTATATAAGTCTATGTAAAACTGTGACCCTCGGGGCTGGGACAAATTTGACCCCAGGGTCACCATTTGAACTAACTTAGTAGAGGACCATAAGCTGATGCTACGTGTAATACATGAGAGCTCTGTACCATGTGGTTCCAGAGAAGAAGATTTTTTTCAGTTTTTCTCTATACAAGCCTATGTAAAACTGTGACCCCTGGGGTGGGGCCAAATGTGACCCCTGGGTCACCATTTGAACAAACTTGGTAGAGGACCACAAGCTTATAGCAAATGCAAAATATTAAACCTCTGGCTCTTGCAGTTTCAGAGAAGAAGATTTTTTAAGTTTTTCCCTATACACGTCTATGTAAAACATATGATCCTTGGGGCGGGGCCAAATGTGACCCGAGGGTCACCATTTAAACAAACTTGGTAAAGGACCATAAGCTTATGGTAAATGCAAAATATCAAACCTCTGGCTGTTGTAGTTTCCGAGAAGAAGATTTTTTAAAAAAAAATCCTATATAAGTCTATGTAAAACTTAGTAGAGGACCATAAGCTGATGCTACATGTAATACATGAGAGCTCTGTGCCTTGTGGTTTCAGAGAAGAAGATTTTTTAAAGTGTTTTCCTATATGTCTATATGAAAAACATGCAAAACCTCAATATACAAACTTTGTACCCCCGGGGCACGGCCATTTTGACCCCGGGGACTTTAAACTTGATAGTCTAGGCGTTGGCGATCATTTTAAAAGAAAAACTGTTGAAATCTGTCCAGCGGTTCTGGAGAAGAAGATTTTTTAAGGTTTCGACCATATATGGTAATGGCAGCCATCTTGGATGTAGCGCTGACCTAATTTAAGCAAATCTAAAAACCATTCATCTAAGGATCATCCATGTGAAGTTTGGTCAAAATTAGCCAAGCGGTTTCTGAGGAGAAGTCTTTTGAAGAAAAGTTAACGGACGGACGGACGATGGACGACGGAAGACGACCATCCCATAGAGCTAAAAAACAATAAAATTCCAATAAAATTTGAAAGGTAACATTTAATTTTCAGTATTTATTGACATTTGCACTAGAGTTTGTTACTGCCTAATGGTGCTAGGGGTGTGTGACAGGTGTTGTATCTAGTATATTACCTCTTCTGAACAGACTCAATAAAACCAAGTAGGCTACTTTTCTCTCTTGTTTGTGTTTGTTGATTCCAAGGCATCCATTTTTCAGTATTTATTATTATTATAGTTACATGTTGACAACAGAACATCAATTTTAGAATACCACAACAAGAATGCTCCTATTTTTGCCTTTGTAGCTAGCAGCATAGCTATGGATAGATAGATCAGCATAGCTATGGATAGATAGTAAGCTCCAGTTGTAGATGCATATCCAGTGTATTGGTTAATGGTTTCGATACCTCAATACAGAACAGTAGCTGTATATTACCCCAGGAGATCTATTAGTTTCCACAGAAGCTATATGTACAGCCAGCTGATAAGGCATACTGGCTTACTGTTCTCTCGTACAGCTTCTATATAGCTTACTTAATTTATGGAGGTGAATTTAAATAAACTTAGATTTGATACATTATACATACCTGGGATATTCAAACATCCACCTATTTTTGATTGTGCGTGAAACTTCACTGGGATTTCACTGATATCACAGAGGCTGTTAGGAGTGTTGGAACAGTTTGTCTGATAATATATATTTTATTTTTGTTTACATCTACTTTAATACACTTAACAGATGCCATCTGTAGCTGTATGTTACGACTGTATTAAAGGCATAGTGTGCAACTGATAATAGTT
This sequence comes from Cyrtodaria siliqua, assembly GCA_037043455.1. Taxonomy (NCBI): domain Eukaryota; kingdom Metazoa; phylum Mollusca; class Bivalvia; order Adapedonta; family Hiatellidae; genus Cyrtodaria; species Cyrtodaria siliqua. The sequence continues at coordinate 198,760 of JAWPHD010001353.1, forward strand.
ATATCTTACACTGGATAGGCATTAAAGGTAGAAAAGTGAAAATCTAGATTTGTGCAACAATTAAAGTTGAAAGTCATACCTAAACCTTACTTATCAGACATCCACAGCAGGGCACTTTGTTGGAACTTAAATAATGGACTGTGATTACATGTTGGGTAAATAGTAGAAACGGATATTCACACAGCTTGAAAAGTTTGCAACATACAAGAGAGCATCAAATGAAGAGTTCCAGGTTAGTGTTTTATTATAACAGCATTACTAACGTATATTCAGACATGAGTGAAAAAACAAACAATACATATCACATGTTTGAACTCCAAAACTGAACTAGAAATCCGTAAGGGCTAAGTTTACATCTGTAATATTAAAACGAATATTACAGGCTTTTTCTGCAAGAATCATAAATTTTAAAAATGTTCCAATTCGTGATAAAAATGTCTTACCAATCGAAATAACACTGTGTTGTTTATTTCTTAAATTTGAATTTGCCAAATATTTTGGCTGGAATTGGGCATACAATGTTTAAATTAACCCTGGTGCGCAACCTGGGATAGAATATATTGCTGTGCAAAATGCATTTCCTTGCAATAACGGGTCATTTTAAGCTCATTCAAAACGTTTAAACACTTTAAGAAAGAAAATATAATTATGTATCAAAGTCAGACCCCTAGACCCCAATCAAAGTCAGACCCCTAGACCCCAATAAAACGCCAGACATGGCTTGCTCAGATACTCATTCTCAACTGTCTTCATGAATCGAGTCTTCGAAGTATATAACTCGAGTTATATCAAACATTACCGTGTGTGCGTGTATTTCTAAGGATTATAGTCCCTCCACCTACAACAGGCGTCCTACCCGATGATTATAGGCACAATACCTTGACTTATTATTTCTGTACAATTTTGACCTTAAAAATGCTTGCATATATAATTAAATAAAATATTGAGATTTCAATTGTCTTGTTATTCTACCAAATGTTTAAGATATAGTATTGTAGCAATTCATATATAGAACTTTAGTAATATGTAAAAACAATTTGCATTTGACTATTCTTATAATTAATATTAACGGGATGTCTTGAGTTTTTAAATATCAAGATTGCCGTGTGTCCCTTTAATACCGATACTTAGCTGCTATATCCAAAATATACCAGAAAATGCATTTTCTGCATATTTGGTGTCAGGCTGGATAGATTTTTCTCAATAACTACAGAAATGGAAACATGCATGTCAAGCCTGCAGCATGTAGCCATTTATCACATAGTCGAGCATCAATACTGTACGTCTATCTATCATGGATGGAGATTGTGCTGCCACTGGATAACTGATGAATATATTATTAGTTATTAATTCATGAGTAATGGGTGAAATTAGGAAGAAATTAATGAACTGAGTTATGTTTTAGGGGGCTGCAACACCTAAAAGGTTGTATGGCCACTAACCGGAATGAACATGCCAGGCTCATCCTCCATTTACATCAAGATATAATTTTGAGAATGGGCCTAGAACCATATAACCTGCAGAAATGCAGAGTTGCTGCAAAGTTTGAAAAATGAAAGAAAGAATTAAGGGAGAAAAGAAGGAAGAACAAGAAATCTCACAGTAAGTGACAAATGCCCCCGAAGCGACCTGTAAGTGTGACCTTGACCTTGGAGCAATATGAAACCAACAGATATATTTAAAAAAAAAAAAAAAAAAAAAAAAAAGTATTGTAAAAAAAAAAAAAATATTAAAAAAAAAAATTAAAAAATAAAAATAATAGTAATAAAACAAATGAATGAAATAAAATTTAAAAAAAAAAATTAAAAAAAAAATATTCAGAAAGAAAAAAAAAAAAAAAATAAAAAAAAAAATAAATAAATAAAATTAAAAAATAAATAACAAAAAAAATCACAAAACAAAAAATTAAGAAATAGATCTAAATGAAAAAAAATTAATGAATTAAAACAAGTTATTTGAAAATCTGTCCAGGAATGCCCGAGTTATTGTCTCACACAATTTGACCTTTAATGACCTCTAAGTGTGACCTTGACCTTGGAGCGACGGACCTGGATTTTGTGCGCGACATGTCGTCTGGTTGTGCTGAGCACTTGTGCAAAGTTATTTGAATATCCGTCCAGGAATGCCAGAGTTACTGACTGGACACAATTTAACCTTGACCTCTAAATGTGACCTTGACCTTGGAGCCACGGACCTGGGTTTTGTGCAAGACACGTCGTCTAGTTGTGGTGAGCAACTGTGCCAAGTTATTTGAAAATCTGTCCACGAATGTCAGAGTTATTAACCAGACACGAAAGCACTTTGTTTTGACCTTTGACCTCTAAGTGTGACCTTGACCTTGGAGCCACGGACCTGGATTTTGTGCGTGACACGTCGTCTTGTTGTGGTGAGCAATTGTGCGAAGTTATTTGAAAATCCGTCCATTATTGTCAGATATATGAAGCGGACACGATTGTACAGACGAACGGACAACCTCTGACCTCTAAGTGTGACCTTGACCTTGGAGCCACGGACCTGGATTTTGTGCGCGACATGTCATCTTGTTGTGGTGAGCATTGTGCGAAGTTATTTGAAAATCTGTCCATTATTGTCAGAGTTATGAAGGGGACACGATTGTACAGACGAACGGTGACAAACGGAAATCACAAACGGAAAGACAGTGCGACTACTATATGCCACCCTTCGGGGGCATAATAGAAGGGGGCATAATAAAGGAATGAAGGACAGAATTGATTTTTGAGTTTATATATACATTTTTTTGATAATTTGAGAGCTCATTCCCAGAGAGACATAACTCTGTTGTTATTAAATAGATTCACTGGATCATTTGCATGCTCAGAGGATAAACTAGTTCATAGGGCCCCCCAGTTCATGTCCCCATCTGACAGAAGATAGAAGTGGAAGTGACTGATCATGCGTGGATCTGCAGGGCACATATCTGGTTGACAGGTTACAAACATGCCCAGATGCAGCTTTTGGGACAGTAGAGCCTTCAATACCATGCATGGATTGACAACAGCAAACATTGTTACTTAACCCTTAACCCACTACAATGGACTGTTCTTTCTTTGAATAAAGACCATTCCATTTATGTGATCTGGGTTTACAATGGATCTGGTCCATTGTAAACCCTCGCAGGCTGATCTGGGTTTACAATGGACGCAAAGGCTATTATAGCAGAGCTTAGCGCTAAGGGTTATGGGTTAAATTAACACAAGATCCTTATTCCACAGCGATCTTTTGATGTTGAACATGTAATGTGGTACATAATTCATACTGCAGTAATTACCAGAACCATGTATATAAATGCCTTGTGTATGTAGGTCTATGCCAGAACAAGCAATAATAATATAAATTTACATTGATGAAAATGGAGCCATTCTAATTGTATCCCCTATCAACCAATCAGGAATGATATTCAATCACTGACTGAACAATCAGAAATGATATACCATCACAGATTGACCAATCATCTTTCAGACTGGTTTATTGACCAGTCATCTCTCAGACTGGTTTATTAGTAAGTCTGGCAATCATAATAGTCATCTTACGACCAGTCTACCTTCTTCATGAAGGAAACATCAGCAGGAGTTCTATAGCTTTTGAATAAATTGATGTGTAACAGCTCATTTTAGTGTTGTTGTTTTTGAGTTACCCCAGAGAGAAGAAAAAGGAATCAAGATTCTGTAAACTGTGCCAAGTCTTACTAACAAATAGATTTCAGGGGCGTAGCTGTGCCTAAATCAATGTGTAGGCACATGGTCTAGTGGGGTCCGGGGGTTTGAGCTGACCATACTCCTCCACCACCTACCCCTGTCAGCTTTTATTGCATTTTTGGCATTTTTTTTATTTCTGTGGATAATGTGTCTACGCCACTGGATTTATACAGCTCTTTAACATGGTAGAGGATACACTCTTGATATATGTGACTATCAGGAAAGGGTCTTGCCCAAGGACACACTGAAGAAACGCAGTGGCACCGTGACGTTCAAACTCAGGATTCAGAGTTGAATGTGCTCTTCTAGATTTCCAAAAGAAACATTATATTTTTCATCATATATAATCAAATTCTAATTAAATACATTAACCAATATCATTTGCATCTGTGTTTTTATATGTTAAGAATTACAACTCTTTCTAATTGTAAAGGCATTCAACTTTCATCTCATTAAAATCAGGCTTTGAAACACTAAGCTTACAGCAGAGTAATTCCAAGTGAAACAGAGGGTCGAGAGTTTTCTCTGCCAGGATATTAATGGAACTTCTTTAATGAGATGGTGTCATGTCTACGCCAATGATTACTCAATACTGCGCTTCAAAAGAAATCAAATGTTTCCTTTACAGTCAACAGTAATCAAGAAAAAATCAGTTTTTCCACTTAAAGGCAAACACTTACTCAATTAATTACACTTTGCTGGAGGGCAATACAAAGTTTGTAATTGGTTCATGCATTTTGAATGAGCCGCAATGCAGCCCATATACATAATTGGTTTCCTTTTGTGGTTTTGTATTGTGGATTATATTAGCTACAGGTGTAGATCCACAACTGAATACAGGAATGGTCTGGACCCCGTGTTGCTTTAAGTACCCGAATAGCATACATTTTCTAAAAGCCCTGCAACTCAATATTTACTAAAACAAATTGTAATATATGGCATGTCGTAATTGGTATAATTATGTCCTTTGAGCAGGCAGGTAATGTTAAAAGTTCTTGCCTTGCAAAAGCTAGAGGGGTTGAGCTCAAGCCATGCCACAGACAACTACACTAGTTTATGGTTTAATATATTTTTTATAGTTTTGAAAGCATGCCATACCTGTAGTGCTTTAGAACAATGGTCAACTCTTCAGCACCTGCATCAAATTTCCTCATTCCTTCTCCTATATCTAAAGTAATCACCTTTTGAGCATTTTTCAATAATCAAGGGCAATAATATTGCACACTTTGATTTTTCACACTGTCAAACTTGTTAAGAGATATTCTTGAAATAAAAGCTTCAAACCGAATTGTTGGTATTGTTTACTCAAGTTATAGTTTGCAGTTTATGGAATCTCCTGAAAATATACTCGGCAAAAAAAGTTTTGGACCAGGGTATATAAAGTCATATAAAAATAAAACTAGTGGACAGAATTTAAGTATCTTTTTTTAGTAACCAAGGTCTACCCTACCCGGTTAATTTGGCACCAGAATCATTAAATTCCAAACAAGATTTGATTTTAAAAAAATATCGCAAACACACAAAGGGTCTGTAAAAAATGTTGCAAACTCCATACAAAGTAACAGTTACGGACACATTTGAGTAACCAATAAAAAGATTATTATTTTTTCACAAACTTCCATTGTAAACGATAATTATTGTTGATTATTGATCTATTGTGAATTATCAACTGAGATAATAAGGGTTATGGTCGAATGTCATGGTTCAACGATCATTGTACGGGTTCGAACACTGCCATGGTCCAAAACTTTTTTTACAGAGTATATTTAGTAGTTTCTACTCAGCTCAAGTTACATGATAATCAGCTTGGTGGTCGGCATACCCAGCATGAGGACAATAAAATGGCAATAAATCACCTAATATGCCAGCTAATGAGCTAAAACTTTGTCCATGCAGAATTAAATGTTATAAGTATATATCACTGTCTTATCTCTATTTGCATATAGCATTTTGTTACACCAACTTATATCTAACTTTTTAAATGTGCCTATCTGCTGTCAGATAATTGATGCCCTGCTGTGCGAAAATGGGTATTTATTGCTCTGGGGACAGTTAATTACATGGATGAAATATAGAGATTCTCAATAAACAGAGGAATCTCGGGACAGTCCTCAAACTGTTTGGTGGTCTCGCACAACACATCATTGCATAAGCTCTTCTGGCATGTATAGTGCAAACATTATCAAGATTATTTAAAGTAATTCAGTCATAGAATTGTTTCAAACAAAAACAAAACTTAATACAGTTGGAAACTACTAATAACATATGAAAGTAACCCGTGAAATCATTTCTTCAGAATATGAGTAAAAAGGAGGGCAGACGAACGGAGGGACAAGGCCAAAATAGTATAGTCCAACCATTTTGGTAGGGAATAATATTATTATGAGAACTATAAACACTAGATCAGCTCAAAAATGTTTTCCATTTATGAATTGAATAGAATTGAATTGGGGTGTTAAGGCGCACCAACAGATGAAAGGTTATATGGCGCCTAACAGGAATGAACATCCTAGGCTCATTCTCCATGTACATCGAGATAAAGTACCTTCTCACACCCTGAACTGCAGAGTTGCTCCAAGTTCTATTGTAGATACTCCATTTACGCTGGAGCCACGTTATTGTTTTTCTGCCACTGCTCTAGTGATATGAGCGAGATGGCACCTGAAACAATGCAGGGGTCATGATGAAGACCTTTAATGAGCATGAACAAAAAAGGATAAAATGAACATGAATCCGGTGGGTGGGGGTGTTCTACCCCTCTGCCTTCCCCTCCAATGGGATCTGCCGCAGTGGCCCTATTCTTTGCCCCGTAACCAAACGGGCCCCACCCCCACCCCCACCCCCAAGAACCACACGGGGCTTCAATTTATGAAAATATGCAGAAGCAGATATAATGAAACATTTCAACATGATTATACACAATAGTACTATCCATTTAACCGCTTATACAAACAACATTAAATGCTTATTGCATGCAGAATAATGGCCATCAATTGGCTCTATAACTTGTATAGCTATAGCATTCTGTTGCAGTGCAAATTATTTCCTCAGTACCAGCACAGTTATGCAATTAATTATTACATAACTGCATTTTAGTTTTTTATTGTCATGCTATGATGAAAATATTCCATCAACTGGTACTTGGTAGGATTACTGACTGGCTGTGTATGTAATATAATAGTGTATGTAATATAATAATAAACTTCATAGTCTTGTTTTGCTGTGTGTGCAATTAGTACACTTTACCTTGGCCTCATTCGTCGGATGGGGACGTAAACCTGGTAGTTCCATGTATCGGAGTCAATCCTTCGAGCATGGTAAAGAACGAAAGGAATCTATTTATTAAGTATGCGTAAGTCAGGTACCCTGATTCCTGTTTCCTTACCCTCTCTCTTGTGCAGCTTTAAATAACCTGCACTTTGTTGATGAGCCATTACACAACATTCAGTTGTGTGACTTAATAAGGTGTTTGGATGTAAATATTCCTGAGTATGTTATATGACTTTACTGCCTGCCAAATTGTCATGGTAACACTTTTACACAGATGAGTGTGAGCATTTTTGAAGAGCATAAAATTATGACTGAATTGCTGTTAGGCTCAGCACCTTGTTCATGTTATTTCTAGCCGCTCCAGAGATTATAGGGGAGGGATACATAGGACTCCGAAAACCATGCCATACTCTTACTATCAAATAGATTTTTACTGTACTTTAACATGATCAGAGGTTAGACTTTGATACAAGGAACCGCCCAGTTAACACCCTCTTCCGACAAACGAGGCTAAGTGACGATTATAAGGACACGTACACCATAGTAAACCCAGTGGTGCCATTGGGGCTCAAACTTATGATTTCTGGATTCAGAGTTGAGCCTGCTGTCCACTTGATCATCACGGACCTTTTATAGAGTATAAGAAATGTAGTATGATCATAGAAAAATATTCAATTAGCTATAATGATGATAGTAGAGATACAAGATCAACCTCAAAGCTGGAAGACAGCCTTAATTAATTTGGTTGCAGAGCCTTTCAGTGACAATTAGTTAGGTTGCACAACCTTTCAGTGATAGAACAGTTTGGATGATAAATGTAAAAATGTCTCCGAGAGACAAGAAACTCCAAAGTTTCATTACAATATTTATTTCCATATAATCTACCTACGTACCAAGTTTCACTTCAGTATCTCATTCCTCACTGAAATTATTGCGCGCAAAACATTTTTCTATTTTAGTAACTGTGACCAAAGACCTTGATCCGCCGACCTGAAATGCAATCCAAAGCTTCCTTGCCATATATTAATTAGCTACCTACACAGCAAGTTTCGTTTCAATATCTCATTCCAAAATAAAGTAATTGTCTTTTCTGTCTTTACAAATAGTGACCTTGACCTTGAACCAGGGACCTCAAATGCAATCCCTAGCTTCCTTTCCACATAAGCTACATACACAGCAAGATTTGTTCCACTAAACATATCTTGTTGGAATGTGTAGACTTTGATCATATGCGACAAAGATACTACACAGTTAATACTTTGAAAGAGTTATATATTTGATACTATAGATTTAAGTCTTGTTTTAGATTTCCTTAAAAAATCAGACTTTATAAATCAATATAATATTTTCCTATATATATTAACTTGTTTACAAGCCCGTTGACGGGCATTTGTTGATTTACATATATACATAGTTTATACTGCTACCGTGTCATCCCTTATTTGTAGATAGTTTTATCTTTATACGTTTACATTATTTTTAATTACTACTTCATTCTTTCATGATTCATCGGTTTTTGCACACAATATGACCTATTTATGTGTCGACTTGCCATAAAACACCATCCATCCATTCATTCATTCATTTCTTCATCATTCATCAGTTTTTGCGCACAATATGACCTATTTCTGTGTCGACGTGCCGTTTGAACACCATTCATTCATTCATTCATTCCACTATCAAGTTATTGCCCAGAAACTATTTTCTATCTTGGTAACAATGACCTTAACCTTGACCCCAGTGACATCAAATGTAATCCCAAGCTTCTTTTCCATATAAGCAACTTACACACCAAGTTTTGTTCCTAACTAAAGTTATTGCTCGGAAACAATTTTCTATTTTTCAGTGACAGCTATTTTGACTGTGACCCTAGTGACCTAAAATGCAATCCGAAAGCTTCCTTTCCATATTAGCTACCTACACAGCAAGTTTCATCACAATACCTCATTCCTAGCAAAAGCAGAAACCATGAGTTTGACGCCTGACCTGCCTGCCCACCAATCTAATAACCACACTTTTTGAAAGATAAAAACAAATTGTCAAATACTTGTAATATTTAGTAATCGCATTCAAACCTTGCATATATACGTACCCAAGAGTTCAAAGAAGCATGCAAAAACAGAACACATAAATAACAAAAATGTGTAACTGCAGAAATTATGGACCGGAACCCACCTGACAGTTATGGTCTCTGTGCAGAACTTATCTTCCACAATCTACCATTCCTGAATTCCTCTCTCGACACTGCATATCTACAAATCTACCACTACATAATACATATCTAGAGTCAATATTATACAGGTTGGAACACAGCCTGTCTCTCTATGTTTTCACAACACATGCATAGTTCCTATATGTCAATCAAGCTTATATCCACCAGAAATTTGAGTCAATTAAAAGTAAATTAGGTATTAACAGCTGTAAGAAAAGCACATGTAGTCCAAAACAACTCTAAACTAGAACTGTCGTCCAGAAGGGCAGACTCAATTACCACTACATAGGCGTAGGAGCCGGGCGTGGGAGGGGGCTAGGGGGAACCCGGCTCCCCAATGTTCATAGTGGGGGTGCCCAGAGTATGCTTTTGCCCCCCTCCCCACCAATAATTTGAACAGAAAAATGGTTAGTGCTCAAAAAGTATGTTTTATATGGGTTGTATGTTTTGGTGCAATTGGGCATGGATAATGTTTTTCTGCTTGTCAAAAATGTTAAGAAATTTTTTCGCCACCCTGTTATTGAAACTTTCCTACACTAAGTGTACCAGGAGAATCTTGAGAAGAGTAATTATAAGATGTACAAGGGTTTGGGCTATATCTTGTTGTTAAAGTAGCTACCCCACCATCAACACCCAAAACCTACCCAAGGTGAATATATATAACATATATTTTGAAAATCCAAACTCTACAGACATCATATAAATGGCTTTAATAAGCCAGACTCTACCCTAAAACTGCAACTTCGATTTAAGAGTTACCAACTCATAATTCAATTTTCATATATGACCTGAACACCTGGATAGAGTTTTGATAAATTGTTTTGTAGTGTAATTTTATTGCTATTTGGCGGGTTAGTTTCTTTAAATACAAGGCTGGCGTGGCACAGTGGACAGCACTGTGGATTTGAAATCCAGATGAACCGGGTTCAAGCTTTACTGGCGCCACTGATTTTCATCAATGTGTTCCTGTCATTTTCCCTTTACCATTTCCACTGGATGGGGTGGGGGTTCGCGGTAAACTAGGTGGTCCTGTGTATTGGAGTAGAGCAGATTCCTATGTATTCTTGCCCTCACTCTGGGGTGGCTCTAAATAACCTGCACTGTCTTTATGAGCCATTAAACAATATTCAAGTCAATTGTTAAGCATGTAAGTTAACCATAGTAAACCACGCCATACAACCATGGTTAACCATAGTAAACCACCGCCATACAACCATGGTTAACCATAGTAAACCACAGCCATACAACCATGGTTAACCATAGTAAACCACCGCCATACAACCATGGTTAACCATAGTAAACCACCGCCTAAAACCATGGTTAACCATAGTAAACCACCACTATGGTTAACCATAGTAAACCACCGCCATACAACCATGGTTAACCATAGTAAACCACGTCATACAACCATGGTTAACCACAGTAAACCACGCCATACAACCATGGTTAACCATAGTAAACCACCGCCATACAACCATGGTTAACCATAGTAAACCACCGCCATGGTTAACCATAGTAAACCACGCCATACAATCATGGTTAACCATAGTAAACCACCGCCATACAACCATGGTTAACCATAGTACACAATGCCATACAACCATGGTTAATCATGTGAATTATTTGCAGAAAACAGACCAGCCATTATTACAAAGCTGAAAATCAGCATATTTTTTTTTCTTCTGGCAGATACTGCAAACAGGCCTGTAACCTACATAAGATAAGGGATTAACAGTTTGTGCTTCTGCGATTAAATTTAAATTGATTTGCCTTGTCGAAGTTTGAACTCACTGGAAACCGATGGAGTGTTTTTTCTGACTGCAGTTTCTTGAATGTTTATCTGTTTTGTCTGCTATCTGCTACAGTGCTTGAGGGACACTATTTGTTTATGAACTACTGTTTGTTTAAAAACTACTGTTTTTTTATGTGCTATACTGTTTATTTATGGAATACTGTTTGTTTATGGGATACTGTTTGTTTATGGAATACTGTTTGTCTATGGGCTACTGTTTGTTTATGTGCTACTATTTGTTTATGGGCTACTGTTTGTTTATGTGCTACTGTTTGTTTATGGAATACTGTTTGCTTATGGGCTACTATTTGTTTATGGTCTACTGTTGGTTTATTTTATGGGCTACTGTTTGTTTATGTGCTACTATTTGTTTATGGTCTACTGTTGGTTTCTTTTATGGGCTACTGTTTGTTTATGTGCTACTATTTGTTTATGGGTACTGTTTGTTTATGTGCTACTGTTTGTTTATGAGCTGCTGTTTGTTTATGGAGTAGTGTTTGTTTATGGGCTACTGTTTGTTTCTGGACTGGTGTTTGTTTATGGACTACTGTTAGTTTATGGACTACTGTTTGTTTATGGGCTACTGTTTGTTTATGGGCAGAGGTTTGTTTATGGTCTATTGTTTGTTTATGGACTACTATTTGTTTATGTGCTACTATTTGTTTATGGTCTACCATTTGTTTTTGGTCTACTGTTTGTTTATGGACTGCTGTTTTTTTTATGGACTAGTGTTTGTTTATGGGCTACTGTTTGTTTCTGGGCTGATGTTTGTTTATGGGCTACTCAGTGTTTGTTTATGGACTACTGTTTGTTTATGGGCTACTGTTTGTTTATGGGCTGATGTTTATGGAATACTGTTTGTTTATGGAATACTGTGTGTTTATGGTTTACTGTTTGTTTATGTAATACTGTTTGTTTATGGGCTACTGTTTGTATATGGGCTGCTGATTGTTTATGGACTACTGTTTGTTTATGGGCTACTGTTTGTTTATGTGCTACTGTTTGTTTATGGGCTACTGTTTGTTTATGGGTTGCTGTTTGTTTATGGGCTATTGTTTGTTTATGGTCTACTGTTTGTTTATGGGCTACTGTGTGTTTATGGGCTGCTGTTTGTTTATGGACTACTGTTTTTTTATGGGCTACCATTTGTTTATGGGCTGCTATTTGTTTATGGGCTACTGTTTGTTTTTGGACTACTATTTGTTTATGGTCTACTGTTTGTTTATGTAATATGCTTTTGGTTTAATGTGCTACTGTTTGTTTAAATAATTACTTACTTATTGTACCAGTGGGATATAACGTGGTCAGATATAACTTACTTATTTACCATGTTTCGTAAGTCTCGAGGTGGGATATAACCTACTTGTTTTACCATGTTTCGTAAGTCTCGTGGTGGGATATAACTTATTTCACCACATTTCGTAAGTCTCTTGGATATAACTTACTTATTGTACCACTGGGATATAACTTACTTATTGTACCACTGGGATATAACTTACTTATGGATATAACTTACTTATTGTACCACTGGGATATAACTTACTTATTGTACCACTGGGATATAACTTACTTATGGATATAACTTACTTATTGTACCACTGGGATATAACTTACTTATTGTACCACTAGGATATATATGACTTACTTATTGTACCACTGGGATATAACTTACTTATTGTACCACTAGGATATATATGACTTACTTATTGTACCACTGTGATATAACTTATGTATTGTACCACTGTGATATAACTTACTTATTGTACCACGTTGCGTCAGTCTCGTGGCGGGATATCACTTACAGTACCACTATGATATTATTCAACCTTGGGACTGGTTCCAATTTGTAACTTACTACAGGGAACTGTGTGACCTATTTTGGCAATGGCAGCTGGTACCTGGCCAAAGATTACATATTTCACACAAAGTTGCAAGCAGATAACAGTAATTACAGGTAATGTTGGCTCACAATGAGTTGATAGAAAATAAAATATTACCTGTGAAATTGGGAAGCAGTCTTTTTTTTGATGGAAAAACAGCTACCTGGTACCTAATCTGGTTTTACCATACTTATATACCCACAATCCATTAAGTGTGGCATTTCCTGAGTAGTTTATAATTACTGATAAGATGGAGGTTTCAAGGAGGATTGTGGTGGTGTTGTGCAACACTAAATAAATTACCTGTAATCGGGAATGAAGAATGAATAAACCTAGTAAGTTACAGAATAAAATTCTTAGTCAAATACAGGGTCCAACTATGGTTTTTACTTATGCAAACTTAATCCCTACACGTGCAGGGTAAGACCTGAATTGGTTTTACATCACATCGACACAAAAAGGTCATAAACAGGGAAATGGGGGATAACTCTGGTTTATATTGACCAAATGATAGCTCTTCACACTGGGGAATGGGGGATAACTCTGGTTTATAGTGACCAAATGATAGCTCTTCACACTGGAGTATGGGGAATAACTCTGGTTTACAAAAGACCAAATGAAAGTTCTTCACACTGGGGAATGGGGGATAACTCTGGTTTACAAAAGACCAAATGACAGCTCTTCACACTGGGGAATGGGGGATAACTCTGGTTTATATTGACCAAATGAAACCTCTTCACACTGGGAATGGGGGATAACTCTGGCTTGTATTGACCAAATGATAGCTCTTCACACTGGGGAATGGGGGATACTCTGATTTATCTGGACCAAATGATAGCTCTTTACACTGAGGAATGTGAGATAACTCTGGTTTATAGTGACCAAATGATAGCTCTTTACACTGAGGAATGTGAGATAACTCTGGTTTATAGTGACCAAATGATAGCTCTTTACACTGAGGAATGTGAGATAACTCTGGTTTATAGTGACAAAATGATAGCTCTTTACACTGAGGAATGTGAGATAACTCTGGTTTACATTGACCAAATGATAGCTCTTCACACTGGGGAATGGGGGATAACTCTGGTTTATAGTGACCAAATGATAGCTCTTCACACTGGAGTATGGGGAATAACTCTGGTTTACAAAAGACCAAATGAAAGTTCTTCACACTGGGGAATGGGGGATAACTCTGGTTTACAAAAGACCAAATGACAGCTCTTCACACTGGGGAATGGGGGATAACTCTGGTTTATATTGACCAAATGAAACCTCTTCACACTGGGAATGGGGGATAACTCTGGCTTGTATTGACCAAATGATAGCTCTTCACACTGGGGAATGGGGGATACTCTGATTTATCTGGACCAAATGATAGCTTTTTACACTGAGGAATGTGAGATAACTCTGGTTTATAGTGACCAAATGATAGCTCTTTACACTGAGGAATGTGAGATAACTCTGGTTTATAGTGACCAAATGATAGCTCTTTACACTGAGGAATGTGAGATAACTCTGGTTTATAGTGACCAAATGATAGCTCTTTACACTGAGGAATGTGAGATAACTCTGGTTTATAGTGACCAAATGATAGCTCTTTACACTGAGGAATGTGAGATAACTCTGGTTTATATTGACCAAATGATAGCTCTTCACACTGGGGAATGGGGGATAACTCTGGTTTACATTGACCAAATGATTGTTCTTCACACTGGAGAATATGGGGGATAACTCTGGTTTATATTGACCAAATGATAGCTCTTCACACTGGGGAATGGGGGATAACTCTGGTTTATAGTGACCAAATGATAGCTCTTCACACTGGAGTATGGGGAATAACTCTGGTTTACAAAAGACCAAATGAAAGTTCTTCACACTGGGGAATGGGGGATAACTCTGGTTTACAAAAGACCAAATGACAGCTCTTCACACTGGGGAATGGGGGATAACTCTGGTTTATATTGACCAAATGAAACCTCTTCACACTGGGAATGGGGGATAACTCTGGCTTGTATTGACCAAATGATAGTTCTTCACACTGGAGAATATGGGCGATAACTCTGGTTTATATTGACCAAATGATAGTTCTTCACACTGGAGAATATGGGGGATAACTCTGGTTTATATTGACCAAATTATAGCTCTTCACACAGGGAAATGGGGGATAAATCTGGTTTATATTGACAAAGCTATTTATCTAAACAGGACAGTATATAATTATATATACATACAGGTATATAATTATATATACATACAGGAAACAGCTATCACTAAAACTGACCATTTTAGTGACTTTCTGGCTTATATAACCCATGTAACTGTTTTCCACTTGTTACAGGTTTAGGGGGGTAGCCCTATTGTCAACCCTTGTGTGGTTGTGATGTCTTATCTTGCCTTTTATTTATCTTTATATATCGTTGTTCTTTGTTTCTTTGTGTGTTTGTGGTCGACTGTCGTCCTTGAGTGCTACTTTTCCTGTTCGATTTTTTATATGTAATTTTAACACTGAAAAGTATTGATGTTTTGAATCATCATCATACTAGAAGGCAATGTATCATTGAAAGACATTTCATTTCTTAGATTACCTTGTTTCAATTATTTTGTATGTTTTTATACAACTGAACAATTATTATAACCCATACAAGACCTTGATTCCAGCATTCAGAAGCTTACCATCGTCTGAAATCCAAGTTAGCTATATCTGAAGTTGGCTCGGTGATCAAGTGGAAACATGCTTGTTGAAAGGTTGCAAGTTCGAAACATTGCATTTCAGCAAGTATGTGCTCCATATGTTTTTTAGCTCTTCTATAATTAATGTTGAATTGAATGTTGTTTAACGGCTCATCAACACAGTATAGGTTATTTAGAGCCGCCCCAGAGAGAGGGGAACGATATATAGGAATCCGGGAACCTGCCCTACTCTTATTATCGAATAGATTCCTATGGTTCTTTAACGTGCTCGGAGGATAGACCGATACACGGGACCGCCCGGTTTACGTCCCCATCCGACGGACGAGGCTAAGGGAAAGTGTCTTGCCCAAGAACACACCGACGGAACTCAGTGGCACCACGGAGGATTGAACCCGGGGCCTCCGGTTACAAATCCGCCGCGACCGACCGCGCCACGCCAGCCCTCTTAATTAATGTTGAAAGTTCATGCAGGATCTCAGTCTGACAGAGGCTTTAAGGACCTATAGCTATTTCCCCAATGCTAAATGATCATTGAAAAGGCATGGAAAGCTTGCTTATTTACTGCTAACATGCCCAAGTAAAGTTTTCTCTTTGAAAAGCATTGGCATCTAGTGTATACCAGTAGATAATACTTCAAACTTCACTCAAATTTATGAAGAAAAAAAAGCAAGTAACCTGTACTGAATACACAACCTTGTAGATAATTTGTTGTTTTTAGAAGAAATCACACCAAAACACAACTAATGAAACACCCGCCTTTACCTTTTAATATGTTGGCTTCATACAAAAGCTGTATTATAATGGGAGGGCCTCATCAACTGAAACAAGTGAATACCACCATTTTCTCATACAACTGTAGTTATGCACATTCTCTCCCCCACAAATACAATAGGTTGGAAATAGGTCCTTAATAACCGAAATCATGTGTTAATGAGCAGTTAAGCATTAGAGAATTTTATTTAATCCAGAAAATACCATGCTTATACTGCCATTAAGATCTACCTTCTAACAAAAACACCATTTCTGCAAAGACTACAAACATCTGTAAAATCGGTTTGCATGCAAGATGTATTTAAAGGTACATAAAAAAGAAACATAATGCAGTATTAACTTCAAAGTGAGGCATTTTAGGCAGAGCCAGAAACGAATAGTTCTCCTTGACAATAATTGCTTCAACATGCTTCTGTAGAAAGCCCTAGCCGTGTAAAACATGCATGCAGTTGACTGTAATTGCTCTTTTCAGAAAAATAGTATTTTATGTATATTTAAACTGGACAAAAAGCTGTTCTGGTTATACGACTATTTTTTCAAATATAATCTACGTATGATCTGGACAGTAATATGTATGTAGTTACTAAGGTTTTAAAGTGTGAACAATTGTAAGCACGCGTGTGAGTGTAATTTTTGTATGACTGTAATGTATGGTGTAATAAATGGCTGTAAGCCCCCTTCAAGACTGCTGAGTTTGAAGATGATTCTACAGGCTTGGTCCACAATTATATCACACTCAAGATGCCCGGGGCACTCAGCCCCACAATGATATCAAACTCAAGATCCCCAGTACACTCAGCCCCACAATAATATCAAAATCAAGATCCCCGGTCCACTCAGCCACACAATAATATCACACTCAAGATCCCCGGTCCACCCTGCCCCACAATAATATCAAACTCAAGATCCCCGGTCCACTCAGCCCCACAATAATATCAAACTCAAGATCCCCGGTCAACTCAGTCTCACAATAATATCAAACTCAAGATCCCCAGTCCACCCAGCCCCACAATAATATCAAACTCAAGATCCCCGGTCAACCCAGCCCCACAATAATATCAAACTCAAGATCCCCGTTCCACTCAGCCTCACAATAATATCAAACTCAAGATCCCCGGTCCACCCAGCCCCACAATAATATCACACTCAAGATCCCCGGTCCACCCAGCCCCACAATAATATCAAACTCAAGATCCCCGGTCAACTCAGTCTCACAATAATATCAAACTCAATATCCCCGGTCTACCCAGTCCCACAATAATATCAAACTCAAGATTCACGGTCCACTCAGCCCCACAATAATATCAAACTCAAGGTCCCCGGTCCACTCAGCCCCACAATAATATCAAACTCAAGATCCGCGGTCCACTCAGCCCCACAATAATATCAAACTCAAGATCCCCGGTCCACCCAGCCCCACAATAATATCAAACTCAAGATCCCCGGTCCACTCAGCCCCACAATAATATCAAACTCAAGATCCCTGGTCCACCCAGCCCCACAATAATATCAAACTCAAGATCCCCGGTCCACCCAGCCCCATAATAATATCAAACTCAAGACTCCCAGTCTACCCATCCCCACAATAATATCACACTCAAGATCCCCGGTCCACCCAGCCCCACAATAATATCAAACTCAAGATTCCCGGTCCACTCAGCCCCACAATAATATCAAACTCAAGATCCCCGGTCAACTCAGTCTCATAATAATATCAAACTTAAGATCCCCGGTCCACCCAGCCCCACAATAATATCAAACTCAAGATCCCCGGTCCACCCAGCCCCACAATAATATCAAACTCAAGATCCCCGGTCAACCCAGTCTCACAATAATATCAAACTCAAGATCCCCGGTCCACCCAGCCCCACAATAAAATCAAACTCAAGATCCCCAGTTCACCCAGCCCCACAATAATATCAAACTCAAGATCCCCGGTCTACCCAGCCCCACAATAATATCAAACTCAAGATCCCCGGTCCACCCAGCCCCACAATAAAATCAAACTCAAGATCCCCAGTTCACCCAGCCCCACAATAATATCAAACTCAAGATCCCCGGTCTACCCAGCCCCACAATAATATCAAACTCAAGATCCCCGGTCAACCCAGTCTCACAATAATATCAAACTCAAGATCCCCCGTCCACCCAGCCCCACAATAAAATCAAACTCAAGATCCCCAGTTCACCCAGCCCCACAATAATATCAAACTCAAGATCCCCGGTCTACCCAGCCCCACAATAATATCAAACTCAAGATCCCCGGTCCACCCAGCCCCACAATAAAATCAAACTCAAGATCCCCAGTTCACCCAGCCCCACAATAATATCAAACTCAAGATCCCCGGTCTACCCAGCCCCACAATAATATCAAACTCAAGATCCCCGGTCCACCCAGCCCCACAATAAAATCAAACTCAAGATCCCCGGTCCACCCAGCCCCACAATAATATCAAACTCAAGATCCCCGGTCTACCCAGCCCCACAATAATATCAAACTCAAGATCCCCGGTCCACCCAGCCCCACAATAAAATCAAACTCAAGATCCCCAGTTCACCCAGCCCCACAATAATATCAAACTCAAGATCCCCGGGCTACCCAGCCCTACAATAATATCAAACTCAAGATCCCCGGTCAACCCAGTCTCACAATAATATCAAAC
This sequence comes from Cyrtodaria siliqua, assembly GCA_037043455.1. Classification (NCBI taxonomy): domain Eukaryota; kingdom Metazoa; phylum Mollusca; class Bivalvia; order Adapedonta; family Hiatellidae; genus Cyrtodaria; species Cyrtodaria siliqua. The sequence continues at coordinate 217,755 of JAWPHD010001353.1, forward strand.
TCAAGATCCCCGGTCCACCCAGCCCCACAATAAAATCAAACTCAAGATCCCCAGTTCACCCAGCCCCACAATAATATCAAACTCAAGATCCCCGGTCTACCCAGCCCCACAATAATATCAAACTCAAGATCCCCGGTCCACCCAGCCCCACAATAAAATCAAACTCAAGATCCCCAGTTCACCCAGCCCCACAATAATATCAAACTCAAGATCCCCGGTCTACCCAGCCCCACAATTATATCAAACTCAAGATCCCCGGTCCACCCAGCCCCACAATAAAATCAAACTCAAGATCCCCAGTTCACCCAGCCCCACAATAATATCAAACTCAAGATCCCCGGTCTACCCAGCCCCACAATAATATCAAACTCAAGATCCCCGGTCCACCCAGCCCCACAATAATATCAAACTCAAGATCCCCGGTCCACCCAGCCCCACAATAATATCAAACTCAAGATCCCCGGTCCACTCAGCCAGCAGCTAACCACTGGTCAAGAAACGTAAACAAATTTGCATAATCTGGAATCAATGACAAGGCACTATTAATATCATTAATGTAGCTATTCCGCCAACAACAACCACATTTTACAACAAATGTACACTGTTTTTAAAGGGACACATGGCAATCTTGATTTTTTAAAAACTCACGGCGTCCCATTAGTTTTTCTCTTCACTTGCATTTGTTGAATCATTAATAGTAATTATTAGAATAGTTCAAAGCAAATTATTTTTACATATTACTAACTTTTTATAATAGTGCATCAATAATATGTTTAAAAATTTGGTGAAATAGTGAAGCAAATTGAAATCTCATTTTTTTATTTAATAATATGCAAGCAGTTTTAAAGTCAAAATGACGCAGGATAACTAAATTGAGGAGAAAATTTTAATGTTTGAATAAAACTGAAGATTGCCATGTGTCCCTTTAAACCTACTGATGGCGATATATATATATATATATATATAATTACATATTTTGAGCATCCAACCTATAAACACAATATAAACATATAATAAGAGTTACCGACTCATAATTCATTTTGCACATATTCAATAACTGGTATTGTAAGAACCCCCTGAATAAACCTATACTTTTAATCAGCACATATACATTAGTATATGTCCTGAACACCTGGGTATAGAGTTTTGATAAATGGTGTTGTAGTGTAATTTTGCCGTTATATGGTAGGTTAGTTTCTTTAAATAGTAACTAGTTACTTCAGCCTCTCATTCTGTTTACCTCCTTATCACCTTAATATCCATGACCTTTGACCCAATGTGACCTTCCAAACAATATTTTGTTGTTGTGAATCATTAAACTTAAATGTAATACTCAATAATACTCAACAGAATCTTATCCTATTTATAGTATCAATGACCTTCACTTTCAACATACTGAACTTAATTGGAATTACTAGTTGACAACATAAAAAGCAATGATTTCATGAACTTGTTTAATTAAAACAACTTAAAAACAGGATACAAAATGAATGTATAAATCATTTCAATAAGAATTAAATTATTGCCAGCCCGCTACTGTGGCAGGCTTTATTTATCCCGGGTTTAGAAATGTGCTATGGAGTGGAATGAACAGTTTCTTTTGTTTTTCGAAACTTTAATAGTATTTCAAAAGAATAGGGACCCAGCGCAGTATTAGTTTATTTTTAGACGTTTATTTTTAGAACGAGGCACAACGCGGTAATTAATAATTACTGGTTCTCGAAGATAATCCGCAAATTAATAGCACAGGGAAGTATTGCAGTTACGGTAGTCAGTACCTGTAGTATCTGGGATAGTAGACTTCAGCTCAGAACAAAAGTAACACTGTTCACTTTGTTTTTATTTTTAACAATTGTGAAGTAATTGATAAAGTCCAAAACAAACAAACATAATTATTCACAAATGTGTTAATAACTTGCATTAATTCAATATTCTCACCATTATTTGATGTAACCTGAGCATAGTTAAGAAATAGAACATCGTTTACTGTGAATTATCGTTTAATATATCACGGTTTGGAGTTCAATTGTAAACAATAATTTCACGAGCCCGAAAGGCGAGTGAAATTATTGTTTACAATTGACCGACAAACCGTGATATATTATAGATAATTCACCGTAAACGATGTTCTATTTCTATTCTAATTCCCCTAAAATGTGAAAATAACGCACACATCTGAAATCTTTCGCATTGCTTGGCTTGCTCTCTCCTAACGTTGCATATGTTACAATGCGGAATGCGCAATGCGCAATGCATATTCTCCTAACGTTGCAAAAATTACAGTGATATATCGTTCAATATAACGAGATATTTTAAACTAGGCTATATAGTGCGGGTGTATTAGAATTGCTAGTAATGTTCATAATACTTCAAATACACAGCTTTAACAGTCACACACTGTTTTAAGAATTTATTTGCAGATCAAATGTTTGGTTTACACACTGTTTTAAGAATTTATTTGCAGATCAAATGTTTGGTTTACACACTGTTTTAAGAATTTATTTGCAGATCAAATGTTTGGTTTACACATTGTTTGAAGAATTAATTTGCAAATTTCAATTTCTGCACATATTAACACAATGAATAAATAAATAAATTACAATAAATGGCATAACTTACAAACACGTTGGACTAATATAAAACAATATATCGTGATATGTATCGTGATACGATTATCCGTATACCATTATAACGCGATACAAAAACAACTGACATTGCCCATCTATGGTCTTAATATATTGTTTTTATGTTTTCTTACCATGTAGTCATTGTATTCATTATTTTATTTAGATTAGACAGTTGAAAGTAATCAGATATGCATACTTTATACTATTTAAAGGGTCAGTTTAACGGGTCAGCTACAAATATAAACAAAAACACTCCGTTTATAGATATACCAACAACGAATTGGTGTTTTCAAATCTTAACATTAACTTATAAAATCACGGAACCCTACCACCTCGTATTATAAGTTAGGAAAGTTGTTAATTGAACAACATTGTGACTGGTGCGCCCCGTTTAATAAGTTTATTATACTTTATACTTTTATACTTAATATCTAGACGGCACCTATAGATTCACTTCTATGTCTATTATTTTGAAACAAAAGTTTTCATGTTCAAATGTTCTGGCGGGCCAGTGATACTTTGTATCACCGTTTTCTGGTATTGACTAATTAATTAACGGGCCTGTGATACTTTGTATCACCGTTTTCTTGTATTTATTAATCAACAGTGCACTTTTTATTCAATGGTAAACATCCCAGACTCTGGAGGAGAAAGTTAGAAGTGAAAATGACCTTGACCTTATCTGCTATTTGTGATAGTCATAGATATATAATGCTTTTAGCTTTTAATTAGAAATATTTATTACTTAGCAGATAGTGATCCTAGGCTACATCATCCCCCAATAGGTGTTCAGAGATACAATAATGAGGGTGGAATTTACCTGTTAAGCATTACTTTTTACAATAATTGTTTCCTACCGTTTCTGTAATAAGATTACCTGGTTCAACAGGTGTATTAATCACTGATAACGGGCCATGCGGGTGGTCTAGGTTGAAAGGTGTTTTACATCTCTTTCAGCCCATTTTAGGCTATTATATGACTGTTGATTTGTTTGTGTTGGAGGAAAACCATCCACTTTTTCCTGAGTAGAACCAGTACCGTATATATCTTTTGCCATCCGTAAGAAAAGACACTTTCTCAATTGCAAGTCGAGTTTGCAGTGGTATTCAAACCTGCAGAGGTTAGAGGTGAGAAGGTAACCCTGCAGAGGTGAGAGGCGAGAAGGTAACCCTGCAGAGGTGAGAGACGAGAAGGTAAACCTGCAGAGGTGAGAGGTGAGAAGGTAAACCTGCAGAGGTGAGAGACGAGAAGGTAAACCTGCAGAGGTGAGAGACGAGAAGGTAAACCTGCAGAGGTGAGAGGCGAGAATGTAAACCTGCATAGGTGAGAGGCGAGAAGGTAAACCTGCAGAGATGAGAGACAAGAATGTAAACCTGCAGAGGTGAGAGGTGACAAGGTAAACATGCAGAGGTGAGAGGCCAGAAGGTAAACCTGCAGGTGAGAGGTGAGAAGATAAACCAGCAGAGGTGAGAGACGAGAAGGTAAACCTGCAGCGATGAGAGGTGAACGGTAAACCTGCAGAAGTGAGAGGTGAGACGGTAAACCAGCAGTAGTGAGCAGCTAGAAGGTAAACCTGCAGAGGTGAGAGGCGAGAAGGTAAACCTGCAGAGGTGAGAGGCGAGAAGGTAAACCTGCAGAGGTGAGAGGCGAGAAGTTAAACCTGCGGAGGTGAGAGGCGAGAAGTTAAACCAGCAGAGGTGAGAGACGAGAAGGTAAACCTGCAGCGATGAGAGGTGACCGGTAAACCTGCAGAAGTGAGAGGCGAGAAGGTTAACGTGCAGTGGTGAGAGGCAAAAAGGTAAACCTTCAGAGTAGAAAGGCGAGAAGGTAAACCTGCAGAGGTGAGAGGCGAGAAGGTAAACCTGCAGAGGTGAGAGGCGAGAAGGTCAACCTGCAGAGGTGAGAGGCGAGAAAGTAAACCTGCAGAGGTGAGAGGTGAGAAGGTAAACCTGCAGAGGTGAGAGGCGAGAAGGTAAACCTGCAGAGGTGAGAGGCGAGAAGGTAAACCTGCAGAGGTGAGAGGCAAGGAGGTAAACCTGCAGGTGAGAGGCGAGAAGGTAAACCTGCAGAAGTGAGAGGCGAGAAGGTAAACTTGCAGAGGTGAGAGGCAAAAAGGTAAACCTGCAGAGGTGAAAGGTGAGAAGTTGAACCTGCAGAGGTGAGAGGCAAGAAGGTTTCAAAAGTAGTATCTTTACCATCCCGGCCACCAATGCTCTGCAGGCTGGACAAGACTTAGTGGTCTAGGGACTAAATGAGAATATATTGTGTCAAGCAGGGCTTCTAAAATCGCCGGTTTGTCGGTCCGCAGACCGAATTCTGTTTCTCCGGACCGATTTTCTTTTCAAAATCTCTGTTAAAATCGGTCCCAGATATTTTATCTATCGGTCGTTAAATAATCTACAATTACCTTACACACTTCTTGAAATATGCCTTGCGGCAATATTCTTTGATCCATAACACGATTGTTTGTCACTCGCTGTGCGAAAGTAGGTCAATTTGGTCAATTTGGACTTAACCATTACCGATAGTAGGGAGTTTTCCGGAAGAGTCTATAGCCATGTAGCACGCCTATGATGTGTGATCAGTGAAAGTATATCACGCGTTCTGTCGGTTCACTGAAGCGAGTGTTACCGTCTGTGATTTCTTTGATATACCGTCAGTCGTAAGGTGTTAGCCTGTTTGCTTGTGTCGGTTTGTTTTTTTAAGTGGCCAAAGCTGGGACTGAAATTTGTTTGCGTCATTAAAATACCGAGATGTGTTAATAAATGTTTGTTTGATTTTTTTTTTACAATAACTTTAAGTATAATATTAAGGAAAGTGATCAAACCTGACACCGTTTTTTTTTTAAGTCGGACCGAAATTGTTTGCGTTAGTCGTAACATTTGGTATTAATTAAGCTAATTGATGAAAAACGATATTACTCAAATTTATGTAAAATCGTATATAATCCGCTAGTCCGCGCGCGTTTTATACCTACCCGGTTTATTAGACATTTCCGGTTCAATTCCTCAAATGATCAACACTTTTAATATTGAGTGAAAATTATTCATTCAGTAAAGCGAAGACATGATGTCAGTCATTAAAATGTACAAATTGTGATAAAGTAAGTTAGAAATAATACAAATATAATACAAACATACATTTTAAATAGTTCTCTTTATCAATGACTGAACGGAAAAAATTCATGGTGCAGCTGAAATGGTGGGTGGGGTACGGCGATTTCAGTGATTTTTTCAAAATAAGCGCGATTCTTACGGCAGTTAAAAACCTGGACCGATTTGCATTTTAAAATTTTAGAAGCCCTGGTGTCAAGGTATCGTATTTTTGATCATAAAGACCTTAATTTCTCATACCTTAAAACTTGATACATGAAGTAATTGTATTGAATGTTGTTTAACGGCTCATCAACACAGTATAGGTTATTTAGAGCCGCCCCAGAGAGAGGGGAAGGATACATAGGAATCCGGGAACCTGCCCTACTCTTATTATCGAATAGATTCCTATGGTTCTTTTACGTGCTCGGAGGATAGACCGATACATTGGACCGCCCGGTTTACGTCCCCATCCGACGGACGAGGCTGAGGGAAACACACCGACGGAACTCAGGGGCACCACGGAAGATTGAACCCGGGGCCTCCGGTTACAAATACGCAGCGCTACCGACTGCGCCACGCCAGCCCTTGATATATGAAGTATGTGGAAAACAAAAGCATAATTAAGAACATAAGCACATCGTATAGGTCTAAATAACCATTTTGAATGATGTTTTAAGTCATTCTCAACACATATGTAAGGTTATATATGATGGTCCATTTTGTTTGTGATGGAGGCAGACCAGCAAGTTTTCCTGGGTAAAACCAGTACTGTGCACCTCTCGACATCAGTAAGAATTAACAATTCATCACTTACAAGTTAAGTTCCAAGTGGGATTTGAACCCGCAGCGTTGAGAGGTGAGAAGGTTTACAACGCAACGTCGTTAATCCCTCGGCCACAGAGATGAATGCTCAACTACACATTATAGGTTATTCAGAGCAGCCCCAGGGAGAGGAGAAGGATTCACAGGAACTCGACAACCTGTCCTACTGTTACTAACGAATGGATTCCTATGGTTTTTACCATGCTTGGCGGATAACTCCCATACATGGTATCATCACACTTATGTCCACATCCGATGGATGAGGCTAAGGGAAAATGTCTTGCCCAAGAACACATCAAAGAAACTCAGGTTCGCAACTGAGGCTTGAATTGAGTTTATGTTTATATAACAAATGCGTCTTTGATACCTACTGAAATGCAGTGTAACATTTCAAACACAGAGAAAAGTGTATATTTATAAAGGTGAGCTAAACAGAAAAACTACCTAAGATAAAGAAGTAACAGTTTGTGCTTCTGTGATTAAAAACTTTAACAGACAAGCTACAAATGGGTTTGCAAAAAAAAAGGATGAGTGGAAAGCCAAGAAGAGTTGGCATATCATAACAACTGCTTTATTAAACCAGAAGGTACAAGTAATAGCAAGATACCAGAAGGCACAAGTAATAGCAAGATACCAGAAGGTACAAGTAATAGCAAGATACCAGAAGGTACAAGTAATAGCAAGATACCAGAAGGTACAAGTAATAGCAAGATACCAGAAGGTACAAGTTTAACAGCAAGATACCAGAAGGTACAAGTAACAGCAAGATTTTCTTTTAAAGAAATAGTTACACCAGTTAATTACCTCGGACAGTGCTAAGAGAGAAAAGAAAAAGGTGTAAAGGATGAAAACGCTGCTGCACGTGTGTTATTTAAAGGTGCCTCAATCTGTTTTAGATCCAGGTATTATAGTATTAAAGAACAGTGGTAAATACCATGAAGAATCTGATTACAGTAGAGCAGTAAAATTCGGGGAGGAGCTTGCTCCAACTACAGAACCTGTAATTGTATGAAAGCAAAAACTCTGCCTACTTCACTGATTTTTTTTAAGTGCAAATATATTACAAATCCACATGGCTCCATTCAGGCTGGATACTTTGCAACAACTTCCTTAATATAACAACAAGCGTATCAAATAATATACCAATAATAACATGTATACAGAAAGTTTAACATGTGTTAGTATGTTTTGAGTACACAAAAAATAAAAAGATACTGAGACATGCAAGAAAATTTACAGAAATGAATACCAAATAGATAATTGGTGGACTCATTGCAACACTGGCATAACTATATATAAACAAAGAAGATACAGCACTGTTGCATTATACCCTCAAATTGTATTACTCTTTTGAATATTTTTAAAACTTTTTTAGGCTTTAAACCTGTACTATATTACGGTGTTCATAAGTAGTAATTTATTTATTTCTAGAATAGGCTTTCACTAATACAGTTAACATGACGCCAGTACTTAGATATCGCAGCCCTATTGTTGATGTCGGAGTATATTGACAACAGGTTTTATTATTATACAGCTGCTATTGCTTTATAATACAGCTGCACATGCTTTATAATACTGCACATGATTTATAATACAGCTGCACATGCTTTATAATACTGCACATGATTTATAATACAGCTTCACATGCTTTATAATACTGCACATGCTTTATAATACAGCTGCACATGATTTATAATACTGTGCATGCTTTATAATACAGCTGCACATGCTTTATAATACTGCACATGCTTTATAATACAGCTGCACATGCTTTATATTATACAGCTGCACATGCTTTATAATACTGCACATGCTTTATAATACAGCTGCACACGATTAATAATACAGCTGCACATGATTTATAATACAGCTGCACATGCTTTATAATACAGTTGTACATGGTTTATAATACAGCTATACATGCTTTATAATACAGCTGAACATGCTTTATAATACGGCTGCACATGCTTTATAATACAGTTGCACATGCTTTATAATACAGTTGCACATGCTTTATAATACAGTTGCACATGCTTTACAACACAGCTGCACATGCTTTACAATACAGCTGAACATTCTTTATAATACAGTTGCATATGCTTTATAATACAGCTGAACATGCTTTATAATACAGCTGAACATTCTTTACAATACAGCTGAACATGCTTTATAATACAGCTGCACATGCTTTATAATACAGCTGTACATGCTTTATAATACAGTTGCACATGCTTTATAATACAGCTGCACATGATTTATAATACAGCTGCACATGCTTTATAATACAGCTGCACATGCTTTATAATACAGAATACTATAATAAACAAGAAGCAGTCTGAGGGACGGCCATAGTCCCCTACCGGTCTTGTGCAAAATTAACAATTCAGAAGCTGCACAGTTGTCGAAGGTTACTGCTTTGTCAACACAAAAACTGCAAAAATGTCAAAGAAATAAAGTTGTTATTAGCCAGTTTGTTAATTCTGAAGTTATTGAAAAAACAGTTATCTTTGAATATACCCATATGAAAGGTTGATCATGCAAGGAATGTTGAATACCTTACCATGTTTAGCTGCTAAATATGTGTTCCTGTGTTCTGAAGGTATTGTGACCTTGACCTTTGAGCTACGGACCTGGGTCTTGCGCACAACACGCCGTTTGATTATGGTGAACATTTGTGCCAAGTTATTTCAAAATCCTACAATGCATAACAAAGTTATATCAGACAAGCCTATTTCTGACCTTTAACCTCCATGTGTGACCTTGACCTTTGACTGGGTCTTGCTCGCGATATGCCGTGTCATTATGGTGAACATTTGTCCCAAGTTATTTCAAAACCCACAATGCATGACAAAGTTACAGCCCGAACAAGCCTATTTCTGACCTTACACCTCCAAGTGTGACCTTGATCTTAGAGCTACGGACCTGGGTCTTGTGTGCGCCATGCCGTCTCATTGTGGTGAATATTTGTGCCAATTTATTTCAAAATCCCACGATGCATGACAAAGTTACAGCCCGGACAATCATATTTCTGACCTTTAACCTCCAGCTGTGACCTTGACCTTTGAGCTATGGACCTGGGTCTTGCGCGCGACACGCCGTCTCATAATGGTGAACATTTGTGCCAAGTTATTTCAGAACCCCACAATGCATTACAAAGTAACAGCCCGAACAAGTCTATTTCTGACCTTTAACCTCAAGTGTGACCTTGACCTTTGAGCTACGGATCTGGATATTGTGCGCGACACCCCGTCTCATTATGGTGAACATTTGTGCCAAGTGATTTCAAAATCCCACGATGCATGACAAAGTTTCAGCCCGGACAAGCGTATTTCTGACCTTTAACCTCTAACTGTGACCTTGACCTTTGAGCTACGGACCTGGATCTTGCGCGCGACATGCCGTCTCATTATGGTTAACATTTGTGTCAAGTTATTTCAAAATCCCACAATGCATGACAAAGTAACAGTCCGGACAAAAAAACAGACTGACCTTTAACCTCCAACTGTGACCTTGACCTTTGAGCTACAGACCTGGATCTTGCGCGCGACACGCCATCTCTTTATGGTTAACATTTGTGCCAAGTTATTTCAAAATCCCACGATGCATGACAAAGTTACAAAAAAACAGAATGACGGACTGACTGACAGACTGACGGGGGCAAACCTAAAGTCCCCTCCGATCCAGACCGGAAATGGACTAATAATTGTTTGTTGGAGGTATCATACTGTTTGACTGCTTAAATGGATAAATGATCAACAACTGGCGTCATGTTAATTAATAAATATGTCTCAATAAATCCCAAAGGACAGATAGTAGAGAACTATCTAGTTTTAAATCCAATACTTACCCCACCCTCTATCATCCCCCTCGCATCCCCTGGTGAAAAATAAGGGCAGTCGTACATTATCTCCAAACCAATTGCTATGAATTTGTGGAAAATCATCTCAAAGCATCTGTTTCAGATAAAAAAAGTTAATTCTATTTAAAAACAACTTTTTTTTGCATTACAAATCTGCAGAGGTCTTCTTACTTTTTTTCATAACAAATCTGCCTACTAGATCGTTATGTATAATTGACAGGCAGTCTAAAACATCCGTGCATGAAATGTGTGCACTTGAGATCTTCATGTTGTTACCAAATAACAGATCTTAGGGATAAGGGGAATAAACATATGGTTTGTCACTGGCAGAACGTACTGCAAACAACAGCTACAGAGTATAACAATAAATGCCATATTAGAGGCAGGAACCCAGAACAAACAAGACTAATAAAACCAGCAGACGCTACCCAACAAAGCAGTTTTAGTAACACCGACCCTGAACTTGAAGTGAGATCTGGTCTGAGACATTAACTACTGCCCCTGATAAGAACATCTCCACTAATTGTTGCGCCCAAAAATAAAAAATTAAAAGATCTTCAAAATTTAACTACATTTCCGATCTTTTGTATCCAAAACCAAATACAGTCATTAAGTGTACACCAAATACAGGAAGTAAGAAGACACCAAATACAGGCATTAAGAGTACACCAAATACAGGCATTAAGAGTACACCAAATACAGAAAGTAAGAAGACACCAAATACAGGCATAAGTGTACACCAAATACAGAAAGTAAGAAGACACCAAATACAGGCATTAAGAGTACACCAAATACAGAAAGTAAGAAGACACCAAATACAGGCATAAAGAGTACACAAAATACAGAAAGTAAGAAGACACCAAATACAGGCATAAGTGTACACCAAATACAGAAAGTAAGAAGACACCAAATACAGGCATTAAGTGTACACCAAATACAGAAAGTAAGAAGACACCAAATACAGGCATTAAGTGTACACCAAATACAGAAAGTAAGAAGACACCAAATACAGGCATTAAGTGTACACCAAATACAGAAAGTAAGAAGACACCAAATACAGGCATAAGTGTACACCAAATACAGAAAGTAAGAAGACACCCAATACAGGCGTTAAGTGTACACCAAATACAGAATGTAAGAAGACACCAAATGCAGGCATTAAGTGTTCACCAAATACAGAAAGTAAGAAGACACCAAATACAGGCATTAAATGTACACCAAATACAGAAAGTAAGAAGACACCAAATACAGGCATTAAGAGTACATCAAATACAGAAAGTAAGAAGACACCAAATACAGGCATTAAGTGTGCACCAAATACACAAAGTAAGAAGACACCAAATACAGGCATTAAGATTACACCAAATACAGAAAGTAAGAAGACACCAAATACAGGCAATAAGTGTACACCAAATACACAAAGTAAGAAGACACCAAATACAGGCATTAAGTGTACACCAAATACAGAAAGTTTTTTTATAATATAATATCTTTATTTTCAACATTATTTTCATACATGGTTTATATATACATTTTGATTTAAAACATATATAATAAAGTGTAGACTTAAAGATAATACAATGTTTTTGGTTTTTGTGGAAGATTTCTGCCCGATCATGTTGTTTTTTTAAATGGATTATATTTTTACCATTCATACTAAAAGAGAGAAATTCAGCAACAACAACAAACAATACCAAAACAACAACAACAACAACAAAAAATACACAATACCCATCGCATTATGTATCAAACCAGATATATTTCCAAAAGAATCCAAAGTATGAATTAGTTTCTCAAATTACTGTTTTGATCCATCAGTTAAGAAAGTTGCATCATCCGCAAATAATGTGTTTTTAATCTCAATGTCTGCTACAATAATGCCTTTTATATCCTTATTGTTTTTTATTTCAAATGAGAGCAATTCTATACATATAATAAACAGATACGGTGATATTGGGCATCTCTGTCGAACCCCTCGTTTAATCGAGAAAAAATCTGTTATGTGCCCATTATTAATGACACTACTTTTAGCGTCGTTGTAAAATAGCTCTATCCATTTAATAAAATTATCTCCAAAATAAAAATGTCTTAAGGTATTAATTAAAAACATATGATTTATGCTATCAAATGCTTTCTCGAAATCGGAAAATAATAGCAGACCGGGAACATTGTGTTCTTCAACATGATCTAAAACTTCAAATAAAAGAAAGTAAGAAGACACCAAATACAGGCATTAAGTGTACACCAAATACAGAAAATAAGAAGACACCAAATACAGGCATTAAGAGTACATCAAATACAGAAAGTAAGAAGACACCAAATACAGGCATTAAGTGTACACCAAATACAGAAAGTTAGACGACACCAAATACAGGGCATTAAGAGTACACCAAATACAGGAAGTAAGAAGACACCAAATACAGGGCATTAAGTGTACACCAAATACAGAAAGTAAGAAGACACCAAATACAGGCATTAAGAGTACACCACATACAGGAAGTAAGAAGACACCAAATACAGGGCATTAAGTGTACACCAAATACAGAAAGTAAGAAGACACCAAATACAGGCATTAAGAGTACACCACATACAGGAAGTAAGAAGACACCAAATACAGGCATTATAAGTGTACACCAAATACAGAAAGTAAGAAGACACCAAATACAGGCATTAAGAGTACACCAAATACATACATAAAGTAAGAAGACACCAAATACAGGGCATTAAGACTACACCAAATACAGAAATTAAGAAGACATCAATTACAAGCATTAAGAGTACACCAAATACAGGCATTAACAGTACATCAAATACAGAAAGTAGAATGACACTAAATACAGGCACAGAAATGAAGAAGACACCAAATACAGGCAATAAGTGTACACCAAATACAGGAAGTAAGAAGACACCAAATACAGTAAGTAAGAAGACACCAAATACAGAAAGTAAGAAGACACCAAATACAGGCATTAAGAGTACACCAAATACAGAAAGTAAGAAGGCACCAAATACAGGCATTACGATAACACCAAATAGAAAGTAAGAAGGCACCAAATACAGGGCATTAAGAGTACACCAAATACAGAAAGTAAGAAGACACCAAATAGAAAGTAAGAAGGCACCAAATACAGGCATTAAGTGTACACCAAATACAGAAAGTAAGAAGGCACCAATTACAGGTTAGATACTGGCACAGGAGTGATGCATGCATAATACAAGAAGGCAGCAACTAACAGAATTATATTGGAGTATTAGTGTCAGGAGGTTTACCACCTTCAATTACATGTAAACCTCCGAGGTGTAGTCGAATGTAGTTCCTATAATAAAAAGTAATCCCTCCTTTTTCGATGGAAATGGGCATTATAAGTAGGGGAAAACTGCCCATTTCTATTCGATTTTGTGGTTATATGTATAAGAAGCGTATTAATAGGTTTTACTGGATCACTGATGAACATTTTCGAAATTTCGACTCTATGCTTACACTTTGTGAGCAATGAAAACAGTCGATCAATAAAAACAGCTGTACCCTTGACCTGTTTAGTAAACAAACAAGAACTTTCTTACATGTCTTGTGACCCCACGTTTTCTGGTGATTTTTCAAGTGGAAAAATAGTTTTCTATATGAACATTACACTGCTGCATTATCCATACTTGAGTTGAATTTTCAGCAAATCATTAATATGTGACACTTTAACATTGGTGTCTATGGGGAAAATAATTGGTGCTTTCATACCAGGAGGGGAAGACTGATATATAAACATGTCTACAGATCAGGTATGGTTTGCCACAGGAGCGTAAGATTGATATATAAACATGGCTACAGACCAGGTATGGTTTACCAATCAGAATGTTAGTCAATCAGTGAACAGTGTTATTTTTGCAGAAAGTGAGAAGCTGCAGTAGATTACATAATAAGAGTCTGGGTCTGTATAACCTATAATACAGTCTGGGTCTGCATAAGCTATCAGTCTGGCAGGGAAACATCTGCAGCTAAAACAGGAAAGTTGAACAACAACCACAACAATAGGTATATCCATAAATCTGGTGATGCCAATAAAAAACAAGTTAAATATTATTATGATCGCAACAGATGTTTAATCTCTCTTCTCTACTGCATTGCTAAAACCATTATGTCAAAACTATTTGTGCTATCCAACTTAACTTGGAACATTATTAGGCCATAAAAAATTAATTACCTGGTTCTCAGGCCACTTTTTCTGAGAAGAGATGCGGGCGGGCGCATTTTTTTTTACAATTTTACAGTGGTCAACAGACATGCGGGCGATTTTTTTTTATCCAAACTTTTAATTCCAATACATGTATTGATGCAAAATATCTCGAAATACATGTGCAATAACCAGTTGGATCAGCTCATCTCTAATGTCGATCATTACCTTACCATTTCTTCCCGACTTATGCTTCTTTCAATCACAATAAGTCTGTAAATTTGTATTTATTGCATGTTGTTGTGAGACTTTGTCGATTAGACGCTTGAATAAATCGCCTGTTCTGTAGCACCTACTAGTTCCAAGCGTCTCAAGCATCTGACTCTCCTAGATTGGTACCCGTACGACTGCAACACTCACAAGCTAGCGAGCAGAGCGGCAGATAGTCGGCCGCGCACCAGTCTACCGACAAGGGGATTCCCCTGAGGTAGTTACATGTAAAAACCGGAACAAACTTTTATGCGGAACTTTTTTTTCGAAATTTCGTTAGCGCATTTCCAATTTTTATTTTATTACTTTTGAGATAAAATCGGCAATGCGGCACCAAAAAAAGACATGCGGGCGGGCCTGAGAACCAGGTTATTAATTTTTTATGGCCTTAATGGTGCATTTTTATAGTTTGACCTTGAAAATACCATTTCAAAATCACTGAAAATCACCCCAAAATTTTGTTGTTAGAATTATGGCTTTAGTTTTGTTAATTAGGTCAGTGACCTTATTAATAGGTCATGACCTCAAATGAAGATCAGTGGATGACCTACTCTCGAACAAGTTCCTATATCCACAATATAACAATTTCTACATTTCTAAATTGTTTGTGCTATCAATTCCTGGAGAGAAAGACTTAAAGTTGCCAACATAAACCTGTCTGACATGGCATTTTATCAAATACACTTATTTTCAAGATATTTGAAGATATTTGAAAACATCAAATGAAGTTTCGGCTGTATCATTTCTAAATCATTTGATTTCGCTTGTTTGTTTTCATTATTTCGATTGTTTGATTTGATTGTTTGATGCGACTATTTTGATCGTTTAAAAAGGCCAAACCTATTTTAATTAATCTTCCTCATGGCAACAACATAAATAAACCCAACAATCTCTCTCATGGTAACAACATAAATAAACCCAACAATCTCTCTCATGGCAACAACATAAATAAACCCAACAATCTCTCTCATGGTAACAACATAAATAAACCCAACAATCTCTCTCATGGCAACACATAAATAAACCCAACAATATCTCCCATGGTAACAACATAAATAAACCCAACAATATCTCTCATGGTAACAACATAAATAAACCCAACAATCTCTCTCATGGTCACAACATAAATAAACCCAACAATCTCTCTCATGGTAACAACATAAATAAACCCAACAATCTCTCTCATGGTAACAACATAAATAAACACAACAACCTCTCTCAGGGTAACAACATAAATAAACCCAACAATCTCTCTCATGGTAACAACATAAATAAACCCAACAATCTCTCTCATGGTAACAACATAAATAAACACAACAACCTCTCTCATGGTAACAACATAAATAAACCCAACAACCTCTCTCATGGTAACAACATAAATAAACCCAACAATATCTCTCATGGTAACAACATAAATAAACCCAACAATCTCTCTCATGGTAACAACATAAATAAACCCAACAACCTCTCTCATGGTAACAACATAAATAAACCCAACAACCTCTCTCATGGTAACAACATAATAAACCCAACAATCTCTCTCATGGTAACAACATAAATAAACCAAACAACCTCTCTCATGGTAACAACATAAATAAACCCGACAACCTCTCTCATGGTAACAACATAAATAAACACAACAATCTCTCTCATGGTAACAACATAAATAAACCCAACAACCTCTCTCATGGTAATAACATAAATAAACCCAACAACCTTTTATCACAATGTTTCCTTTAATATATTTTCAAATTTAGCCACGTACATATAGCTAATACTTAAGTCTGGGAAACACAGTAATAACTGAATCCTAATACCAATTAAGTATGGACAACAAACTATATGTGTTGTCAATAGAACATAACCGCCAACCCTCGGCCCAATAAACAGTACAGACACAGTATCAATGGGTAAACATGCTCAACAAGATACGTCACTAGCATGCTAAGAGAACTACACCTAGAATTACTTAAACCCCAGCGTTCGGTAGAACCTACCACCATTATGCATACACTGAAATACATAACAACATTAACTATTACTAGCCATATTAATCTTTGCAAAACTAATGACATAACAATTTTGTCCCCTAGATAACCCGTCAATAAAGTAAAACCCTGATGACAAGATAAACACCAGATTTAACATATTTTTCATAGCAACTAAGAGTGCGTTAGTATTCTACTCTTACTGACTATGGCATGTCCATCCTGTCCAACCAGTCTACTCTGTCCATCCTGTCCAACCAGTCTACTCTGTCCATCCTGTCCAACCAGTCTACTCTGTCCATCCTGTCCAACCAGTCTACTCTGTCCATCCTGTCCAACCAGTCTACTCTGTCCATCCTGTCCAACCAGTCTACTCTGTCCATCCTGTTCAACCAGTCTACTTGTCCAATTGAAAACAGGAAAACTTTCCTAACATTATAGAACAAGCACTTAAAGGGTGAAGATAACCAAACGCACAATTACTTAATAAGAATCATGAACTGCTGTTAATTTTTACTTTTCAGGACATTTTTCTATTGAACTACTAATGAAACGCGCTACTCTGATTTTATCTTTTAACAAGTATTGCAAGTACTTTTTGTAGGTATCCATTTTCCAATCCATTAACTGTATCAAATCTGAAGGAATGTCTATGCGAAAGGAGAAAATAGCAAATCCCCTTCGGAATGAATGTGTAGAAAAAAAGCTGTGAGATCAAACCCAGCTTCTTTACTGTTGCTCTGAGCTTATTTAAAAACATACTATAAGTAATATCTTTTCCTGATTTTAAAACGAGTAAAGGGGAATCAATCTTTCCAGGTATTTCTTTAATCATATTGCGATATGCCTGAACCGGACATAATCTTGAGCCTTTGATCGGTGGAAGTGGCACCGGACATAAACATGAGCCTTTGATCGGTGTAAGTGGCACCTGACATAAACATGAGCCTTTGATTGGTGTAAGTGGCACCGGACATAAACATGAGCCTTTGATCGGTGTAAGTGGCACCGGACATAAACGTAAGCCTTTGATCGGTGTAAGTGGCACCGGACATAAACATAAGCCTTTGATCGGTGGAAGTGGCACTGGACATAAAGATGAGCCTTTGATCGGTGTAAGTGGCACCGGACATAAACATAAGCCTTTGATCGGTGTAACTGGTGTTTTTAATACTCTTTCTCCTCATTGAATGTTTTTTTACCAGTACATAGATACTATCAGCTCTGTATCAATTAATTCTATATTTTATATTAATAAAAATTTTGGATTTTTTAAATCTTCTTGCGATGTAGGTACTAAATTTGAAATTCCTTGCTAACAAGAAAAATGCAAATAAAAATAAACACCAATATGTAATATCTTCCGATGAAGAATGATCTAGAACTGAGTATATCTAATAACTCTGGAGTAATAGTCTCTGCTTGCTTCACTAATTTGCTTGTACAGTGATTGTCAGTACAACATTTTCAACACAGTGCACCATACCTGGTCGCACCTGTCAACACAGTGCACCATACCTGGTCGCACCTGTCAACACAGTGCACCATACCTGGTCGCACCTGTCAACACAGTGCACCATACCTGGTCGCACCTGTCAACACAGTGCACCATACCTGGTCGCACCTGTCAACACAGTGCACCATACCTGGTCGCACCTGTCAACACAGTGCACCATACCTGGTCGCACCTGTCAACACAGTGCACCATACCTGGTCGCACCTGTCAACACAGTGCACCATACCTGGTCGCACCTGTCAACACAGTGCACCATACCTGGTCGCACCTGTCAACACAGTGCACCATACCTGGTCGCACCTGTCAACACAGTGCACCATACCTGGTCGCACCTGTCAACACAGTGCACCATACATGGTCGCACCTGTCAACACAGTGCACCATACCTGGTCGCACCTGTCAACACAGTGCACCATACCTGGTCGCACCTGTCAACACAGTGCACCATACCTGGTCGCACCTGTCAACACAGTGCACCATACCTGGTCGCACCTGTCAACACAGTGCACCATACCTGGTCGCACCTGTCAACACAGTGCACCATACCTGGTCGCACCCGTCAACACAGTGCACCATACCTGGTCGCACCCGTCAACACAGTGCACCATACCTGGTCGCACCCGTCAACACAGTGCACCATACCTGGTCGCACCCGTCAACACAGTGCACCATACCTGGTCGCACCCGTCAACACAGTGCACCATACCTGGTCGCACCTGTCAACACAGTGCACCATACCTGGTCGCACCTGTCAACACAGTGCACCATACCTGGTCGCACCTGTCAACACAGTGCACCATACCTGGTCGCACCTGTATATTAAAATAAGTGTTGACCAATGAAATTGATTCTTACAAATTAAACTATCAATATTGAAGCTACATCCACCCCCTCAAAGGATAGTTCTTTTCTTTAAGCTACTATCAAAGGATATACTTCATTTTGGTAGTTAAATTAAATATTTTAATAAGATTAAAATAACCCAATGTTTTTTGTTTGTTTACCAGGTGTCAGAGTTTAACTGAAATGGCTGTATGATTGGGGAAACTATTCTGAGGTTTTGAGAAATCTAATAGTGTCATGAGCTTGCATTAAATATTATTTCCAACATTAGATTAAACATTACAAATTGTTTAACCTCATTAACTAGACAGTTAACAGGTGGTCGGTCGCCCACTCAGACACAGTGATTCCCCCCATTCCCTTGCCAGTTCTCCAGATTCCTCCCAAATTCAGAAAATGCCTGCATCAAGCACTGTAAGGCTTTCATAAAAAACTGTAATGCCTGAATCAAACACTGTAAGGCTTTCATAAAACACTGTAATGCCTGAATCAAACACTGTAATGCTTTCAACTAGCTCAAACAGTATGAGCTATATAGCTTGTTTCATAATCGCTGTAAAATATATGAAGTTATACTTTAGCAGATAATGTGCATCATTGGGGCGGACATCAATCCCACCCCCTCACCCCCCCCCCTCCCCCCCCCTGCCCCAAACAGATCATGTTTTGTATGGGCTCAAGTCACTGTCAGTGAGAATTGACACCTACAATAAGTGCTGATTCTGCAGGGAGCCTGATCTTTGTGATCTTCCTTCATTGCACTATCAACCTTGTTGTCAACAAGCGCTTATTTTGCAGCTGAAAAAAACAACTCCTAACACCCAACATCTTATCAGGTTTCTCCATCCAATTTTTCCCCATTGTTTTGTTGTTTATGAAGCAGGTGCAGCATCTCCATACCACCAAACACATACACTGTAGGTGTTACATTTCTATTGTTCCAAACCCCTTTATCATTAGGATGTAAGCAACTGCACTCCAGTAGCAGCTAGTGTCTTATCTCAAAACTCCACCCTTTATTAATATCACTTCTACATCACTTACTGTTAATTGGTCACGAAATAATGAAAAAAGGATTAACATTTGGTCTAATTCATGTTTTACGAATCAGTGTCTAAAATGTTATTAAGAACTCCTCCCATGAAAACTTTGTGAGAATTATCCAACTTCTATCTAAGAAAAAATGTGAATTAAGGCCAACCTGACCTTAAACGGTAACCATTTATATGTTGAAAATCAATTATGTCGTCTTGGTACGACCTGGCCAGGGAATGAACCCATGACCTCCAGGACACGAGATGTATGCTTTACCATTTATTCTTGTGTTACTAAACTTATCTAGCTGATTTTCAAACTTATCCAAGCTTTCACTGAAATAAAGACCCATAAAACGTTTTGGTATTAAAGATCAGTTTAAAAAATGAAGGCCCTATCCTGGTCACAATTAAGGTAAAAGTAAACAATTTAAAGTAAAAAACGTCAAAGGGCCATTAAACGCCATCATAAATCAGCGAACTGGAACAAAAGCGTGATATGCACAACTTACCAATGCTTCCTGCCAAGTTTCGTCGAAATCCAACAAGGCGTTTAGGAGGAGTAGCACCGACAAGAAATTTAAAGTAAAAATATCAAGGGGCCGTAACTCCATCAAAAATCAACGAACCGAAGAAAAACGCAATAGGCACAACTAGAAATCATAGCAATGCTTCCTGCTAAGTTTCGTCAAATCCAACACGGCGTTAACAAAAACAAAAAAAAATCAATAAAAAAAAATGTAAAAAAAGAAAAAATGTAACAAAAAAAAAAATAATGGCAAAAAATCTGGTAAAATTTGGTAAATGAACAATGAAGGCCCTATCATATTAACGAGGCAAAATATAGCATTTTTAACAATATCAAGGACCATAACTCTGCTGTTACTTGTCCGATCTGGCTGGTTTTCGAACTTGTCCAAGCTTTCTTGACATTAACAATCTGGTTCAGTTTGGTAAAGATTGGATGAAAAATGAAAGCCCTATCGTCTTAACGAGGCAAAATATAGCATTTTTAACTAAATCATGGGCAATAACTCCGCTGTTACTGGTCCGATCTGGTTGGTTTTCGAACTTGACCGCGCTTTCATTGATATCAACAATCTAGTACAGTTTGGTAAAGATCGGATGAAGAATGAAGGCCCTATCGTCTTAACGAGGCAAAATATAGCTTTTTTAACTAAATCAAGGGCCATAACAACTAAATCAAGGGCCATAACTCTGCTGTTTCAATCTGTTAAAGTTTGGTAAAGATCGGATGAAAAATGAAGGCCCTATCGTCTTGAGACAAAAGTTAACAGACGGACGGACGACGGACGGACAACAACTCGCCATCCCATAATCTTTGAGTTAAACGTTCACTAATTCAGCAATGAAAGATGTTTGCTTTCAAAAATACGTATCATATTGTCATTTCCCTTTAATATGACCCTCACTGATGCTACCCGGTTACCTTAATTAATTGGCATTTCTTAAGCCGATGGAGATGTTGGTCTATTCTCTAAGCACATAAGAGAACCATAGGCATCTATTCATAATTTTCCATTGCCAAAAGGTTACTCGGTTTTTATCCTTAGGTTCTATAGAAAAATACATGAAATCTTTGGAAGAAAAAAAAGATGACTTTTCAAGATTCAATTTTAAAAGATACATATATTGAACCAATTTGCATAAATGTACGTACATGACATAATTATGCAGGTTTTTAAAACAATCACACTGTAAATACCTTTATTTTTACAGTAAACTTGGTTGAACATCTAGGATAAAGACTGAGTCTATCACCTACCAGAATTTAGAGGTGTGTCAAATTTCTGTTCACTTGATTGGTCAGCTTATTTTGATGTTTTATCAAAATTATGAATTCTTAGTAAGAGAAGGGCACAGTCCCTCCATCCCTACCTCCCTCCATCTGGGTTTGTTTCGAGGTAACATATAATGTGTTGATGAGCCATTAAACAACCATTACTGAAGCATTGTGGTGTAGTGGTTAGAGAGTCTGCCTTGCATTCGGGAGGTCGTGGGTTCGAGTCCCCTGACCGCGTCATACCAAAGACTTTGAAAATGGAGTAGTCACTTGTGACCCTTGCCAGACGAGCAAATAATGGGTAGTGCTACGACTGATTGACCAGTGTCAGAATAATGTGACTGTGGGGTATCATGTCTACTATGGCGTGGTATTCCAGTGTGGCAGCACTATAAAGAAGCCACTGAGTTCGCTGCTTCAAGTAGACATATCATCACATCACACAACAACACACAGATAAAAGTCCAGACATTATGCCTATAATCGTGGGTAGGACGCCTGTCGTATGTGGAGGGACTATAATCCTTAGAAATACACACACACACTTAAACAACCATTATTCAATTCAAATCACAATTCACCCACTGGCTGTACAATTATTGTCTGATCACTGGGAACATGTTCCATGTGCTGACTACTTGGAATGCAATACGCATGTTTGTACAAGGTAAAATAGACAGTTTGATTAAAGAAAGAAGACAATTTTTCAGTAAGTGCTTGCAGCCTGCCAAGAATTCTATATATTCACAGTTGTAGTAAGTAATTTGTTATATGTATGGAACACTACAATTCTTCAGGGGTTAGAAACTACGGAGAGGTATGCATGGAAAAACACATGATGATGTGTGGCTCACTTCCAACACAATAATTGGACTGGACATCCAATTTCAGACCTATCATACAGATATGATCAGCCACAAGTGATACTACAGAACACAAAACCAGTCAAACACAAGTTATGCATGCTAGAACAAAACACAAAACCAGTCAAACACAAGTTATGCATGCTAGAACAAAACACAAAACCAGTCAAACACAAGTTATGCATGCTAGAACAAAACACAAAAACAAGCACAAGTTATGCATGCTAGAACAAAACACAAAACCAGTCAAGCACAAGTGATGCTAGACCAGGTTGCATACATGTGATATCTCCCACCGGGAGCTAATTTCTCCCGGGATTTTATGGAATTTCCCGGCCTCCCGCCGGGAGCTCCATATCTCCCGGTATTTTCCGCCGAGTTCCAAAATTTCGTTATTTGCGAATCCTTTTGGGTAATTGCTATGATTTATTGGATCAAGACCGAGTTTTCCGAATGATCTAGAAAATAAACCAAAACAAAATAAACACCAACCGTCTTATCTATATCTGTGAAAACATTGCCCTTGGGCAGGTAATTAACAGGATTTATATATCAAATTACAACACTCTCAGGGATTAAAAAATATCACTGCTCTAGATCTATCAATCTCATTAAGAGGGCTGGTGTGGCGCAGTCGGTAGCGCAGCGGATTTGTAACCGGAGGCCCCGAGTTCAATCCTCCGTGGTGCCACTGAGTTTCGTCGGTGTGTTCTTGTGCAAGACATTTTCCCTTAGCCTCGTCCGTTGGATGCGGACGTAAACCAACGGTCCCATGTATCGGTCTATCCTCCGAGCATGTTAAAGAACCATAGGAATCTATTCAATAATAAAAGTTGGGCACGGTTCCCGGATTCCTATGTATCCTTCTGCTCTCTCTGGAGCGGCTCTTAATAACCTATACTGTGTTGATGAGCCGTTAAACAACATTCAATTCAATCTCATTAAAATCATATCCTAATTATGCTTTGATACTCTCTGCTACACACTCCCTTGTAGGTCACTCTAAATTCAACCAATGAAATCGCGCGTTTCATATGCAGTTCAGATGACGTTCGAGTGAACTGAACAAAAGAAAATCCACATAAAACACATAGACCTATATCCGAATAAAGATAAAGTCTTCATGTGTTACTGCTGTGGACTGCACGATAAATTAAAAGAAATGCACTAAATGGAATGCTTTATATCAAGATACGAAGAAAATCATGGGCGCTGCCATGTATGTTTTGAAAACATATATATACCACCGAAATTATTACGAGATTAGTACTCTAAATAGTAAGCCATATACTGACCCAGTTGCATTCAAGTACCCCAAAAATGCATTCCGTTTGCGTTTCGTTTGCATTCCGTTTGCGCTCCGTTTGCATTCCGTTTGCATTTCATTTTTATGAATGCATTTTTTAAAATGCAAATCATTTGCGTTTTTGAATGAATTCAGCGTTTAAAAACGAAACTATGCGTTCATTTAAATGCACGGAACGAACGCAACATAATGTGTGCGTTTAAATGCACAAACGGAGAAAATGCATTTGCGTTCGTTCGTTCAGCGTTTACCAATCGCAACATTTCTGACGATTAAACTACGCATGATATCCAGTCATGCGATTCTTACCACGAGTCGGTGACTAATGTTTGTGATCATATTGAAGAATGTGTCCTTTGGTTGACATTATTTGGTGATGCACATTGATGATTATTCTGTTTTCTTGTTTATGTTTTTTTCATCAAAAATTTAACATACTTGACACTATATAAAAATATGCCGTCTGATTTTACCAACATTATTTCAGTTTTATAATGAAATAATATAAAGTTTGTGATACACAATAAATACATTTCCTATTTTAAATCGGTAAAAATGAAAGTGTGTAAACATGCTTAAAAAACACCATTTACACAGTGTATTTCTTTATATTAAAACTCTGCATAACGCACTTCATTTAAATCGAGACTTCAATTATGTACTCAAAAGGATAATATTGAAAATAGGGAAAATGCCTTTGCGTTCGTTTCGTTGCGTTCGTTTCGTTCGTTCCATTCGTTTTCAGCGTTTTAAAAAATGCATTCATCGTTCGTTTTTTAAAACGGTGAATGCTGAAAACGAACGAAACGAATGCAACGAACGAAATGCATTTGTAAAATATACATCATGCAACGTTCATTCTGCATTCGTTCTGCGTTCATTTTCCGTTCATTCAGCGTTCGTTCTGCATTTATTTGGGGTACTTGAACGCAACTGGGTCTGTAGTACATCTGGCCTGCTTAGCTCAGTTGATACCGCTCACGACTGCTGAACCGCGATTGTCATTTTAGTGTTTTGTCTTCTGTTCTAGGCACCCTGTTCAATCCCACAAATCGGTAAACATTTTTGTAC
This sequence comes from Cyrtodaria siliqua, assembly GCA_037043455.1. NCBI lineage: Eukaryota > Metazoa > Mollusca > Bivalvia > Adapedonta > Hiatellidae > Cyrtodaria > Cyrtodaria siliqua. The sequence goes on from JAWPHD010001353.1 coordinate 243,019, forward strand.
CACTATTAAATTCCGTCAAACAATCTTTCCTTTATTTTTTTTCCAGTAAATATTCCATAATGGTTGGGGTATTATATTTGTCAACATGTATTTGTTTTATAAGCTAAAAGTTATGGACATTTTCTCTTTTAATACCGAGCGTAGACTGCTCCATGGCGTTTTACTGAAAGCGACATGTGCAGTGAAGCAGTCTATACCGAACAATTTTGCAGGCTGAAATCTGATTGGCTAATCGTAAGGTCAATATGACATGACCTGCAATGGAACGTTGTCAGATCCTTGTAGTGTAGAGTATCGTAGCCTGATAAAGGGTCTGATTTTAATGAGATTGTAGGTCTATCAGTCTTGGCTTTCCCAATACACACAGTCTAATGTATTCTATTTATAGACTATCGATGCAGACGCTCGATTCAGATTACAGGGACATTTTCCTTCCTAAGTGTGAAAATTGGTTCACTACTGTCCTTGTTCTGTTTGAAATACGGACATGCGCAGTACAACAGTCTAACATAAGTGATGCCAGAACAAAACATAAAACCAGTCAAACACAATTGATGCTAGAATAAAGCACAAAACCAGTCAAACATAACTGATGCTAGAACAAAGCACAAAACCAGTCAAACACAAGTAATGCCAGAACAAAACACAAAACCAGTCAAAACACAATTGATCTAGAACAAAGCTCAAAACCAGTCAAACACAATTGATGCTAGAACAAAGCACAAAAACAGTCAAACACAAGTGATGCTAGAACAAAACATAAAACCAGTCAAACACAAATGATGCTAGAACAAAACATAAAACCATTCAAACACAAGTGATGCTAGAACAAAACATACAAGAGGCCCAAGAGGGCCTGTGGACGCTCTACTGGCTCTAGATAAAGTTTATGTATAAGGGGCCATAACTCTTTCAAATATCGTTCAACCAGAACATGGTGAAGATATACGCAACTAGGCTTGGTACTGATTGTCCCTGACAAGTTTCGCTGAAATCCAGCCAGAGGTTCAGGAGAACTAGTCTGTACAAAGTTAGTGTATTAAAACCTTTAAGGGGTCATAACTCTGCCAAAATTCATTCAACCAAAACATGGCAATGACAGGTGCAACTAGGCTTGGTACTTATCATCCCCATCAAGTTTCATTGAAATGCAGCAAGGAGTTCAGAAGAGACTAATCTGGACAATGTTTGGCTATTAAAACATTTAAAGGGACATAACTCTGCCAAAAATCATTCAACCCGAATATGGCAACAATATGCACAACTAGGCTTGATACTGATCATCCTTTTCAAGTTTCGTTAAAATCCAGTCAGGGGTTCAGAAGAACTAGCCCGGAAAATGTTTGTGTATCAAAAATCTTTAAAGGATCATAACTCCATCAAAAATCTGTTAACCGGAATGCCACGATGATATGCACAACTATGCTTGCTGCTGATCATCCCTGTAAAGTTTCGTAGAAATGTGGGGAGGCATTCAGGAGAACTAGTCCAGACAAAGTTTGTGTATTAAAACCTTTAAAGGGCCATAACTCTGCCAAAAATCATTCAACCGGAACACGGCAAAGATTTGCACAACTAGACCTGATACTGATCAACCTTGTCAAGTTTCGTTAATATCCAGCCAGGGGTTCAGGAGAAGTAGCCCGGAAAACGTTTGTGTATCAGAAACCTTTAAAGGGCCATAACTCCACCAAAAATCTGTAAACTGGAACGCGACGATGATATGCACAACTATGCTTGGTGCTGATCATCCCTGTAGTTTGGTTGAAATGTGAGAAGGAGAACTAGTCCAGACAAAGTTTGTGTATTAAAACCTTTAAAAGGACATAACTCCGCCAAAATCATTCAACCAGAACACGGTGACGAAATGTACAACTAGGCTTGGTACTGATCATCCTTGAAAAGTTTCACTGAAATCTGGCCAAATGAAGGCCATTTCTTCTTAATGAGGCCAAAATATAGCATATTTCAGAAAATCAAGGGCCACAACTCTGCTGTAAATGGTCTAATCTGGCTGGGATTGATATTTGTTGGAGCTTTCATTGATAGTAACAATGTGGTAAATTTTGGTGAAGATCGAATGAAAAATGAAAGCCCTATCATATTAACGAGGCAAAATATAGCATATTTAACTAAATCAAGGGCCATAACTCCGCTGTTCTGGTGCAATCTGGTTGGTTTTCGAATTTTTCCGAGCTTTCATTTATATTAACAATCTGGTCAAGTTTGGCAAAGATCGGACGAAAAACGAAGGCTCTATCGTAATATAGCATTTTTAACTAAATCAAGGGCCATAACTCCGCTGTTGCTTGTCCGATCTGGCTGGTTTTCGAATTTTTCCGAGCTTTCATTTATATTAACAATCTGGTCAAGTTTGGCAAAGATCGGACGAAAAACGAAGGCTCTATCGTAATATAGCATTTTTAACTAAATCAAGGGCCATAACTCCGCTGTTGCTTGTCCGATCTGGCTGGTTTTCGAACTTGTCCAAGCTTTCATTGATATTAACAATCTGGTAACGTTTGGTAAAGATCGGATGAAAAATGAAGACCCTATCGTCTTAACGAGGCAAAATATAGCCTTTTTAACTAAATCAAGGGCCATAATTCCGCTGTTACTGGTCCGATATGAATGGTTTTCGAACTTGTCCGAGCTTTCATTGATATTAACAATCTGATAAAGTTTGGTAAAGATTGGATGAACAATGAATCCCTTATCGTCTTAACGAGGCAAAATATAGCATTTTTAACTAAATCAAGGGCCGTAACTCCGCTGTTACTGGTCTGATATGGCTGGTTTTCGAACTTGTTCAAGCTTTTAACAACATTAACAATTTGATAAAGTTTGGTAAAGATCGGATGAAAAATGAAGGCCCTATCGTCTTAACGAGGCAAAATATAGCATTTTTAACTAAATCAAGGGCCATAACTCCGCTGATACTGGTCCGATCTGGCTGGTTTTCGAACTTGTCCGAGCTTTCATTGATATTAACAATCTATTAAAGTTTGGTAAAGATCAAATAAAAAATGAAGGCCCTATCGTCTTAACGAGACAAAAGTTAACAGACGACGGACGGACGACGGACAACACACCATCCCATAAGCTCTGCTGGCCGTTGGCCAGTAGAGCTAAAAACCAGTTTTTCACCAGACATCAATTTTCACCAGATATCAAATTCTTGTGTTTATGCTGTTCAATGAATAAGTAACTTGTAAGACTCAGGTAGTGGCTGTGACTGTGGGTGTCGACTATGCTGACAATAATTCTGTGAACTACAGACATCACTGGCAGTAAAAGTCACTAGTATTAATTGCCAATAACAGAGTAAACTCTCAGCTGTATCATGGATTGTATACAAACTATCACTAATAGGGGTAATATACATTGGCAACACTTGACCAATGACCCCTTTCATTTAACCAATGACTTCTTTCACAGAAATCGGAGTAATAAATATCACATTTAACCATTCTTTCAATTGATCTTAAAATATAGAAGCACATGATAGACAGGAAGTCTGACAAACATTTTAGATTCAAGTTCAGCTTATTGATTTATAAATAAAAGACGGCCATTACAAATATTTTCCACAGACAATAATTTTAAATCAATAATTATAAAGTAGATAATATTTTTAAAATGGTTTCCGTTTTACTATATATAGTATCTGGTTTCCGTTTTACTATATATAGTATCTGGTTTCCGTTTTACTATGTATAGTACCTGGTTTCCGTTTTACTATATATAGTATCTGGTTTCCCTTTAACTATATATAGTATCTGGTTTCCGTTTTACTATATATAGTATCTGGTTTCCGTTTTACTATGTATAGTACCTGGTTTCCGTTTTACTACCACCAACTTGGTGATTATATAGGTATTTCTCATAAAACATTGGGTACCGCATGATCTGTAGCATTTGAGGCCGGCTTCTAGTAAGGATGATTATGCGAAGAAGTATATCAATCACCTTATGAATCCCTAAACCCCTTTTTGGTATTTATTGGCATTCACGCAAGCATTCATTTAAGTGCTAACTGTGGTGGCTGTAAAAGTTATGCGAATACAAATCAATAGTGTCACTTTGGGGTCTATGGAGCCAAATCTTTGTGACTTTATCCTTTAAGCCCCTACTTATATATAATGGACTGTTCTTTCTTTGAATAAGACCATTCCATTTATGTGACAAAGGGGTGTTTTGGGGCAAATGACTGATCAGCAGAGACAGACATTGTAAACCCTGATCAGCCGGCGGGTTACTCGCAGGCTGATCAGGGTTTACAATGGACGCAAAGGCTATTATAATCATGCTTAGCGGGTTAAGGGTTGAAGTACAATACAAACTAAGCCGGTACTAAGAGGCAAGAGAGGTATTGCATCTTTCTTATTATTCTTATCAAAAAAATATTACCTCTCATGAACAGTCTCAATAAAACCGAGACTGCTACTTTTCCCTCTTTGTGCTGCTTCCAAGAGATCCCATTTTCAGCATTTAGAGTGCACATACACCATCTCTCATATTACAAACACCATCTCTCATATTATTTATAAATCAATACACAGATAAATATTCCAGTGTGGCAGTAGGGTCAACCCGGTACGTTCGGACAGCCCGGTACGATCGGACGCTTGATTACACTCACAACACTGTTTTAGAGTACTTACCCGTATCATCACGTACGATGTCATTATCTTATCCATTAAAAATCGATGTTCTGAGCTTTGAGTTTGTTATTATTATGTAAAGTGTAACACACTTTTTGATTTGTCAACTAATGCATACGTGATCAAAACCTGTTTGGCACCATTTACAAACATTTCATATAGGAACATCCTGTTAACCACACCTGCAAATCTGCGATATTACTCGATCTTGTTGGTCATACTTCTTTGACATTTGTGTCCATTTGAGCAATAAAGTTACGTAGGTGAGGATTAAAATATAAAAATGTATATTTGTTTATTGTTGGGTTCATTTATTTGACAAAATGTAAGTGTTCGACTGTACCATACTCCTTGTAAAATAGTGGATGGTACAATCGAACACCTTAATAGGCTCAATTCAAACAGGTAATTTCAAATGAAACATGTGCAGATTTAAGCTAGGGCATTAAGCTAGAGGTCTATCACTCTTACTTAAGCTCCTTCTAAAACAATCAACATTAATTTAATTTTGTAAATTATTATAGATCTAATAAATCAATTTGAAACCGTCCCAGGAAAATGGAGGCAAATGATCGGTTGGGGCGTGTTTTTCTATGTATGTATATATGTACTGAAATCGTAGTTTTACCTTGTATAGTGATTTTTGTTTTAAAACCCTTTTACCGTTTTCCAACTTTCGCAGATGTCCGAGTGTCCCATCATGGGTGTACAGATGGTGTAATAAGTGTTAAATGGAATGATTAATTCTGTTTTCATTTGAAAACGATCCGCCTATGACTCTTCATTACGCCGTTATTTCATGAAGCTTCCAGCACACAGATATATGTCAAAACAAGTGCCTGAATACGAAGGTGTCCGATCGAACGTACCGGGTTGGACTCTAGTTATATACACCGATATAATTATATATACACTGATATAAACATGTATTATATATAAGGTTAGCTGGGACTTTTTACTACTGCGAATCTTATATAAATAAAATAAAAAAATATTTAGTTGATGCAAACAATAACAAAAATATATTAATCAAGTAAACAAATTGTTTATTTTCATTTCAAGAATATGTATACATTTTCACTCATTGCCAATTAAATTCTCTCCAAACTACACAAATTTATATTCTCTATTATTTGTTTTATCTGGTTGTTACTTAATAATATTGATAAAATTACATGTATAGCAACTTTAAATAAACATTTTGTTTCTTCTTTTTTTACTCCAAATGGTATAATTTCAGCAAAATGTTGCCAGATGTTGCAACAGTAATTAATCACAGGATCAATACAACACATACAAGTGTCAAACGATGTTGTAACATTCATAATTTAAAGGGATCGGAGGCGATCTAGAAGAACCGTGGACGTCTATCAAAATATAAAAGTAAACCATGATAATGATGGAGTTTAAGTTTATAAAAAGTGCTTGTGCACTTAACCCTTAACCCGCTAAGCATGACTAGCGTCCATTGTAAACCCAGATCAGCCTGTGAGAAACTCACACGCTGATCAGGGTTTACAATGTCTGGCTGCTGATCAGTCATTTTCCAAAACACCCCTTTGTCACATAGATGGAATGGTCTTAATGCAATGAAAGAACAGTCCATTATATATATGTAGGGGGTTACTTAGTCCTCAAGTTCAGTCTGATTTGATTATTGTTTATGGAATGCTTCAACTGGAAAACTTGATTCATGGGAGTTTTTTTGTTGCAAAAATAAATTAATGCATATGGTCTTTTTTTTAAGTATTTTTATGACTGAAATACATTTTATTACATTTTATGTACCTCTACCTGGTAACACAATTAAACAAGAAAATCGGTAGAACCGATGGATGCTCCCCGAAATGTATCCTCAACTTATCATATGGCCTTGTATTACCCAGCAGTTTTCAATTTGCAGATCCATTAGTAGTTTTTGACTTATGCTTCGGACAAGAATAACAAGTTTAAAATTACAAAGGGCAATAACTGTAATTTGAATGACGACAGAGTTACGGTTCTTGCACTCTGCACTTCCCCTCATTTCCCTCTATCATTGTGTGAAGTTTCATTGCAGTCTCATCAGTAGTTCTGATGTTATGCTCCAGACAAAAATTCTAAGTATAAAACTACAAAGGGCAATAACTCTTAATTTGAATGATGACAGAGTTACGGTTCTTCCAATCTGCACTTCCTCTCATTGCCATCTATCTGTGTGTGAAGTTTCATTGCAGTCCCAACAGTAGTTTTGAAGTTATGCCCTTGTCAAAAATTCTAAGTATAAAACTACAAAGGGCAATAACTCTAATTTGAATGAGTTATGGTTCTTGCACTCTGCACTTCCTCTCATTGTGTGAAGTTTCATTGCAGTCCCATTCGTAGTTTTGAAGTGATGCTCCGAAGAAAATTCTCTATAAAATTACAAAGGGCAATAACTCGAATCTGAAAGATATCAGAGTTACGGAACATCATGACAATGCGCATCTCCATTTGATATTGATACTTCCTAGCAAGTTTCGCTAAATTCTAACTAGGGGTTATAGAGAAATAGCCCAGACAAGAATTTTCTATTTGACTACCATGTATATATCAATTAAAAATAAAAAGGGCCATGTGGAAAATTATCGAACCGTAACATCACGATAATATGCACATTGAGACTTCCTAGCAAGTTTCGCGAAATTCTAACAAGGGGTTAAAGAAATAGCCCGAACAAGAATTTGCATGGACGCACGGACGGACTAGGCGGCGGCTATATGCTTCCCCGAATTTTTCAGGGAGCATAATAAATGAAGTGTTATATTTTAATGAAGTATTATTTTTATTATTTCAAAATGTTAGATGAATACCATGAAGGAGGATAGATTCCTAGAGCATCAATGCAAAAAAATAAGATAGCATTAACTAGGATATAATACTGAGATTACAACATCATTTCAAAGGGACACATGACAGTCTTAATTTGTTTCAAACTCCCAGTGTCCTGTTAGTTTTTCTACACAACTTGCATATTTGCAATTACTAATTATAATTACTAGATTGTCCAAAGCACATTATGTGGTCCTGCCATTAAGTGATGGGATAGCTACTATTAGCACGATTTTATAATGGATATTTTTCGACAATAAAACACGTTTAAAAACATTTTTTACTGAAAAAATGCGATAACCTGTTTAAGATTATTAAATGTATCAATTTTACAATAGGCAAACTTTTTAAGCTGAAAATAAGGTTTTACTTCATACCCCAGTCAACCGCGTTTTCACTTCTTGGAGAAGGAGTTGGATGGGGTATGAAAGTTAATATTCGGACCACATAATGAAATTGTTTTACATATTACTAATTACTAAATATATTGCACCTATGATATATTTAAACACATTGTAGAATAAGGATGAAAACTGAAATCTCAAAACAAAAACAAAATTCACCGTTTCATTCCTCAGCACACCTTAGATCAATAAAAGATAGTGATCACTGAATTGGCACAAATCAGCAAATCATGGACCTGATCAACCAATCATGGATCTGATCAACCAATCACATCCACTCAATCATGGACCAGATCAACCAATCACATCCTCTAAATACACATCCACCTTATCGCTGTGGTCCAATTTTTATTGGAGTGCAGGTCATACAAGTAATTTCTGAGTTTTTTTGTAATTTGTTAAAAGTTTTGTTACCATAGCAACCACATTTCTTCACAAATCTACCCAAAAGGGGAGGTTTCACAACTAGACCATGACACAAACATTCCTGCCACGTTTGAAGTTTGTAGTGGTAACTGTTCTTGAGTTTAATAATCGTGAGGACAAGTAATTTTTAGTATTTTTTACAAGTTTTGTTACCATAGCAACCACATTTCTTATGCGAATCTACCCAAAAAGGGAGGTGCACAACTAGACCATGACACAAACATTCCTTCCAAGTTTTGAGTTTGTAGTGGTAGCTGTTCTTGAGTTATCACGAAGACAAGATTTCGAGATGGACCGACCGACCGAACCAACCGACACTTGCAAAGCAATATGCCCACCTCCTTCTTCGAATTATGCTGCTCGCTGCAACGTGACCAATCTTGCTTTAATTGCATTTTTTAAAATAAATACGACAACAATGCTCGGTTTTACATTGGATTGCTTAAGAACATAATATGAAATTATAAGTACCGGGTAGGCAAAATATCAAGACTATATAAAGCAAAATACGAAAATTACAGGAAAAGTACACTGACTTCTCGAACAACCCTCGTACAGTAGTCTTTCTAAAAGAAAATGTCCATTGCAAACCTGACCTTACCAACTACAAAATATATTTCACACATGAAAATTATTGCAAACTGTATACCGTACCTTTCTTATGCGTTTCATAACATTAAGGTGCATATTTATGTTTAAAATTGAGTCTCAAATGGCCTAAAATATAAGCTAGAAGGCAGGATCTGGATTCTTAAAAGTATCAGGTGGAGCATGCCCCAGGACCCCATAGCTCAGGCTGCTCAACTTATTATAAAATGTGAGAAAAATCTGCTGAACATCTCTGTGAAATATACATCATCTCTTTAATAACACATCAATTACATACTAGCCTGTATTCAGATTGCATGGCCCCAGACATCATTTATCATATCTATTAAACAAATAGACAATTTGTCTTAATATAATATGTAAAAATTAATGAGTTGCAGGAAATAATACATTTTTGATTGTAAAATCAAGAAACTACTGCCATAGACACAATATTTTATTAAACACACATCAATAACAGTCGAACATCTTAATGAGGTAACGAATAAATGAAAGTAGGCGTCAAGCCCGTAAAGTCCCAAAATGTCAATATAGCTTGTATACAGTATTATTTCATCTTAAAAACTTGCTAAATCTTTTTCCCTCAGTATATAACTCATAAGCCGTATTCGACAAAGGGAATCCCACTATATGATTCTACAAAACAAACCCGCTCTTAATATGAAATGTTTCGTCAAAGTTGACATTATCAAAACCCATCATCATGCAAACATATCATGCATTTTTAATTAATGTTGCATGCATAACCGCACTCAATAGTGTCAACTGCGTGACTGCGTGCATAGAAATAATAAAAGTAACAGCTTATAATTTCAGCCAACCTGAGAGCTCATCATTGACTGAACATTCCTTATAAATCAATATAAAAGCACCTTCTCTGAACAACGCCCTTAATGACCTGTTTGTTAATGAAGCAATAACAGGTACCAGTGGATACTTCTGTACAAGACAATGCCATGAAATATGTTTACAAGCTCCCCCCACGCAATGCTTTACGTCACAGACAACCATTAAACTTAATGGTGACCCTGACAATAGTTCAGTTTCTTATTATAGCTTCAGTCTTGATTAGGGCTTATTAGGTGCATTGAATCTTCCCCAGGTGATTATTTACAATCATATTTTATTTAAGAGACAATTTTAATGGCATTTTCAACCTATCATGTATATGGATATGATAATTTGTTTCCCCGGTGCTTTTTTACAAAAGTCACAGATTCTTTTAAGACAATTTTAATGCCATTTTAAACCTATCATGTAAATGGATATGATTTGTTTCCCAGGTGCTTATTTACAGTTTATTTTAAGACAATTTTAAAGGCAATGTATACCTATCATGGACACCAGGTGCTTATTTACAAAGTCACAGGTTATTCAGACAATTTTAATGGCATTTTAAACCTATATATATGTATCATGGATAAGATATACTCTCCCAGGTCAGTCTATTCAGACAATTGTAATGGCATTTTAAACCTTTTATGTATCATGAATAGGATACAATGAAGAGAGATTAGCCATGACTTTTCAACTTTTATCACTTTTAACATCCTTATACATAATTAGTGTTCTGGCTAAAGAATATAATTTTATGACAACTATTGTTAAAATATTTTTTAAGAATGATGTTGACAAGAGATTTACATTATTTCTATATTTTTATTGTATACTTCCCAGTGAAATAGTGAATTTATAAATAAAACCTTATATTTTCATTGTTATATTTTCACATGTGAAATATCTCTAAATTATATTTTACATGTGAAATATCTCAAAATGACGGCATGCAACTGTTGACATATTGTTTACATTGATGTCGTTATTGACGTCATTATGTTACAGACGTCATTGTTTTGGCGCATTATATTTTTTTTGCATAAATTTCCAGGTTGTTAGTATATAATAAATACAATATTTGTTGGTTTGTCGTGAATACAGGATTTATATTCAGCGCGAAATGAGAAAACTCAAATATAAGTTTTCTCACTTCTTGATGAAAATAAATCCTATATTCACTCAAAACAAACAAATATCCTCTATATATTTATTTTTATGCAAATGATGACATTAATAACATTTAAACTATTAATTAACCTACTTACCTACAGACCTTAGGCCAAAAAAAAAATAGGTGTATTTCCTATTGCATGCTCTAAAAAAATAGGGTAGGTCGGTATAGGCATTTTCTTTTTTGGAGCAAGATATTGCGAGATATCTCATAAACCCCATACAAGTTGATGATACAACTGAAAGTTTCTCTGTGATGTCACTTTACATCGATACATTGTCATAAAAAGTTTTAGGGTTGGTCCCTTAAAAATAGGGTTGGTCGGGCCACCGGAAACACAGGTATTTTTTTTCGGCCTTAGGAGTGTTCAGCACATCAAAACTAAGCAAACGTCCAATCTTTTTATATTTCTTAAAGTAACACAAGTGCCAAATTTCGCTATAAATCCGTTTTTCCAAACTCTACCCATGTGTTGAGGTCACAAATTGATGCATATATGCTAAGTAAAACTGTATATGTATCCACGAGTTCATAAAATACCCGAACATGAATATGTGTGAAATGAATTTAGAGTTGGGAACTTTTTATTCGAAGCTTCAAACAACAACAAAAAGGCGATGTTTTTGGCTGGCAGGTTTTCATGTTTATATCGTATTTCTAGAGTTAGGATTTGCAATTATATGTTAGTTTTATATATACCTTATCATTCGTCGAATTTGAAGCGGTGTGCATATATTGTAAAATTAGCCTGCTGTTGGCGGGTGAGTGACTTTAACAAAGGAGACTGTTTTCCTTCTTTCTTTCTAATTCGCCAATACAATTATCTGAAAGAGTAAACAATGAACACTCAATAAAATGCACATGCAAATGCCATTAATTTGAGCTGCATGCTACCTTCCATTTAGTTATTATGTAAAGGTTTGTTCTGAGAAACTCAATGAGAGGTCTGGTTTTTGTTGGCAACAGTTGTGAAAAAACTGTGTGATTGTGAATTGCAAATCATGGAAAATAAAACATATAGGATGATTATGGTACAATTATCAAAAAGAAATTAGTGTTTTTTTTTGTTGTTTTTTAATGACACTACAATCTCTACCACACCCACTTCTGTATTAAGTAATAGATAAATTGTTTTGCAAGGACAGAAATATACTGTCATGCCTGGTAATTTCACCTATCTCAAGCACACCTCTTTATCTCAAGGCATCAACATCATTTACTTATTTAATACAGTCTTTTAAAAAACACAATTAACCCTAATAGTCATTATAAATAATAATATATAATTACTGGTGTGATTATAGTTTAATGTACTGTAGGCGACTCTGCTCAGTGTATGTGATACTAATTATGCAGCTGTACCATCCTTAAACAATTGTTGGTTTGCTGTGCTCCAACCTACTCTCTAAAAAGGCACACCAAATCGGGTCAATATGAGGTATATGTATATTGTAAATATGTATATTGTAAATTCTATTTTTTTACTATAAATCAGTAAAAATAAAAAATAAAAGACGAGGTCCTACCTACCTACCTACCTACCTACACTTAAAACTTTTTTGGTCAGAGCACAACAAACCAACACTTTTTAACGATGGCCCCAGCTTTATTTGTAAACTGTAATTACAGCAAACAATTATCATCAATGAAATAGTATCTGTCAGATTTAACTCCTTTGTTGTGTTACAATTTATTATTTCAACAGATCAGGGTTTTTGTGTTTTTTTTACAATAAGTTTTAGTGGCTCAACTACTGATGATGGTACGTAAGATTAACTGGTTTATTACATAAGAAGTTGGATTGCCATTATATTTCCAAAATAACACTGTGAGATTTCTATAACAATGCACGTGCATTCCATATGCTCAATGGTTTTACTTGACCTTATAAGTACATCACAGTAAACCTAACAATGCATGTACATTCCTTACGCTCAATGGTTTTATTTGACCTTAAAAGGACATCATAGTAAACTTAACAATGCACGTGTATTTCATATGCTCAATGATTTTATTAGACCTTATGACATCATGGTAAACCAAACAATACACATGCATTCCATATGCTCAATGATTCCATATGCTCAAGGGTTTTACTTGACCTTAAAAGGACATCATAGAAAATCTAATAATGCATGTACAGTCCATATATGCTCAAGGATTCCATATGCTCAAGGGTTTTACTTGACCTTAAAATGACATCATAGTAAACTTAACAATGCACATGCATTTCATATGCTCAATGATTCCATATGCTCAAGGGCTTTACTTGACCTTAAAAGGACATCATAGAAAATCTAATAATGCATGTACAGTCCATATATGCTCAAGGATTCCATATGCTCAAGGGTTTTACTTGACCATAAAAGGACATCATAGAAAATCTAATAATGCATGTACAGTCCATATATGCTCAAGGATTCCATATGCTCAAGGGTTTTAATTGACCATAAAAGGACATCATAGAAAATCTAATAATGCATGTATGTACAGTCCATATATGCCCAAGGATTCCATATGCTCAAGGGTTTTACTTGACCATATAAGGACATCATAGTAAACTTAAGCTTGCCGCACTTGTGATGATTGTTTATATAGAACGTGCATTTTACTAAATCTACTTAGGATTGTGAAAACACAGCAAACTGCACCATCTCTTTGTATTCATACACTGGTGTTTCACGGTTGGGACTATAATTTGTATTCATACACTGGTTTTTCACGGTTGGGACTTTAATTTGTATTCATACATTGGTGTTTCATGTTCAGGACTTTAATTTGTATTCATACACTGGTGTACTATGGTTGGGACTACAAATTGTATTCATGCACATGTATTATGGCTGGGACTATAATTTGTATTCATGCATTGGTGTATTGTGGTTGGGACTATAAAATATTCAATTTATTGGGAGTCTTCACTGTTGTAAACCATCTTCCTAGGACCTGTTTTAGACACAGGAAGTTAGTGTGGAAGTTAGAAGTGAAAACTGATTGTAAATTTAAATATAATTTGGTTCCCCCATTCCATGGTCTTCTTCTAAACCAGTATCTGAAGAATGTGTATGGTTCCAGACATGTGCAAATTATGTAACAAACAACAGGGAATCTGCAGATAAGTCAATTCTCAGTGCCAATTATATCCTGTACATTTAACATACATCAAAACTAACTGTTTGCCTTATCTTTTATATGTGTCAGAATTAAACTGGAGCAGATATCTGAGATTTACCCCACCCTTCCTCTCCTGTTACAGCACGTAGACATTTTGTTCTTCTGTATATCAACCACTCGCTGATTGACTGACTTACGTCCCTGGCCGATGGACGTAGCAATAAACATTCAAAATACATCAAATTAATAAATAATATGCTTATTCATAAAATAGGTGATTTGGTTATATTATTGCTGCATTCTCCAATTCAAATCACATTTACTAAATGAGTTTCATCAATAAGTCTCTTTTACCATTTGATCCATATGTAGATCTACCTACTAGTTAACTTAGAAAAAACATGATGCTGATGACAACTGTGTCAGGCACCATTACCACAGGTAACAGTCACAGGCTGGGTCAGGCACCCTTACCACAGGTAACAGGTGGGCTGTCACAGGCCGGGTCAGGCAACCTTACCACATAAAACAGGTGGGCAGTCACAGGCAGTCACAGGCTGTGTCAGGCACCATTACCACAGGTAACAGGTGGGCAGTCACAGGCTGAGTCAGGCACCATTACCACAGGTAACAGGTGGGCAGTCACAGGATGGGTCAGGCACCCTTACCACAGGTAACAGGTGGGCTGTCACAGGCCGGGTCAGGCAACCTTACCACATAAAACAGGTGGGCAGTCACAGGCTGGGTCAGACAGGATCTCTCGCCACACAGTAACAGTGGTAACCTGAAATGAATCGGAAGTACTTGAAATTAATCAGAGTACTGAAAACATTATTATTTTACTCAAATATATTTTTTGATAGTCTGTCATTCGACCTGAAACAAACCAGACACTTGCTTTATCAACCAAATCATAGACAAAGATGTGTTTTTTTCTCAGTGAAAGTGCTGTTCAACAGGTCAATAACATATTACGTAGACTATTTAGAGCCACTCCCAATAATTGAATTGGGATTTTACGTCGCACCAACACAAGAAAGGTTATCTGGCGCCAAACAGGGATGAACATGCCAGGCTCATTCTCCATTTACATCTAGATAAAATATGGAGAATGGGCCTAGAACCTTCTAACCTGCAGAACTGCAGAGTTGCTTCAAATTCTATTGTAGGCACTCCATTTACGCTGGAGCCACATTTATTGTTAAAGGGAGATCATGCAGAGTAACTCAGAATCACAGAACTATCTATATCTAATACAAACAAGCCAATTAAAACACTGTACACATCTTTATTGGCTTGTGGTTGTCATAAATATTTTATTTAAATTAGAAAATTAACTGATCAAAGTACACTACCAGATATGCACCACATCTGTTAATAATGACCCTTTAATTATCTTCACATTCATACTTTAGGGATCTGTATTTATTTGGTGCTACATTCTACAGTATTTATTTCTCTTAATTGTGGACAGTTAACTTTAACTGAAGCAAATTATCTCTGTGGTTTTAATTAACTCAAATTGGCCTTTTGTGGTCAATACTGAAGAGTCCAAGGGCATGTTGGCATCCATATCTAGGTTTGAATAAAGTTTTATACCAACTTGGGAGACTGAGGAGTTTTCTAATTGTTTTTGTCCAATAAATAGACAAACAACAACCCAATCTTTAAACGGTGGAATAATGGGGGTGAGTTCAACATATACCGACTGTGCACTCCTGCATCTCAAACATTCCCCCACACACCCCAACACGTCTGTCGCTACCTACGTTGATGTTTTTATTGTTCAAAAAAACAAAAGAGGAGAAAATGATTTCAGAGGTGGTGGGGTGGGGAGGATTTTTAGACAAGGGAGAAATTTATAGATGAAGAAATATATTGGATTAATTGTATTATATGAAGGACTAGGGATATACTGGTGGGAGGTGCTATTCATAATTATCCAATGCAGAGATGTTGATTTATCTCTTATCTTTTCAGTATGTGATACCATTTGTGTTACTTTAGTTTTTATCCTTATGTTCCATAGTCAAATAAAAATATTTTGCAGAGTAAAAAGGACGAATTTTTAAGATTTTGATTTGAAAGATACACATTAGTTAAATCAATTGGCATGAATGTGCATGACATATGCAGCGGTTTTAAAAGAATCGCACTGTATATACCGTTAATTTTAACAGTAAACTTAGTTGAACATCAAGGATAAAGACTGAGTTCTATCACCTACCAGAATGTTATTGGTATGTCTTATTACCTGGTCTCTGGATTGGTCAGAGGGTTTTTTATGATGCTTTATCAAAATTATGAATATTGCAGTTCACCAGCCTACAGATCACAAAATATACTAGCTACAAAATCTGAATAATTTGTAATCAAAAAAATAAACCCACAAACAAAACATTCCCCCCCTTTTTGCCTAGTCTACCATGAGTCTGTCCAAAAGATCAAATATTATGTCTCTGTTCTGTCCATCTACTGAAGAAAGTAGGACATTATAATGTACAGGGCTGGGCTAGAATGAAGTGTCGTGAATACAACACAACAAATACTCCCAGTGGCATACGCTTGGCATACTCCAGAACGTCCTGTGCGTAATATAAATTTGGAAAGTTAATGTATTTTATTTTATCGATCCTTTTGAAAGAAAATAAAGAAAGGTCTGTTCTACAAGAAGTAATTTGTTTGCATTGTTTTGCTTTAAAATTGCTGAAAAAGCATGATGTTGTCCTTATGTTTAAAAACGTTCAAGGTCTTCCCCCATTGTGTATTAAACTTGGGAAAAAGACCCAGATAAACATACTTTTTGTCATATTGCACAATCTTTAATTACTTTTAAGAAGTCCAGGTTCTTACCATTTTTATCAGTTAATTAAGCATTCCATTTGTCATACTGTTTTGAAATTGCAACCCTATTGTCACTCCTACTTGACACAAAGCTATGTTCCCATGGGCTGTCGACCCTGTTATCCCCAGGAGAACTGGGGTTGAGAAGTTCCAGGCTTGGTTTATGTAGCAGGTGCCTGTAAATAAGAAATAAATGTGTCATCACTGATAAACAGGGCAAGCAGACCTACTTTAATTGCAGCATCTTGTAGAACATGTAGACCTAAATAACAATAATTTATTGTAGCTTTTGAGAAACCGTTTAGTTCAAGGCATATGACTAGTAAAAACGTGGATTGAAAAGCGGTACATATAGAACCAGTATGACTTTATAACTACCCCCATTATAGGCTTATTTAGCACTAAACTATATATAAACACACTTGGTTTATCTAATCTACACTACATTACTCTATACAGATATATCAAAATAATTATATAATGTATTTTATTTTCCATACTTTTCTAGAACAAAACTTTTATTCCTAACTGTCAAATTTTTGAATTTGGCGCATCTATTAATAGCTGTACCTGTAAAAATAAGATCAGTGATTGGTCAGGAGTGCTGAACACCTTTTATCTTGAAGCAGACGAAATACTAACTGGCTACAGTGTATAAATAGTGATGGTTGACTCTACTGAACCCTGGGGTTTAATTATTTTTCCACATATGATAAAAGCACCTTAACTCGTCCCCATTCCATATAAGGTTTATGAAACTCGCTATGAATTATTGTTAAACTTTAACTCGCCAAGAGGCTTGTATAAATTACAATAATTCATAACTTATTTCATAATCTTATATGGAATGGGAACTTGTTAAGATCCTTAAGATATTACATTTCTTGAATGGATAAACTTTACCGAGATTTTAAAGGGATGGAAAAGTGATCATTCCTGCAGGGGTAATAATTCCCTAGGCAAAAAAAATTCCACTCCCGTCCAAAACATCCAAAACTTCATTTTACTTAGTTATCTTTTGACTTGTGTAGTACTTAAATAATCCGCGCTTAAAGATGAAAATTTGTCCCTAAATCAACAAATCCGCTGTCGATAATGTTTTTAATATTAAATATCATTAATAAATAGCGATATTTACTATGTTATTGATGAATGCTTAGTATGAAAATATGTTTTTAAAACATAAAAATCGAAAAGGCATTGCTAAAAATATCGAAAAAAATCAAAGGGGGAAAACTCTTCCTCGTATAACCGGAAGTGACGTCATTGGGAACAAAAAAAGCCATTAGTACATCGGTAAGCACACAAAAAACAGTATAGTGTGTATGAAAATATCGGAATTTTATCGAAATTCTGACATTAAGTCACCGGGCAACACCGCATATCTTGGTACATATACACTACTCAACTTTTATAATCGGTAACCCAGTTTTTTTTGAAAATAACACAAATACTAAAAGCTGGAAATCACCGAAACACATACCCAATATATTTTATTAAGTTTATTAACAATGTAATCTGAAATCATATTTTCCAGATTACATTGTTGATAAACTTAATAAAATATTGGTATGTGTTTCGGTGATTCCAGTTTTATAGTATTCGTGTTTTCAAAAAACCTGGGCGACCGATTATAAAAGTTGAGTGTAGTGTAAACTAAGCGCGAAATGCAGCATATTCCGAATGCATGGACATAGTCTAATACTTGTACATTAATACGAGCGTCAGATAATAAGGACTTTACTTTTGCCGAAAAGTAGACATTGAAAAAATATATTTAGTACATGTTTATTTTTCACATAATTGATGAAAAAAAAACAACATAATAAATGACACAGCATCTAATTTCTATAGTACCAGGGAGAATATATATGCCATAAGTCCCCGCCACTTGGTGACCAAAACACTCGAGGAGTGGCACATATAAGATTTGGATTTGCAGTATGACACGCTCTCCACGTGCCCCCAACTAACAATATACCACACACCGACACATTAACTATTGCGGTGCCCTATTGAAGTATAGCCTAATTTGGGTACATACGTCGGTATTTGACAAAAGCACGCACCATTTAGGGAAACATAGTTTTAGGACACATTTCCTGTTTATTGCAATTCCCTGAGCGGTGCAATACCGCCGCGGCGAGCCGCGTACTGCACAAGACGGATATATGATACCATATGATGCGTGGGAAACTAGTTTATCATGCACAAAGAGATAAACATACTATGATCTAAATAATATAGTCAAATGTATTATGAGCACGATATTATGTATTTTGCACATGTAGAGATCAAAACAACAGACCCAACAGATCAAATTTACCATGATATAAAAAGTATATATTGTAAGACACTTATTTCACTTATCGCATGAGCTGAGAGCCGTTATTGTTTTGCCATAAAACATTATTGAACTAATATTATAGTTAGTAACATTATCAATTTTCTGCCTTGTATTTTGTCATTTTTTTTAAATCCAGAGACCGATATATGTAGACGGACGCGATATATAAATAGATATAGATCTATAAAACTATTGGCAGAAGAGGGTATATAGTTATAAAATAAATAAACCTACAAAATATATATTGAAACAACGACACATGTGGCGTTTCCTTCACTGGATTTATTTGCTGAACCTTTTTTAGCAATCTTTTGAAAAAAGCGGCTACATGACTGATTCACGTAAGGTCGCATGCTTCTAATTCAACAGCTAAACAATCACGGTGTATATAAAGTCTAAGACTATATATCTTTCTACAATTTAGCATACGTATACCTGATAAAGTGCTAAGAAAATAGAACAATTTTTTTTATGTTTAGCTCATTTATTAATTTACTCCTCAACGCCGGTTGAGTCGGCAAATAAAACTTGCTCGGAGACGCCGGGGTTAGGCACTTCTCATTTTTTGTAATATTGTTGGTACTGCTGTTTTTTTAATCGGCATGGCCGTTTGTTCTCCAAATTCAACGAAAAAGAAACCAAAGGATGGACTAAATTCCCACGAATCCAACTCAAAATGTTTCTACAAACTCGCGCGTCTTTCGAAGGTTCCCACTTTTTTGAGGAGACGGGCGATTTTCGTCGGTAACGGTCCATCCACAGTTCAAATCTTAATCATTAACCTGATTTAGAACACGAAATAAACTGATATTATTATACTGTCCTTTTGTATGTACACGTTTGCACCCAGCAACAGTGAGTACACGGCATTTTAACACGTACCATAAAACGTAATCCTACATAGACAATGCAGACTTAATGCGGAGCCGCTAATCGCTTTGTACCAATGACGTCATAGGTCTCGTGACACTTACCTGTCTTCAAAAAGGGCAAAACTCGGAGCGTGTGCGCTATGATGTATAATTGGCTACTATGACAAAACGGGACAACCAATAAGTGTAATATTTGAACAGATTGTATATTATATACATATATTTCAGAATGTATGCTTAAAAAACACGCTATATTTCACCTTTAAAGCTATGCACCTAAGCGACATCAAGGCAATGTTAAGCCCCCATCACACTCTGAAGGTCCCACTGCATCCAAAAAATAGAGATAAACGCAGTGGGAACTTGATCTTTTCTGAAAAATGTGCATGCTACGTCCTAGACAGGTCCCTGCGATGTCCTCGCTGCGTTGCACACGTTCCCACTAATTTCCTTTTATGTACCTGACCAAGTGCCCACTAGGTTGCCTGTGTTTGCACACGGTCCCTGCTACGTCCAATCAGATCGAGCTAAGCTCTTGCTACGTTGTCGCTGCGTCAAAGGGGATTCCTCCAGGTTGGTATAAATACTGCGCCACTCAGTGACAACTCAGTGAGAACTCCATCATTTTTCCCGTCCGCGCTACGCTTGTAGTACGGCAATGGAGTCACTACGAAGTGTTGGTTACGTCTATAACGGGTCAATGCCGTCTTTACGAAATCCTTGCTGCGTGGTGCTCAGAACGTGGAGCAGCTACGCTCCTTTTGAACATGTCCAAAGTGCGCGTAGAGTTTCCAAGACCATGGAGACCATGCTAGGTCCTTAAAGGTTTCTGCTGGGTTCCTTGCACATTGTTGGATTTCTTACTGCGTCCAAGCAATTTTTTCAGCACGCAGTGGGAACTCATGATGCTACTACGTCAGAGTGTGACGGGTTTTTTTAGAAAATGAGGTAAAGTAGTGAGTAACTAACAGTTGTGTCAGCAACCTCATTTATCCATTCGCCTGATTCGATGTATGGATGACAAACATTGTATTCTATGTTTCCCATTCTATCTCAGTAATTTATCCTCCAATTTGTAAAACCTCAAATCACTAATTGGCATTCTTCAGTGTGACATGCATCAGGTGCTTTGAGATTCATATGCAAAGAAATTGCATAAAAAACATAGCTCATATAAGGCATATATTTAACTTTCAGAAATTGTAATATATAAAATTTAATCAACGTTGTTTTGAAATATAAGGTTTATTTCCCTCAGGACGTACAAATTTAATAAACAAGTGCGGAGCAAGCATTTGTTAATAAAATTTTCACCTCAATCGAGAATCATTATCTGTATATATATATTATATGCTTGAAAGTATTTAATTGCTGTTCTTTGATTATCTTATTTCTTTTGCTTGTTCAGTATTAATTAAATGACCCTTTATCTATAGGGGATAGTCTACCAATATAGTATTTTATAGAACAAAATCAATGAACAAACTCATAAACATTCTGTACTGATGTAAAGAAGTAGATCCATTATCAGTAGTTGTTATCGGCAGGGGTTTGAGGTAATCCAATCAAATGATTACAGGATATGTATCAGCTTATACTGGGTAACCCTGGAAAATAAATAGTAGACCACTTCGATTATAGCCTGGATATGGTTAGTTAGACATGCTACCAGCTGGGGTGGATTCAGGGTGAGGGACCACACCCCAACACCTTAAAATCTAAGAAGTTATGATTTTTTTTGAGAAAAACCCTTTTATTTTGGTTTTCAACTGTTTTTTAAAGTTAACCCCCACCCTAAACCTCCCAAATTCTGTGCAGTTATGAAAATTCATGTGAAAAAGCTTTTTTTCTTAGAAAGAGGTGATCTCAAATACTGTATCCGCTCCTGGCCAGTACCAGAATGGTTGATTAGGTTAGTTAGACACACTTCTAGTAGTAATAGTCAATAGTCTGGAACAACAGATCCTGGCAAGATTACCATGCAGTGAGTAACAACAAGAAGTGTAAACTACAAGGAAGTCTACATGAGTGAATTAAGATGTGGTAAATTGTGAATTTTATTAGCTGTAAGCAAACTAGGACAGGAGTTAATAACTCATATTGCTGCCATTGTGTATCATATTGCTGCCATTGTGTATCATATTGCTGCCATTGTGTAATACGTACAGACTTCTGATTGCAGTGAAGTGGGATCTGTGAAAAAATGAAAATATATTTTTTGGAATAACCTAAATCAGGTATACAGTTACTGGATCACTTGTAAATGCTGTACCATCAACCTGGTTAGATCACTTTAAGTTTAATATGTGCCAATGTCAGATCTAGAGGAATACAATTATATTTGCTGGAATAACTTTACTCAGGCATGCAATTACTGATACAGTACCATCCACCTGATTGAAATGATTCAGATCTGTGGAAGTTAAGCCTCAGGAATATAATTATAGTTTTTGGAATAACCTAAATTCTGGTAAGATATTACCCATTTGATACTTCAGAGTGAGAAAGCAAATAACTGAATTACCAATTAATATAAGCCATCTCAAGGAACTATCCAGTTGGTGAAAGGACAATTATTGAACTGAACGTTGTTTAACAGCTCATCTGAACACAGAGGGGAAGGATACATAGAAATCCGGGAACCTGCCCTACTCTTACTGACAAATAGATTTTTATAGTTAATTTTAATTTAAACTTATTTATTTTACATCGATTGTAACGAAAGCTCTATGAACTTATTTGAATCACTCCCTATGTCTTCCTGGGTAGAACCAGTACTAAGCAATACAGATAAAGTGTCTTGCTCAGGGACACAACACATATGGCAATGACGGGAATTGTAACGAAAGCTCTATGAACTTATTTGAATCACTCCCTATGTCTTCCTGGGTAGAACCAGTACTAAGCAATACAGATAAAGTGTCTTGCTCAGGGACACAACACATATGGCAATGACGGGAATCGAACCCACGACTTTTGGATCATGGGTCCAACGCTCTACACTAGACCACAGCGCCCTAATTTTTATATTTTGGGAGGATTCTGTGATACACAGGGATCGCTCAGTTGGTTTAAACTTATTTTATTTCCAATATTTATACAATCGGTGAAAATGTACATAATACAAAATGTGAAAAAGGATTGGAACGAAAGTAGTTGCTTATATAGTTCCTTTCCTTTCACTCAGTTACGTCCCCATCCAATGGGCTAAGGGAGTGGAAGGACAAAGTACTCAGAGATGGAATTTCTTATATAATTGTATTGCAAAATTGATATGTAAAAACAACTGTTGTTATCAATATTTGAGAAAATCTCTTTTTTTTTCTTTTTTTTTAAATGAAACATAATTAAGATACTCCCTAATAAATGCACCCCCCTCAACTCACCCCACCCACCCCCCACCACAATTGTTTTAGAACTTACCAAAATATGCAAGTTAATGTCATACACACAAAATCACTAGAAAACTTAAAATCTGATGCATTAAATAAATGATTGACATGCAAAATATCGGATGATGATTAAATAATGTCTGATTTAAAAGTTATTATGTGTTTTTGGTCTCAAATAAACACCCCCCTTTTCAAAAATGTTACGCCCCTGATGGCATTTATTAGGGATTACACAATATTTCATATACTGTGGCATCCATCCATGGAGGGAGCTGGCCCCTTGATGATGGAGGTACTAACAATTTAAATAAGATTCTGTAAAAAATGTGTCAAAAAGTATGTTCATGAATCTATGATGTAATATATACTGAAAGGAAAAAGAAATGCGCCGGACACGGGAATTTTCGCTATATACTGTATAGTATTGTATACTTTCATATTGTCCCGTTTAGTTTGCATTGAGCTAAGTGTGCAATATTCTACGATATTGCACACATTGATATTGCACCGGAACTTTTGCTCGTGCTTGCTAAGAGCCGCAAAATAGAAATAAGGAACTACTTTCAAATAAAAATAACGAAATCTTTCCTATAGTGTCAACAAAAAATACGTGTGGTTTTTTTTCAACCTTTTATGGCAGAAATTGATAAAATAATTGAAATGGTCACTCACCCACTGTTTTTAACGTTATCGAATGGTAAACAAACTTTAGAAAATCGCTTGATGTTTTTAATGACGTCGACGTCGTCTTCGCGCAAAATAATCATCCACACAAAATGAAACTGAATGACAAGATAGGAATTCCATCAAAAGCTATAAAAATAACACAAATACAATGAAAAGTAATAGTCATACAATTAACATTGATCGAAAACAATATGAATTGAATTGAATTGGATTTTATAGTCGCACCAACAGCTAAGGTCATATGGCGACTTTCCAGCTTCCACTGGTGGAGGAAGACCCCAGGTGCCCCTCCGGACAATTTTCGTGCACGGACGGGCACCTGGGTAGAACCACCGACGTTCCGCAAGCCAGCTGGATAGGAAAACAATATGAAAGTATACAATAAAAAGGTTATTGAATTTGTATGGCTAAATATTACTTGGAACTCGTTGTTTTGGCGCAGGACGACGAGCTGTCGTCAAGCTCGTCGTCCTTTGCCAAAACAACTCGTTCCAAGTAATATTTAGCCATACAAATTCAATAACCTATATTACTGCACACTTAATTCCATATATATTCCAAGGAAATCCCATGATGTTTTGTAAAAAAAAATGTTAGTTGGAGAAAGGATACAACTGTGATGTTGTAGACGTTTTAATCACAGTACACAAGAAATTCATCAATGTTGAAGTTCCTCTTTGAAAAGCCAGTTCAGTCCTGTATTTAACTTAAAGACACATTTCCCAACTAAATGTAGTCATTGAAAAATCATGGATAGCATCTTTTTAACTGCTTACTTCTCGCCGAATGATTACCACAGAGACATTTTATTGAGGCCCCATCACAGTTTTTTTCTTTTCATTTACTATTACCTTAGTTTTTGATATAAAATATATTGTAACTAAAAACACTAGATTGTTTATTATGGGGGAGCATATAGTCGCCGCTTTTTCTGTCCGTCCGTGTGTGCGTCCGTGCGTCACACTTTTTCTCCGGAGCATAACTCAGAAAGTATGCTTGATTAAAGTTCGTGTGAATGATTAGGACAATGAGACGGAGTGCAGTTCATAGGAACCATAACTCTAGCTTCACTACTTTTTTTAATTATCTCCCTTTCTTGAAAAATCTTATCCAGAGCATAATAGAGTTCCGTACGGATTCATTTTGAATAAGGATTGATTGATTGATTGAATTGGATTTTATAGTCGCACCAACAGCTAAGGTCATATGGCGACTTTCCAGCTTCCATTGGTGGAGGAAGACCCCAGGTGCCCCTCCGGGCAATTTTCGCGCACGGGCGGGCACCTGGGTAGAACCACCGACGTTCCGCAAGCCAGCTGGATAGCTTCCTCACATAAAGATTCCTAGGCCCCTGAGGGATCGAACCTACAGCGGTGAGGGGCAAGTGATTTCAAGTCAGAGACGTTAACCACTCGGCCACGGACGCCCCTTTGAATAAGGAAGCACTCACACTAAACATTACTTTTTTCTGTGTAACTTTCGGGATGCATCCATCGGTTCTACCAATTCTCTTGTTGTTATTATTAATATCAGAAAACAAACAACAACACACAAACTAGAAGTGATAATTTTACTGCACCATATATTAATATTAGTTCCACCTATGGCCCATATGAGGTTGTCCATACGGATTTGTTAACCACTGTCTATACTGTTCAACAACACACTTTGGCATGATTTCTCTGCGATGCCAGGTGTTGTCTCCATATCTGGCAGTACTTTTCTGCACAATATATCTTGGGTCGTTCCATGCCCCACAGTTGTATAACATCGCCCAAAAAAAAACGGACGACGGACAGACAACGGACGGACGACGGACGAAGAGTGATTCCAAAACATCACATTGGCTCAGGTGATCAAAAATACTGACAGATGACCATGATTTTTGAATTTTGAAGTCCCGATGCATGAGTTTCTTGCATTTGAGATTTACTAAAACATGGCAGAGAAGTAACTGATAATAGAGTATATTGTGCTAAAAATACAAATACTATTAATTGTTAACACGAGTCTTTTAAGAAAATCCAGCTATACATAGTTGTTTTAACATATATAAAAGTGCACATAAATGCAAAACAGTTATAATTTTTACTACATTATTATACACTCTTTATAGGACGGGCCTCATCCATTGACAAAAAACTAATAATCTCAATTTCCTTGTGCAAATGTATTTCCAACAGCGATTTACAGTTACCTATAGAAATTCTCTCCCCCACAAATACAATAGGCTCGAAATGTGTCTTTAAAGAGTTTGCAACATTTTGCATCCTAAGTTTGCTGACATGCTTGAGCCAAAGTACCATTGGATTAACTACAGCATATTGTACATACAATATATATTGGAAACTATGACATTTTGGATGCAGTTCAAGGAATTTCAGTATTTAGTATGGGCATTGTTTGGCTTCTTACTCATTAGCATTATTCAATATTAGACTATACCTGGGAACATCTGGTCATACTTAATATGAGACACTTGTCATGTTGCCATGGCAACTCCACAGCAGCCTGTACAGTCACATGTGTGAACCACCCTCAGCACCCCTGGGGAGGGGCAGGATATAGGACATTCCTGCAGGGGGCATGTGTACAGTTAACATTATGCATACTGTGATTGCAGAATATACTGTTATGTAGCAACAAGTTGACTTTCTTATACAATGTGGGTTGCCCAATAATATACAAAGGCGATTGGCTGCAATAATCAAAACATGGGTCATGCTCATGTCGCGTGATAATGTTATTTCTTGATTGGATGGTTTGGGTGGTGATGATGGTGGTGGTGGTGGGGTAGTTGGGTTTGTGGGGAAGGGGTGCAAAAACATACTATTTAAGAGAGAAAAAAACCTTTATATACTATAAGTAATCCCTCCTGCCATAACATAATACCAGAAAACCCATCTAAATCTACACCTGCCATAACATAATACCAGAAAACCCATCTAAATCTACACCTGCCACAGCATAGTACCAGAAAAACCATCTAAATCTACACCTGCCACAGCATAGTACCAGAAAACCCATCTAAATCTACACCTGCCATAACATAGTACCAGAAAATCCATCTAAATCTACACCTGCTATAACATAATACCAGAAAACCCATCTAAAGCTACACCTGCCATAACATAGTACCAGAAAACCCATCTAAATTTACACCTGCCATAACATAGTAACTGAAAACATATCTAAATCTACACCTGCCATAACATAGTACAAGAAAACCCATCTAAATCTACACCTGCCATAACATAGTACCAGAAAACCCATCTAAATCTACACCTGCCACAACATAGTACCAGAAAACCCATCTAAATCTACACCAGTCCTGCCATAACATAGTACCAGAAAACCTATCAAAATCTACACCTGACATGGCATAATACCAGAAAATCCATCTAAATCTACACCTGCCATAACATAATACCAGACAAGGCATCTAAATCTACACCTGCCACAGGATAGTACCAGAAAACCCATCTAAATCTACACCTGACACAGCATAGTACAAGAAAACCCATCTAAATCTACACATGCTATAACATAATACCAGAAAACCCATCTAAATATACACCTGCCATAACATAGTACCAGAAAACCCATCTAAATTTACACAAGCCATAACATAGTAACTGAAAACCCATCTAAATCTACACCTGCCATAACATAGTACCAGAAAACCCATCTAAATCTACATCTGCCATAACATAGTACCAGAAAACCCATCTAAATCTACTCCTGCCATAACATAGTACCAGAAAACCCATCTAAATCTACACCTGCCATGGCATAATACCAGAAAACCCATCTAAATCTACACCTGCCATAACATAATACCAGAAAATGCATCTAAATCTACACCTGACACAGCATTATAAGTACCAGAAAATCCATCTAAATCTACACCTGCCATAGCATAGTACCAGAAAACCCATCTAAATCAACATAGTACAAGAAAACCCATCTAAATCAACATAGTACCAGAAACCCCATCTAAATCTACACCTGTGAAACTGGACACACTGCAGTCTCGGAGAAGGATCAAGCATCCAAAGTATGACCTCAGTTTTATTAATTCAGTAGCATTTTGACTTTGTGTGTGTATAAGCGTTTATTTATCCTCGCTATATTGCACTAAGCATTTTAGCGAGCAGACCTCGGTTTAAAGTCTCATCCGAAGGACTGGTAAGGTAGGAAATACTTTTGAAATATTTCGATAATTAACCCAAATTCTGTCCGGGCTGGGATTGAACGCGCGATCCCTGGGTTATTAAGCCGCAATGCTAACCATTACACCACGGCGCTACCTTTCATTTTGACTTTAAATATGGTTGCACATATAATACATACGATTTGGAGTTTTAATTTTTTCTTCTATATTCTACCTAATGTTACAAATAAGATTGCTGTATTAAAGTAATATATATCAGTTTAATTTCTCCTTACTTACAAGCACTCAAGGAGGGCACCTGTTAGTTTGTACCAATGACTTAACTTACCACACTCTCCAGCTAATCAGTGGTCTGGAGATTAATGATTTAGTGACATCCTAAACTATCACTCCTCAGTAATTATATGTCTGAGGATTAGGATGATTAAGATAACCCTGTTGAGAGGCTATTTATTTATTGTCATGGGATGAGCTATGGAAGGATGGAGAGTTATTTATTAATGGAAGAAATATGGAATGCCATGGAAGAAATGAATGAAATAAAGAAAGAATGAATGAATGGGAGAAAGAAGGAACAAATGGAAGAAGGAAGAAGAATAAAGCATTGAATGGAACAAATGAATAGAAGAATTGAATTGAATTGAATGTTGTTTAACGGCTCATCAACACAGTATAGGTTATTTAGAGCCGCCCCAGAGAGAGGGGAAGGATACATAGGAATCCGGGAACCTGCCCTACTCTTATTATCGAATAGATTCCTATGGTTCTTTAACGTATTGGAGGATAGACCGATACAAGGGACCGCCCGGTTTACGTCCCCATCCGACGGACGAGGCTAAGGTAAAGTGTCTTGCCCAAGAACACACCGACGGAACTCAGTGGCACCACGGAGGATTGAACCCGGGGCCTCCGGTTACAAATCCGCCGCGCTACCGACTACGCCACGCCAGCCCCTAAATGAATAGAAGAAAGGAATGAATGACAGAAAGAAGGAATGAAATTCAAGAAATAAGGATTGAATGAAAGAATGAAGGAATGAATAGAAGAATGAAGGAATGAATGGAACAATTAAGGATAGAATGAAAACAGGAATGAATAAAAGAAAGAATATTGAATTGAATTGGGTTTTAAGGCACATCAACACATGAAAGGTTATATGACGCCTAACAGAAATGAACTTGCCATGGTCATCCTCCATTTACATTCAAGATAAAATATGGAGAATGGGCCTAAGAACCACTGCAGATTTGCTGCAAATTTTAAAGTAGACACTCCATAAATTACGATGGAGCCACGTGTGCACGTTTGCATATGCAGTGTCATGATAAAGACCTTTAATGAGCATGATAAAAAAAAAGACAAAATGAATATGAATGGGTGGGTGAGTGGTCTGCATGTGACATTGTGTTTGTGAGACTGCAGTTTGACTCTGAATCGGCAGATCACAGTTTCTAGCCTCAGCGGCACGACTGAGTATTTCAGTGCGTCCTTAGGCAAGACACTCCCCATAAGCTCAACTGTCGGATGAGGATGTAAACTGGGCAGGCCCATGTATAGAAGTCCATCCTATAAGCACATGATGATTAACCAACCATTGGAATCTTTTTATATACTGAGCAAAAATAGAAACGTCCCCAACTTTACCCATAGATTTAGACACAATGGAATTATATTTTATTTAATCTTATATGCTAATACCTTTGTTAAAGGCCAGCACTGTCATGAAAACAATTTTCTTTGAATCAAACTTGTGGGCAAACTTATTTCCCTTGATTGGGTTAAACAGCATTTCCGGGTCTTGTGGTTAAAACTTTGAGTTAACACAGTTTTGTTATATTGAAATAAACAGAGAATGACCTCATCACCAAAAAAACAGAGAAAAGACGCTGATATTTTCACTCATTTTTGCGCCATACAACTTTCAAGAACGAATATTTTCAGATTACCTCCCTTTATAATAAAAATATAGTGATTTCGCAATTTGAATAAAACATGTTTTAGCAGCAACATTTTATAGCACGATTTTTCGAGTATATATGCGATTTATACTGCTTCTCGAGGGCCGCAGTATAAATCGCATATGAGAAAAATATGCTATAAATATTTTGTACCAGAGCCATTATCCATCTACGCATGTGCAAGAAGATTTAGGGCGTTGCAGTTTTCAGTAAAATTAACAGCTCGATCCAATCAAGAAATAGCATTATCACGCGACATGAGCATGACCCATGTTTTGATTATTGCAGCCAATCGCCTTTGTATATTATTGGGCAAATGCAGTGTCAAGGAGTGCTGTTTTGGTAATGGTGTAGTCGTTTTGATTGACAGGTTGTGTTGTAAATTACAACTGCGTGCGCGTAAAATTGAGTAGACCATGGTATAACTGCCGAATCTTTCATTTATAGCATGGCTGAAATATACCGGCATTTATAGCCCGGTTTAGGCTCAGACCTTCAGGTTTATGAAAAATATATCGTAAGCAAGATCAAAGGAAAACCATTAGAGCTATATGATACAAGTATAGAATAGAGCATGAGTTTAGCACGTGTACGGGGAGATAATGCACGAGCGTTAGCGAGTGCATTATCGTCCGTTCACGTGCAAGACTCATGCTCTATTGTATTTGTACCACAATAACTAAGTTATGCTGTGTATATCCTCGGGTATTACACGATGCATAGTGTGTATTTAGGCTATTGTCGTATAAAATGATGAAATTGTATCTAGATTGGTAGAATGGTGTACAAAGTGTAACAAAGTCAACCCTATGCAAATCACAGTTTAAGAGGGACATTTCTATTTTTGCTGAGTATATTTAGAGTAGCGCAGTTTCCAGCTGAGAGGTTACTTACTGTTTCACAACAAATGGATCAGGAATGAGAGGAGGAGGATGGCACAATGAAGAAAGTATGTCTAAATGAATGAAGGGGGAAAACAGTGATTAGTGCACTAGTAACTGTTGAGAGTAGTTATTACTGTAAATGATGCTTTTAAAACATGGCATATTTTGGGCCTGAATGCTTGGAGAAGCCAGATCAGATCAATTTTTAATTTCCCCAGGATGCCAGACAAGCATAGTGCAATTATTTAGTAATTATTAAAAGATTATTCATCAGTGATTATTGAACAGTAGTTAGTTAAAAACAAATTGAGGCATCAAGTTCAGTTCATAGTAGTATATGGTCTCTGACTCTCATCTGAAAGTCAGATACAAAATTGAATTTACCTCCATTTGGTAAATTATGCTTATATGATATCACTGAGGTTGTCGCTAATACTTGCTTACTTTATTGATTTGTTTGATTTCTATGCAGACGTGTTAATCCATGGATCTAAGAAGATTAATCTGAGAATTACTCGCTGAACCAACATGATGTTAACTCAGTGTAAATGAAACTGAGCTTGAATGATCAATATCATGTTTTACCATCATACAATCAAGACCACAGATTACTTTTATAACACTACTGAGCCATGCTATGAGCTAGAAACACAATATTCTGTAAAACTGAAATTATCGTATATAACAAGGTATTTATGGAGGATTAAAGGGACACATGGCAATCTTGATATTTTGAAAACTAGCGGTGTCCAGTTAGTTTTTCTACAGAAATTCCATTTGTTCAAGACGAAATAGTGAATAATAAAATTTGATTTATTTAAATATAACTAGGGTAAAAGTAAAAATGATACTGGATTTATAAATCGAGACACCCATTTTAAATACTTCAAGATTGCCATGTGTCCCTTTAAAATTAACGTCTTCATTTATTTATTCAGTATCTGTCTGCATATATATTTAAATACAATTTTCAATTTTCAATTCTCTTCCGTTATTTTAATATACATTTTTTATATATATATATATATATATAACAGTTAGTAATATGCAAAAACAATTTGCTTTATACTATTTTTATAATTAATATTAATGATTGAACAAATGCAAGTTATGAAGAAAAATAATGGGACACCCTGAGTTTTTAAAAAAATCAAGATTGCCTTGTGTTCCTTTAAAGCATAGACGTAAAGACAAAGCAATTGAAGTAGTGAAACTTTCCTTCAAACACATTATTTGCTTAAACTGTTAAAGTAAGGCCAAAAAAATAAAATAGGTGTGTTTCCTATTGCATTCTCTGAAAAAATAGGATAGGTAGGTTAAGGCATTTTCTTTTCTTTTTTTCCTTTTTTTTTTTTGAGCAAGATATTGTGAGATTCTACATGTAATTATCTCATAAACCCCATACAAGTTGATGATGCAACTGAAAGTTTTTCTGTGATGTCAGTTTACCTCGATATATTGTGATAAATCATTGTTCAGAACAAATTTAATTTTTTTTTTTTTTTTTTTCATAAAAAGTTTTAGGGTCGGCCCCTTTAAAATAGGGTCGGTCGGGCCACCGGAAACACAGGCATTTTTTTTTTTGCCATAAGGAAAATACAATCATTAGAAAGAGATTTTTTTTTGTGATATATGGGTTTTGACATAAATGAAACATAAATGCAGAAAAACTCTTCTTGATATATATACTCCTCAATATAATGTAAGGTCCATGTTTAGATTTTCGTCATGTTTTAAACTGCTGTAATTAAACAATTTATTGTCTTTTTGCAATTTTTAAGTTTAGTAGCATTCTTTTATAATTGTTACATTACACATGATTGTATTAACTTTATATATGAATATGACCTCCAGAATATTAAAGATTAAGTCATTATTACTGTTCTATTTTGTCCTTAAATTATTTTGATGAGTATACATTTGTTTAAAGTCCGGCAATATTTTATGAGATTTCCGCACTGTGTATATGTAGATACATTTCACAGTTTCCTATCTATTTGTTATTAGGACTGATTTAAAGTACCCAAAGAAACCATCCAATAAAGTCAAGCATGATTGCTTTGTTTAAATTACGTTTCATCAATATTAATTTATTCATGTCTGAATATTCATGAGTTCATCCAAGTGCATCCAGCCTCACTTTGTAGCACATGTTTCTATTTATATCTGCAGATGATTGGTGTGGTGTAATACAGTACCCAGTCTATAGTGAGTGGTGAGAGAGAGCAGTCTAGATTAAGATGGATGCCAGCTGCAGCAGGCTGACCACAGTTTGGATATATATCTGGATATACTTAACCTCTACCATCACAGGTGAGTTCAGTTAACTTGATGCCTTTGATTTACCTGGAAAACAAATAACAAATAACAAATGATAGCTGTCAGATTTAGAAATGTTTGGCATGCTGTCAAATTAAAAAATACAGCAGTATAGGTTCACCAGAGTAACCATAACCAGATTAGTATATTATCATTTAAAACTAGAACTATCAATGAAGGTGTTGAATATCCCCACGTTTTTGCTCTAGCCGATGGAAAAATCCATTCAAAAGTGTTTGAGATATGCATTAGTATTAATAATGTGATGCTACGGGACAATAATGTGTGATGGGGCCTGACGTGACGGGACGCGACATTGGAGACAACGTGATTCCTATACAGCCCTGACTTCACTGTGTGAAAATGGAGGTATAAAAACAACAACAACCAAACTTTGCCTTCATGGTCAAAACATAGATTCACTGCACATTATTTTGAAAACAGCATTCTACATTGCCTTAATTTGATGCAAATATAGTTTCTATACTTTGGGAAGTTATACTCTTTGGGAAGTTATACTCTTTGGGAAGTTTAATACCCTGGGAAGTTATATACTTTGGGACATTATATACTTTGGGAAGTTTAATACCTTGGGACATTATATACTTTGTGATGTTAAATCCTTGGAAAGTTATATACTTTGGGAAGTTTAATACTTTGGGACATTATATACTTTGTGATGTTATATACTTTGGGAAGTTATACTCTTTGGGAAGTTTAATACCCTGGGAAGTTCTATACTTTGGGACATTATATACTTTGGGAAGTTTAATACTTTGGGACATTAGATACTTTGTGATGTTATATACTTTGGGAAGTTATATACTTTGGGAAGTTTAATACTTTGGGACATTATATACTTTGTGATGTTATATACTTTGGGAAGTTATATACTTTGGGAAGTTTAATACTTTGGGACATTATATACTTTGTGATGTTAAATCCTTTGGGAAGTTATATACTTTGGGAAGTTATATAACTGGGGAAGTTATATACTTTCCATGGAAGCTGACTTATTTATTCACCAGTAATACTAGAAAATAATAATAACAACAGTAATAGTCTTTAATTACAGAGGGTTACACATGTAGTTATAAACTAATCTTCCATGAGGCCCTCTAAAGATACTGTATAAACCTATTAAAATTCAACCACGATCTAGCTAATATAGGGTACCTACACGCGCAGGTTGACCATTTCCTAAGGGTGCATATACTTCCAGGTCAACAAAGCTCTATTATTATAATATAAGTGCACATACACTTGCATAGCAACCATAGGGACATGTAATTACTTTATGCTTTAAAGGGACACACGGCATGCTCTGTTATAAGGGTCTGCAGCATAATTTGCAGGTCGACCACACTCTAGCAATGTAAGTGCACTTATCCTTGCAGGTCGACTATGCTTATAAGGGCGTGTTCACTTGCAGGTTGATCATGCCCTAATGTAGAGTTGTTTACCTTTGTATGCCTTTGCAGGTAACCCATGCTCTGCTATAAAGGCACTTAGGCACATAAAAAAATATGTGTGGTTCAGGTAACCCGACTCACCCTATTTTAAGGGGCTGACCCTAAACTTTTTACGCAAAAATTATAAAAAAAAATAATAATAATAAAAAAAACAAAAAAAAAAAATGTTGATAACGCAAAGAAATCGAACTCAAGGTATAGTAATTTAACATATTAAATTCATTATCAGAATTGAATTTATTGAGAGAAAAAAAAAAAGACTACCTGCCTACCCTATTTTTTTTTGCCAGGGTTACCCGAACCACACATATTATTTTGTTTGGCCTTATCCATGTAGATAGACTGTTCCTAATATAAAGGCGCATACTTTCTCAGGTCAAAGGTCACCCATGCTCTGTTAAAATCAAATATGCATTTTATGTAGGAAATTAAAGGTAATTAAACCATGAGTTTTTACATTTAGTCAAGACTGTCCTGTGTCCCTTTGAGACCTGAGGACAGACTATTACAAACTGCTTATCCAACATAAATTATGACCTCTCCCTCACTAATTGGCAATTAGCAAACACTCCCATCTACTGCAGACAGCTGGCTCTAGGTGTAGTGTGGGGGATGTAATCATTACACCACCACTGTATCTACCATATCTCCAACTGACAGGGGTCCTCCATTAAATCTGGATAAAATGTAAATCATCTGGCAGGTGGTTCTTGGAAATGGAGCACAAAAAAGAAACACAAAATAAAAAGCTAACCTACTAAACTGAACCATTTATTTAACATGCAACAGCATTCAACCCCTACAAGTATTCCGCAATGTTGAAATGTGTAGCTCTAACAATAAAATTAACATCACAATTTATTTATCCAGTATCGTTTTGATTTCAAACTTGCTTGTATTATATAATTAAATAAAATGTTGAGTTTTCAGTTTTCTTCATTATTCCACCATTATAAGGATTAAATTATCATTGGTGCAATATTATCAACAGTTAGTAATATAATCAACATTTAATTATATAATCAACAGTTAGTAATATAATCAACATTTAGTTATATAATCAACAGTTAGTAATATAATCAACATTTAATTATATAATCAACAGTTAGTAGTATGATGCAATAACAATTTGCTTTGAACTATTATTAATGATGGAACAAACGCAAGTTATATGTTGAAAACTAACGCAAGTTTTACATAAATCAAGATTGCCGTACGACCCTTTAAAATATAACTAATTAAAACAACTTTAGGTTAAACCGAATTGATACGTTTTGGCTTGAAAAAACAAGGGTAGGATTTTTTCTTCAATTTTTTTTAATTTATGGCTACCATGCATATACATTTTTCCTAGGTCTTAATTTATCTGTGCTTTAATTGTTTCCATAATATAACCAGATTGTAGGGTCTGTTAAATTAACAAAACAGTTATTCAAGGAATATTTACAAGATTTCTGTGTTGAAGATAAAAATTGTAAAATAGTTTTTACGGGACATTTTGTTTTAATTTTAAAGAGTACCTTTATCGTTCATGGATGGATGGCTTTGTATAAACAAGGTACCAGTCCATAAATAACTAGTACAATTATCACTGTTGATAATGCACAAGTGAAAACATCTGCTGAATAATTGATAGTGTTCATACCAGTGGTTGGAATTGTTTTCATGCATGCAACATGTTAACACCATCTGTTGTGTGGCCTCATTCTTTTAAGTATTAAAACTGTCCCTAACATGCAATCACATTTAAATAACTGACATAAAAAGATCTTTTTACAGTTGTCATATTTCACTTTTATGATTGTTATATAATTTCAACATTGTTGATAATACAATGTTAGAATTATTATACAAGAGTATAATACTGTTTTGTAAGAAAATATATTTATTTGTATTACACATTTTATATTACATAACCTTATGTTGTGATGTTTTTTTGATGTTAAATATTTGTCATATTTCTTTAACATTTGATCTTCCTTAGACTATGTGTTATGATATTTATTACATACATTAATTAAAAACATTGTTTTAATACAGAAAAGTTTATTTTTTGTGTAACCTTCAAACATTGTTTAATTAATACTGACTATATATAACTATAAAAAAGTATATTTAAATGTTACTAAAGTTTGCCTTTTTTTGGAAATTGATTTCTATAATGTTTTGTAAGATATTTCTCATAAATAAATAATTAACAAAAAATAATCTATTACTCAGTTCCCTACAAAGAAAGGCTATAAACAGTTATTATTGTTCCCTCCAAACAGCTATTATTGTTCCCTCCAAACAGCTATTATT
Organism: Cyrtodaria siliqua; assembly: GCA_037043455.1. Classification (NCBI taxonomy): domain Eukaryota; kingdom Metazoa; phylum Mollusca; class Bivalvia; order Adapedonta; family Hiatellidae; genus Cyrtodaria; species Cyrtodaria siliqua. The sequence goes on from JAWPHD010001353.1 coordinate 280,344, forward strand.
GTTCCCTCCAAGGTCGCTTGATTCATCTTTTGTGTAAGTTGAAGAGAATGTAAACGCACATTCCATCTTTTGTCTGTCAATAAAAAATAGCCATAAAGGTGTGACATGGCTAATTTTTTTAAGCAATTATTCTTCAATTTGGCTCAGCTCCTCTCAAAATAATTGTATTATACTCACTCTGGTCATGACATATTATTAACAAAAGATCACTCAATAGAACATGCACACTGGTTGTTAAGTTAAAAATAATAGGTTGTCAACAATGTCACGACCCCATCACCGCTTTATTTATGAAAATAATTAATGATTTTCATTTTATTGATTTGTTATAATAATAATATTCATATAATTGATAAAAATACAAATAGTGAGCTTCCTTTATTGCATTCTTTTACCTGCAATTATCACCTGTGTTACAGAGAAGCTTGTCTTTGATGCTAAATGTCTGTTAGATTGCTATCATTACTTCACATTGAATCAACATAAATTAAAATTAAAGGACAGAAAAACCACAATAAATCAACCGCAGCATTTTGATGTGGTTGCTTAATACATAAACCTAGCTTTCTTAGTTTGTTTGGACAGTTTAGTGTAAAATTGTGACATCATTTAATATCATTTATATTTTGGAAATGCAAAGGATTGTTCTGTACTATTACCATTACATGGTCCCGCCTTAATTCCATTAAGCGATGGGAAATCTTATATTACCAGGATTTTATAATGGATATTTCGACAATTAAAGACATTTTTTACTGTAAATATGCGATAACTTGTTTAAAATCACCTATTAAATGTTTTAATTTTGCAATATGCAAACTTTTTAAGCTTAAATTAAGGTTTTATTTCATACCCCTGCATACCCCGTTTTCGCTTCTTGGAGAAGGGGTTGGATGGGGTATGAAAGTTAATACTCGGACCACGTGATGACTAATACTGACAAGTGATGTATGATGAACATACAATAAACTTGTTGAACTTCTAAAGCTTAATTGGGGTCTATATACATGTTAATTGTGCCTCCAGACGAGTGTGTTATGATGTAGAGATACAGTTCATCAAGGTGTGTTGCAGCTACCTTTAAAAAGGAGTGAATTCATACGCTTGATTTCTGCGTATCTCGTCATAGCTAGGCGCCCTGCCGTAGTTCGTCCGAAGGTTGTCTGTCCTTGGTAGTTCACAAATATTTCTCCCTATAATGTATATCTATATATACATTCAGTACCAGTACAGCAGAGCTCCAGATAAGGTGCGTATTTGCGTAAATACGCAAATAAAATGGTAGAAAAAGCAATATAAATACAAAACCATGCGTATCATAACGCAAAAGAAATGTCTGATACGCAATTCCTCGCAAATTGCTAGCATATTTTTGCAATTTTTCATTTCTAATCGATCGTGTATTTGCCCAGAGTTCTCACAATATCTCGAAACAAAATCAAATATAGGTAAAAGACCGAAACTGCCGAGTGAACAGACTGGTTCCGAAATTCAGTTTAAATTGTGCGCGATTTACTCATTTTTGCCTGTACCCTTTTTATATCGTGTAGGCGCTCGGCGATCTAAATCAAGCGTCGGTTAAAAATGTTGGCGAATGTAAACAAACGCGGACGGATAAAAACACCGCAAAAAAACACAAATAAATACATTTAGTAACTATTTTGACCACAGTAAGTCAACGGAGGCGAAACAAATTTAAAAAATAATGTTAGATGACGTACTTTTCAATGTTGTCTACGATTCACAAGGCATGTGTTACAGTTTACATATGACAGTATGCACACAACATAATGATAAAAGTGATAAAACATGTTTGATTATGTGTTTTGTTTGTTGTAAGTTATTTTTTTAAGGAAATACTCAAATGAAAACATCCGGGTAGGATAAAAATACCCAATTGAAAAATAAATGATGGGGGTAAATTCTTTGTTTTACCAAATTGCAAAATGCAAATACCCAATTAAAATAAAAACAATGGAGTAAAAATACTCAATGTCCAAATCCTTATCTGGAGCTCTGAATTATATTTAGAAAATACCCAATTAAATTAAAATCAGTGGGTATCCGGAAAAAATATACCCAATTAAAATTCAAAATACCCATTTTTTAAAAAAAAGTGGGTATATACCCAATTGATGCAAAAGTTATCTGTTTCTCTGAGTACAGTGAAGAAATTCAAGGTAATTGCTGATTACAGTATTGCACCAATAATATACTAAAACCTATGACAAAATAAAAAGAAACAATGAAAATTCTAACTTTTATTTTCCCCGTGTGGTTGCCGGGGTAGAATACAACCACTGCAAATCCCGCTAGAGGCAGAGGGGTAGGATTCCCCGCCTTCATGTTCATTTTATCATTTTTTATCATGCTCATTTAAGGTCTTCATCATGACACTTTGTATGCAAACGTGGAAACGTGGCTCCATTGTAAATGAAGTCATAATCTACTATAGAATTTGCAGCAACTCTGCAGTTCTGCATGTTAGAAGGTTCTAGGCCCATTCTCCATATTTTATCTTGATGTACATGGAGGATGAGCCTGGCATGTTCATTCCTGTTAGGCGCCATATAACCTTTCATGTGTTGGTTTGCCGTAAAACCCAATTTACCTTTTATTTAGTTATGATGCAACCATGTTTAAAGTCAACTTGATACTGAATTACTATATGGACAGTAGCTACCTGTTAGGCCAATAGGCCTGGGCCTGCACATAATTTTCACATGAATGGTTGAAAAATATAACAATGAAATAATAGCCAAAACGCACCACAGACGTCCTACATTTTCAAAATGTTCCGGGGAAGCATGCTCTGACCCCACTAGAAATAGTCGGGCCTGCACAAGGTCTAGCTACACCCCTGATTGAGACACCAGTTTCAGTGCTTAATGAACACTTGAAGATTGCCATGTGTCCCTTTAAATTACTACATCTGGCAGAAATCTGAATTGAACAAACTATTAAGTTTGTGGAGGCAGAAATTGTCAGCTTGACACACTTCTTTACTCTTAATATCTCCAGCTTTTAACATCAAAGTGGTCCTGAACAAAACTTTGTTGAAACCTGATACAGAATCAACAATTCCTTTATCAACAGGGCTGCTGCAACTGGATTTTATAATTGAAAAATCTCAAATATTGAACAAACTATTAAATGGGATTAAATGAAAACCAATAATTAAGTTTCTCTGATTTCATTTAATAGACAGAAAGCGTGAAATGTTTTTTCATTACTTTGTGGAAGGAACAATGGTTGACCCAGCATGCAGTAATCATGTTTACTCCAGGCGGAATAGCTGGTCATAATATTATGTTTTATACCATAGTATAATGTTTGTTTTTTTGAATGAATGTTGTTTAATGTAATTTTTAGCAAACGTTAGGCAATAAACAGATGACAGTGGATTTTTTATGGTGGCCCAGGCAGACTATCCCATTATTTTGTCCTGGATAAACTTAAAACCAGTACTGTATACCTAGCTCCCATATCACCTTCCTCACTTGCCAAGTCTAGCTCCTAGTGGGATTCGAACCCACAGCAGTGAGAAGTGATGACACAGCAGTGAGAAGTGATGACATTTTAGACACAGCTTCTTTACCATCCGAGCAACGGAGGCTCTTACTATATTATTATAAAATGTATAAGAGAAAAATTAAAATAAATGGAATAAGGTTTTACATCCCAATTCACACATCATATTAGGTTATATTGGGACAGCAGCCTCAGAGGAAGATGAGAAAAAGGATGAAGTTTCCCCCACCCATACTAAATTTCAGTAAATTAATATAATACCTTGTTTATAAATTCAGACTACCATAACTATATTATCTTTTTAAAAAAAAAAATCAAAGAATTTGATTCAACTTACAACTGTAGAAAATCAGTTGGGCATAGTCTGGAATGCAACATTTTTGCCATTTTATATAAACTTTTGTTTATTTGTATGGTGTTTTAGCTCATTTTCAACACACGTAAGGTTATATATGACAGTCGATCTTTTTGTGGCAGAGGTACGTAGACCACCCACTTTTCCTGGGTAGAACCAGTACTGTACACCTCCCGTCATCCCTAAGAATCGACACTTCCTCACATACAAGTCGAGCTCCCAGTGGGAGGTCATTAACCCCTTGGCCATGGAGATGCTATAAACTAAATGACGAAAGTTGTATGCCAAGCTCTACAAAGGAAAAATGTCAATGCATGAAATTCATATGTTTTACTTAATATATGCCACATATGTTTTCCACATTATGTATTTCATATGAAAGTAACACATGTGTAATACATATTTTTTACTAAATAAGATTAAAACTTAAACAGGTTCTTTAACCATTTTCTATAGTATTCAATTTGTTTTATATATAAATGAATACAATTTTTTTGTATCGTACCTTCATATGAAATACATAAAGATATATATGTATACATCTTATATGTGCCACAGGTGTATTATTTTAACATGAACTATATATGTGGTACATATGTGCCACAAATGTGTCATATGTAAATAACATGATTTACAAATGAAAGTAACATCTCTACCCAGAGTACACTCGTTCCTCATTTGACTCTGTCAACGTCAAAGGTAGTAGGGCGAACGGTTAAGTCACGTGATTATTCAAAAAAGTTATGACGATGTTTATAATAAATCCTTTTGCGTGATCTGCAAAGATAAAATATAGACCTATATTAAATAATTTCAATTTTTGTTTCTTTGAGTTAATTTCTTTTAGTAATTTTCTGCTATCGGTTTGAAATGTTTACATATGCGTTTCGATTGAGGAGACCTAAGTACGTATTATTTTTGTAGCAAAATAGTCCCGATTAAAACTAAATTGTTTTCATGCATTATTTCAAATCTTGCAACATGTAATTTGCAGATATTCTGAAAATTATATTTACACAAGAAATAAATAAGTTTCAGGTAAACATATTCCAATTTAACAGGTTTTACCAAAATCTTGTAATTTAGTAGTTAGCAGAGATATATGTGAGTGCAAGGAATGATAACTCTGCGTGGAGATTGGCAAATAATAAGAAAGTAACACACAATTATGTGGGACATATGTCACAACATGTTTCCTTTGTAGTTTTATGTGTAAAACATTTATCCTTACAATATTTTCAATTCAATATAATTTAATTTAAAGTGTCTCCTTTGGATGTTTTCTCATCACTCAGCTCTGATATCATCTTTTATTTCATATTTCTAGATGCTGATCATGAATCAGATTGCAAACAAAGGCCACACAGCAAATCAATATTGTAATATGTCCCTTTTATAGCTGCGGCATGGATGCTGCAAAACAAAGGCTATAAAACATATGTCACCAAAATTTTAAAAACTGTCTCAAATAACAGATGACAGGTGTATTAATCACGAGGTCTGATAACCATTTTATTTCAGAAGTTTTAAAGGGAAATTGATTTTTTTCTTTATTAAAACCTCATTAAAAATGATTATTTAATAAGATTCTCACAGAAAATTAGTAGTTTTTGTCCAAATAAAAAGAGCACTTTTAATCACCCATTCATGTAGTAATCGATTCAAACAAAAACTGTTTTATAGCTGCATGGACATTACCATAAAACATGTGAATTGAAAAATAAAGTAGTGAATCAATTAAAACACTAACTTGTAAATGACATATTAAATTTACCTGGATACAATGCTGCACAAATTATTTTAATTTTAATAAAGTCGTTCCTCAGAATCGATGCCTTGCGCTTTTTGCTTTTCAGTGACCTTGACCTAATGACCCCAAAATCAATCGAGTTCATCCTCTCACCATGGACAATCCAGTATAAAGTTTATAGAAGGTGGGGTGGCGTGCAATCCATCACAAGTTATTGAGCAGAAAACACATTTTCATTATGGATCAGTGACCTTGACATCTGACCCCAAAATCTAAACGGGTTCATCCTCTCACCAAGGATGATCAAGTTTGAAGAGAAGACGGTGGATGCACTCGTTTACAAGTTATTGAGCGGAAACAATAGTATGAAGCCGCCGGACATGACATAAAAAGTGATCCCTAAGTGTCATGCTATGCAGGTGACACAAAAATCAAATGGGATAACATGTCATATTGTAGTTCAGAGCTAGTACCATATTATTTATATATAAACTGTGTGATTTTATATTTTAAAATTACCTTAAGAAGACCTTTCCTTCACCTCTCCCTGCATAACTTTGTTTGCTTGTTTGTGTGTTTTGTTATTATTGTTTTTCAAATAATTAATATCCTTTTTTTTTCTTTTTCTTTTGTCAGTGTTTTCAGGTATCTACATATATGTTATGATGTCATTTTTTTTTTTTGTGCATCTTTTATTTTTCTTAATTATTATTATTATTATTTGTGAGTTTGAGTATTTTGAAATCTAATGTATGAGCAGGCCTGCGGACAGAAGCTGAATGGGAGGTGGCTGCGTATACAAGGGTGTGTGAGGCTGGCTGCTGATATCTTATTTAATTATACCTCACGTTATAGCGTGAAGCAATTTTTACTGTTCACCAGTAAACAATTTTTACTATCACACGATTGTGACGTCACAGGAAGTATAAAAATATTTTTTGGGTTTTTCCAATTTAAATATGACACGCTTTGCGCAATTGGAAATCGGTGGGCGCTTATTAAAATACACAGTGAGTTGAAGTCATGTCAATCGTAAGACGCTTGGTTTACCAAATGACAATAAACAAACATTTCGAGAAAATTTGCGACAATTTCGGAAGCGGATTTGAACACCATGGAACTGTCCATTTTTTGTTTGGTATAATAAAATAAATATTGCATCCCAGTGAGGTTGACAGTGGATATTGTCAACCTTCGGAAAAATAATGTCAACCTCGGCTTCTGGGATGCAATATTTATATACTGTTATTCATTATGTTTAACCAATTTGCCAATAAGTATTGTAAATGTGTAAATAATAGAGGGCCACATGAAAGATTAGTTTTGTAACTAAATGTGTATTACCCTCTGTAAATAAAGTCTATTATTATTATTATTAACAGAAAATACAGATCTTGACTATCATGGTTTCTCCATTTTGTCAAGGTCTTGACTTCCAGTCCATACCATACATCACCAGGTTTTTCCATTTTGTCAAGGGGTTCTGTTTCAACTCTGAAAATGTTGGAATAACAACCAGATGTCAATATTGAGTCAGTGAGTCAATATTTGCTCATTTTGCTTGAAACCAAAACACACATCCTTACTAGTAAGTGACTCAATGTTTACCAATCATTTGTGCTACAGTTCACAACCTAACAAGTTTAAAATAAAAGTGTCCATCAATTTTCATGCAATTAAAAAAAATAATCCACTGCACTGAAAATTGCAAATAAAATATTGGTGTGGGGGTTGGGGTTTACGGGGACATTAAACCAGGTGGGAGTCTGAGTTCTGAAAATTAGATTACAACAAAACCATACAAACAACATTTCTCTTGGCAAGTAGAGGTTCTTTCAGCATACCAAATAATGCATTTTAATGATTTTTGTTCATGGGCATATACCGGTATGGGGGAGTGGGGGTGGGCAGGGGTGGGGGTGGGGGGTGGTGGGGTTGATGCAGGGTGCCTCTTGCCTGACGTATAGTTGTTTCAGTATACCAAATGTGTGCTGGGTGGGGTGGGGAGGGGTTATTGATGCAGGGTGCCTCTTGCCTGACATATAGTTTTTTCAGTATACCAAATGTGTGCTTGAATGATTTTGTAAATTTGTCAAGGTCCCAATTATCAGTTAAACATACTTTGCCCACCTCCTCCTCCCAACTCCTCTCGAGACTATGGTGGTGTGGGAGAGTAAAACATACTTTGCCCACCTCCTCCTCCTCCCAACTCCTATCAAGACTATGGTGGTGTGGGAGAGTAAAACATACTTTGCCCACCTCCTCTGCCCAACTCCTCTTGAGATTATGGTGGTGTGGGAGAGTAAAACATACTTTGCCCACCTCCTCCTCCTCCCAACTCCTCTCGAGACTATGGTGGTGTGGGAGAGTAAAACATACTTTGCCCACCTCCTCCGCCCAACTCCTCTTGAGATTATGGTGGTGTGGGAGAGTAAAACATACTTTGCCCACCTCCTCCTCCTCCCAACTCCTCTCGAGACTATGGTGGTGTGGGAGAGTAAAACATACTTTGCCCACCTCCTCCGCCCAACTCCTCTTGAGATTATGGTGGTGTGGGAGAGTAAAACATACTTTGCCCACCTCCTCCTCCTCCCAACTCCTCTCGAGACTATGGTGGTGTGGGAGAGTAAAACATACTTTGCCCACCTCCTCCTCCCAACTCCTCTCGAGACTATGGTGGTGTGGGAGAGTAAAACATACTTTGCCCACCTCCTCCGCCCAACTCCTCTTGAGATTATGGTGGTGTGGGAGAGTAAAACATACTTTGCCCACCTCCTCCTCCTCCCAACTCCTATCGAGACTATGGTGGTGTGGGAGAGTAAAACATACTTTGCCCAACTCCTCCTCCCTCTCGAGACTATGGTATGCACGCATGAGATCATTTATTCCATGTAACTGACATGCTTCTGTGTCACATCCATCAGTACATTTCTGTTTCTATTTGTCTTGATGAAAGCTCCCAAATGGACCCTGAAGTAGCAATTTCCTCAATAGTCCATCAATGAGCTGGCGATGTTTGTTCCAGAAATGTGACCCATTCTCATAAAAAGGCTTCAAGAAGTTCACCCCAGATCTCAAGTACATCAGCAAATATTGGAAACTGGAATCTAAACAGAAAGAGTTGAACGGAAATTGGAGATCAACTTTTTGAACTTTAGAACATGAAGCGCTACAATCACTACAATCATATAGTAGAAGTCACTAACCAGTTTTGTACAATCTGAGATATGCTTTTATAGCAAAATGGTCGTAACAGTTAACTGAATTCTACTAATTAAACAGAGAATGATCATAAAATAATGTTTTAAAAGCCAGGAACATATGGATAGTGGAAAGAATGGAAAGCAACCATAAAGGAAAGAAAGAATGATTTTGGAGAGTTTAACATTTCACAAAACATTCATATCCCTAACTAACACTCCTGAGACATAGCTAGGCAAAAATGAGGACTGTAAAACTAAACAAAATGCCTCCTAAAATTTGCGACATTACAAGACTAAAAAACTTTAAAAAGGCCGCCGTATGCATGCCATCTCGATGGGATGGTTAAATTGTGTATTATTGATTTTATGAATATTGAGTTCTGCTCAACCCGGGGCTAGAGGGCGTGAGCGGTAGCTAGCATATTTCACTACCGCACATGAACAGTCTCAATCAAACCGTATGTGTCGTGCTCAGCCGTTTCCAAAGGTCCATTATTATACTCTTTTTTAATAAGTATATAATGTGAGGAATTATAATTGTTTACCGGTACAACTTTACTTCTACTCCCATTTCAGGCTGTAGTCAGCCTGACATTTAACGGAGGCAAATCCCTTCCTAGCCGGGTCTGAGGACATGTACCCCAGAGAAATTGTTTTGATTTCTACATGTCATTTCCTGCAAACTAGTGCATTCCTGAGCCAGATTTTCAATATTAGACAAATATATTCAAGTATATTTAAGTGACTTTATTTGATATTCCTTTAGAATGCCTTCTTCCAATGTTTCATCCCTACACAGTTCTACCACTGGGAGTAAGTATACAGGGAGGAGAAACGGGTTCATAAACACTCTAGTTTATCGATTTGTAGTTGTCGCGCTACAACGCCACCATTTACTATTTTATCGATACAGGTAAATCGATCGTAAGCGCGTTACATTTGAAAAATTAAAATTTCAGCCAACATCTCAAATTAGGCAGTTTTTACAGCCTCTTTTTTACGGCTTTCTGTTATAATCAACATCACAAAATTACCTTCTTGACAAAGATAAATATGTCTACTATTCACTTTTTGTTATTATTAATGCCTAATATAACCCATACTTCGTATCTCGTTTGCAATAGCTCCACACCATTTTTAATTTGAAAAATTAAACATTTCAGCTGATATCTCAAAAGGCACATTGTCACCACTACTATTCACTTTTTGTTATTATTTAAATGCCTAAATAACCTGTAGTCTCATATCTCGTTTGCAATAGCTATACACTGTCACCATTTTTTATCTGGCGCAGAGTGGCGCCATCTTTGTTACACGGAACCGTCTGGTAAAATGTGCCTTTATACATGCAAACAAATACACGCTCTGTATCAGAGGACACAATGTGAATAAATAATACTTATGTTTACATTTCGCACCTTTATTGAGTTTGTAAGTGTAATAATTTATAAGAATTTGCTGTTTTTCACACGCGCGCGAAACAACCGGAAGTAGTCATTTTCACGCAGTAGTGAAACACACGTGTGACAACATAAAACGGCAAAACGATCCGTTTCTTCTCCCTGTATGCTTACTCCCTGGTTCTACTGTGACATTGTTCTGCCAAAGTGGGCCTCTGCAACGTAGCCTTTTGTTTTTTTATTTTTCGGATGTTTCAAATTCTTATTATTTTCAAAACCACATGTTTGCATACAGGTTGCCTGCATAAGCAGACACTCACATACTTATCTCAATAGCCAAAGATCTCTCTGCACACCATTTATCAATGAACTTAATTCATGTTTTGAATTGGCCACAATTTCATGAACCTTTATAAGCCATTTATTAACCCCAGGAATCTGGCTAATCTAGCCCCATTATCATTATCAACATCACAGGCATGCCTTCTGCCAAAGCATGTTTGAAGTTAGTGTTTTACAGTTATTAATAGCCCAAACACTAAAAGATACCTAGATAAGGCAATACTATCTGATCTAGGTGATATAGGTGCTTCCTGACATATCTGCCATAGTTCATTCATCACAGCACATTGTAGATCTCCAGACTGGCATCAGTAGTTAATATTATAACCTTTTATAACCTTTTAACTATTATTATAGAATTTCCTTAGCACTGAAAGAGGCAAATATCTCCACTTTAATATAACTTGTATGGTCTTATCTGAACATATAAATTCAGCCATGAACAGAAACAGACCTTGAAATAAAAGAAACAATTTTTATGCAGAGTATTATTTTATTTTTTAATTTGTCTAATTTTATTATTTAGTCTAATGTATAGACTGATACCAGACTAGAAGATCTCCGGATAGCCTTGGCAGTGCTGTGATTAAGGCCTTCAGGTGTTAAAGCTTCAGACCTCTGCCACATATGGGTTCAATACCTGGCTGAGACCTCTGCCACATGTGGGTTCACTACCTGGCTGAGACCTCTGCCACATGTGGGTTCACTACCTGGTTGAGACCTCTGCCACATGTGGGTTCACTACCTGGCTGAGACCTCTGCCACATGTGAGTTCACTACCTGGCTGAGAACTCTGCCACATGTGGGTTGACTACCTGGCTGAGACCTCTGCCACATGTGGGTTCACTACTTGACCGAGACCTCTGCCACATGTGGGTTCACTACCTGGCTGAGACCTCTGCCACATGTTGGTTCACTACCTGGTTGAGACCTCTGCCACATGTGGGTTCAATACCTGGCTGAGACCTCTGCCAGATGTGAGTTCACTACCTGGCTGAGACCTCTGCCAGATGTGAGTGCAATGTGGGTTCACTACCTGGCTGAGACCTCCACCACATGTGGGTTCACTACCTGGCTGAGACCTCTGCCACATGTGGGTTCACTACCGGCTGAGACCTCTGCCACATGTGGGTTCACTACCTGGCTGAGACCTCTACCACATGTGGGTTCACTACCTGGCTGAGACGTCTGCCACAAGTGGGTTCACTACCTGGCTGAGACCTCTGCCACATGTGGGTTCACTACCTGGCTGAGACCTCTGCCACATGTGGGTTCACTACCTGGCTGAGACCTCTGCCACATGTGGGTTCACTACCTGGCTGAGACCTCTGCCACATGTGGGTTCACTACATGGCTGAGACCTCTGCCACATATGGGTTCACTACCTGGCTGAGACCTCTGCCACATGTGGGTTCACTACCTGGTTGAGACCTCTGCCACATGTGGGTTCACTACCTGGCTGAGACCTCTGCCACATGTGGGTTCACTACATGGCTGAGACCTCTGCCACATATGGGTTCACTACCTGGCTGAGACCTCTGCCACATGTGGGTTCACTACCTGGTTGAGACCTCTGCCACATGTGGGTTCACTACCTGGCTGAGACCTCTGCCACATGTGAGTTCACTACCTGGCTGAGACCTCTGCCACATGTGGGTTCACTACCTGGCTGAGACCTCTGCCACATGTGGGTTCACTACCTGGCTGAGACCTCTGCCACATGTGGGTTCACTACATGGCTGAGACCTCTGCCACATATGGGTTCACTATCTGGCTGAGACCTCTGCCACATGTGGGTTCTCTACCTCGCTGAGACCTCTGCTACATGTGGGTTCACTACCTGGCTGAGACCTCTGCCACATGTGGGTTCACTACCTGGCTGAGACCTCTGCCACATGTGGGTTCACTACATGGCTGAGACCTCTGCCACATATGGGTTCACTACCTGGCTGAGACCTCTGCCACATGTGGGTTCACTACCTGGTTGAGACCTCTGCCACATGTGGGTTCACTACCTGGCTGAGACCTCTGCCACATGTGGGTTCACTACATGGCTGAGACCTCTGCCACATATGGGTTCACTACCTGGCTGAGACCTCTGCCACATGTGGGTTCACTACCTGGTTGAGACCTCTGCCACATGTGGGTTCACTACCTGGCTGAGACCTCTGCCACATGTGAGTTCACTACCTGGCTGAGACCTCTGCCACATGTGGGTTCACTACCTGGCTGAGACCTCTGCCACATGTGGGTTCACTACCTGGCTGAGACCTCTGCCACATGTGGGTTCACTACATGGCTGAGACCTCTGCCACATATGGGTTCACTATCTGGCTGAGACCTCTGCCACATGTGGGTTCTCTACCTCGCTGAGACCTCTGCTACATGTGGGTTCACAATCTGGCTGAGACCTCTGCCACATGTGGGTTCACTACCTGGCTGAGACCTCTGCCACATGTGGGTTCACTACCTGGCTGAGACCTCTGCCACACGTGGGTTCACTACCTGGCTGAGAACTCTGCCACTACCTGGCTGAGACATGTCTGATGGGAAACATCATCTGATGTGTTCACTGTGCAGACCTACAGACCTCTGCCCCATGTGGGTTTGCTCAGAAGCAGAGGCATTTCTTCTCATCTCAGCAGCCTCTGAGGTTGCTGTTCCAACATATATATATAACATTATGAGATATGTTACCGGCAACTTATACCCCGTTTTGTTTGCATTGGGTGGTGGGTGGTGGGGGTTGGGGAGAAGGGGGTTGGGCATTAAGGGGTGTTCTCATAACAGGATAGAACTTTATTCTATTCTATTCTAGAGCAACCATTTTGATCGGAGAACTTACCGGTAATTGTTGGTTTATAATAATAATAATCTTTACTGACAAATCAGGCCCTCCAGTTAAAGGGACACTGTCCGTAAGTAAGCAGATAGGGAGCATAACCAAATAACTGTCTGACTTTTATTCAGTGAAATATATACATGAAAACATGAGCATAGACACTAAGAAGTCTGTAGTAATACATTCGTGAGTTTGAAAAAAAAAAAAGCTTAAATTATTATTTGTAAATAAAGTGGGACCCACCGTATTTACCTTTTCTGCGATCACATGACTTCCATTAGCGCATTAGGTTTTTACCATAGTATTTAGAACATAATATGTATAGCCCGCTTAGCTCAGTTGGGAGCTAGGTCGACCACTTTACGTTCACTATTATTACCGCAAGTGTAATTTTAGTTTGGGCTGCGAGTTTAAACGCCCGAAATGGTTTCTCTTTTTTTTTGTACTGCGATTGAATTCCGTCAAACAATCCTGCTTTAATTAGTAAATATTCAGTAATGTTTGGTGTGTAATGTGTGCGAACATAATTAGTGTGTGTTTTATAAGCTAAAAGTTACGGACAGTGTCCCTTTAAGGTCATACAGTTAGAAACATACATAAATGAAAACATGCTTCACCATCTGGGACAACTCCAACATTTGTCTCCTTTTTCTTGCCTTGGTTATATTTATTCGATGACAAATATAAATAATATATCTGGGAGCCAGATGTAATTTAGGTTACTATAAATGAGAGTTGCTGTCAGAGAGGATAAAGAGTACTACAGGATCATCTTTAAAGGGACACACGGTTTGAATTTAAGCATCTCGATTTATTAATCCTGTATCATTTTGAAATTAAACCTGCTTTCATATAAGTTTTCATTTTCATTTTCGTCTTCGTCATTCTACCATATGTCTAAATATATTATTGGTGCAATATAATCAAGAGTTAGTAATATATAAAAAAAATAGCTTCCAAATATTCTTATAAGAAATAGTAATGCTTGAACAAATGCTAGTTATGTTGGGACGCCACCAGTTTTTAAACAAGTGGTCAATAACCTCAAAGCTCTACTGATAGATTTTGATAGCTAGAACAGCATGGAAACCTGTGAAGTTTTATAAAAATAGGATCAGCACTTTCAGAGAAGTAGTCGCCACAAGATTTCCTATATAACACTATGTGGCGGCCATGTTTGAATTGAATCAAAAGATTTTGTTTAGGACCAACTACATGCCATGCCAGTCATTTTAGTAAAGGTTTCAAATACCATTTATGGTTTTTGAGTATTCGCCACAAAGTTGTATTTAAAATCTATTTATAGCTATGGTTGCCATCTTGACTTACTGGCAGACCTGGTTTTTACTTAGGACTAACAAGACATCAAGAGCAACATTCGTGTAAAGTTTCATGAAAATCCATGAAGTAGTTTCAGAGGAGTAATCGCCTGAATGTAAACAAAGATGGCCACTGGTAGCCATTTTTGACATGGAATCGAAATGAATTTTGTTTAGGACCAACTACATGTCATGCAAGCCATTTTAGTAAGGTTCCAAATCAATACCACTTATAGTTTTTGAAAAGTAGTCACCACAAACTTGTATTTTTAAAATCTATTTTTTAGCGGTTGCGGCCATCTTCTATTTCTGGCAGACTTGAATTTATTCTAGGATCATCTCTTCACAAAAGAACAACATTTCTGTGAAGTTTCATGGAAATCCATCAAGCAATTTCAGGTTTACTGGCGGCCATGTTTGACATTGAATGAAAATTAATTTTGGTTAGGGCAAAATGTCTCAAAATGACCGGCACAACATGTAGTTGGAGCAACTAGACATCAAGAGCAACATTCCTGTGAAGTTTAGTGAAAATCCATCAAGTAGTTTCAGAGGAGTAGTTGCTATATTTTTACTATATAACTCTATGTAAACAAAGATGGCTGCGGTCATGATTTTCAACAAGGACCAACATCAAGTCATGCTGATCATTTTAGAAAAGTCCCATATCAATATCATTTATAGTTTTCAAGAAGCAGTCGCTACAAACTTGCTTTTTAAAAATCAATTTTTAGCTTCGGCGGCCATCTTGGATTTTACATAAATGTGAATTTTCGGTAGGATCAACTAGACATTATGGGCAACATTCCTGTAAAGTTTCATGAAAATCCATCTGGTAGTTTCAGAGGAGTATTAGGTACAAGTTTTTACTATATAACTCTGGTAGTTTCAGAGGAGTAGTCGGTACAAGTTTTTACTATAGAACTCTATGTAAACAAAGATGGCCACTGTCAGCCATATTTAACGTTGAATCAAAATGATTTTCGACAAGGACCAACATCATGTCATGCTGATAATTTTAGAAAAAGTCCCATATCAATATCACTTATAATTTTGAAGAAGTAATCGCTACAAACTTGTTTTTTAAAAATCTATTTTTTGCTTTGGCGGCCATCTTGGATTTCACATAACGTGAATTTTTGTGTTAAGTTTCATGAAAATCCCTCCAGTAGTTTCAGAGGAGTAGTCAGCCGGACGACGGATGCCGCACCACGGCATAAGCTCTGCTGACCTTTGATCAGTAGAGCTAAAAATTAAGATTGCCATGTGTCCCATTAATAACTTTCAAAAAGATTGTCCCCTTTCATCCCTTCAAGGATAGCTCCAGTATACAAGTCACTGAGCTTATCTGACACACATCAATGACTAATTGCTGAAAACAAGTCAATCATCCGAGAGTTCCCTGGACTACCAATCGGCCTTCCTTAAAGCTACACACCCTCCTATACTTATATTCATGCCTTTTTGGATAGCTCCTGAGTACGCAATTTAGACCACTGAGCCAATCTGTCATGGTCTAGAGAGGCTCTTGTTCAATCCTTAAAGTGATCATTATTTCATGGTCTGTATATTATGCAGATATTGTTTTGACACATTTTATCTAGGCCACATAAAAAAATATGTTTGGTTCAGGTAACCCGACCGACCCTATTTTAAGGGGCCGACCCAAAAACGTTTTATGCAAAAATTAAAATAAATAAATAAATAAATAAATAAACTACCCTATTCTTTTTACCAGTGTTACCTGAACCACACATATTATTTTGTTTGGCCCTAGCCGAAAATGGCCCATGTGAAAATGTTTAGTAAGACTAAAACTGAATTATGTTTTTCCATACTCATTTTTTTTCATTTAGTGTGGGTGTGTATTTTGAAGGATTTTAACCAATAGGACATCCTAAAGGGAGCCTGGACTGTATTTTGTCATTGAGGAATATATTACACCCAGTTATATTACCAGATTTATGCACTAACTTTTGCTCAAGGGGTCATGAAATAATGCTTTGGGTGTGTAGCACTCAACCTGACCTTGCCTAGGAGGGGAGAGGTAGATTGGGAAGAGGACTTTAATATTAAACAGAACAGAATGTTCTGCAGAGTATCTTTGTCAATGCCACATACTCACTAATATATTTTCTTATTTGCCAACTGTTCTTGGTAATAATCAGCAATGTTGGATACAATATGTTTAACTTATGTTCAGTATATAGCATATAACCAAGGCATACATATTTTTAATATCTTGACATACTCCAGTACACACAAAAAATGTAGAAACAAAACCCAGATCTGCAGAAGTTACACCCAGTATATAACCAGGTCCCTTTTTCTGACATTTCCAGAGCACAAACAATACTGTACAAGTGCCACTGATATATGAAGTAACCCAGATATGCAGAAGTTAAACCCGCTGGAAATAGTACAGGCCCTTTTGCTGGCACCTTGACATTCTATATATTAGAGCAAAACAATACTGGATGTGTGCCACTGCTATATAGAGTTTTGTAAATTAATCAGCCGGAAACCCACACCCTGATAATCTAACCCATGCGGAATTTCAAAATTGATTGTTACCCTAAGTGCCTTGAGGACTGAAAATAAGACATTATGGTTAAGAAATCAGAAGAATTTTAATTAGTTGTAAAATTACCTTTCTGCTTTTTTATTCAGCAAATTTGCTATGATTTATAACAGTTTCAAAGCATTTATTGACAAAAAATACATTCCAGATACTTCACATGCAATAATTCATAACTCGCATCTGAATTATTGCACTTAAAGTATCTGGAATGTATTTTAAGGCTCTAATCGAGTTGATATCACATGTAGTGAGTTTCACACAGAGCTATTGAGACCATAATGGCAAGTGGCACAGGTCACAGGGTTAGAGGTCACAACTGCACAAAAAAATAAAATCTGACCCATCACCCCCCACCCCCAGCAAAAAACCCACCCCTCCCCACTCAACACCACCAACCATTGTGTCTTTAATTCTCCCCTCCATATAATTATTCAGTCACTCATTGACTAAGGCCCCTACCCTTGTCCTTCGCCACATAAAAGAGTTGGTTGCCATGGATGCAGTATGGAATTCCATTTCAACATGCCCCAGATAGGCCTGATAACTCAAAAAAGCAAAATTGCGAAATTATTCTGAATGGTGCAACAGTTCACTACATGCATGTATGGCACTCCAGACAATTGCCAGAAACAAGTTGCCTTTCTGGCATTTTGTTAAATGTGATTAAATTATGTAACCTTTACTGGAACAGTAACTAAATAATGGGACCCTTTATTCTATTTACATATATGTAATTAAGCAATAATGTTATTAAACAGAGCTGTAGGAGGTTCAACAATTAATTTTAAGATAAATATTTATTATTTGTTTTTTTAAACTGAACTTGTCATATAAGCTATGCAAGATTTTAAAAGGAATGCCGAACTTCCAGGGATGTTATTTTATTGCCAAGTGTTATTTATTGACCAATATCATAAATTATGGGAGTACAGTACAGCTCACGCGAAACCCACACTTTACTCTTTCACGCCGAGTGAGGAATGTACAAATCGTGTACTTTAATAACGCGGAGTTTGGACGATAAAACTACTCGGCGTGGAAATCAGGCGAAAAGCTCTCAGCGTTATTACACCACAATACTTCACGTAGACAAACTTGGAGTTTGCCGAGTCGAAACTGCACAGGTATAAGGTGCAACTTTTTCTAATTGCGGTCATTTTAATGCATAATTATTCAACAACTTTAGAAAAAAATCGAAGCAGAAGTCAATTTTACTTTTGTTTTGGAAAAGTGAGTTGATTTTTTTGCCCGGATTACGACAGTTATATGGCGGTTCCTATTACTGGCTTCGTGGCGAATGAACATAAAATTCTAGCAGTAATTATTATACTGAAAATTATAATTATATTTTTAAATAATTGTTATTTGTAACAAATTTTACTATTCTGCTGTTTATTATTAATACATCGATGGGTTCTTTAGTAAAAAAAAAATTGTAAAAAGAATTCCGAGTCATAAACCCGTTGTTAGTGCCGCCTTGTTAAAAGGTACATCATGAGTATTTATGTTGGTAGAGGAAATGACTTTTTGACAACAGAAACGAACACAACTTGATTAAATGCATTAAAAGTTTGAAATACATATTTGTTTCGAAATTTATTCATTGTATTTATCAGTCGTGTCAACTTTGCACAGAAAAGTTGCACTCGGTGTCTCATTGTTTGTACTTTTTCAGGCAATTGGCTTTTTCAAGCGCGCTGTCGGAAAACTTTCCCCGAAAAGTTGTCGGAAAATTACAATAATAAATCACCACAGGTGTTTCTTATGGTTAATTTTATTCTACGCGGAGTAACTCGGAGTATGATCACAACGAGTGACTCGACAATGGTGTACTTTCGCCGCGTGGATTCGCCGAGTCCAAACACCGACTCGGCGTAGATTCGCCCGGCACTCGATACGTCCAAACTCAGCGAATCGAGTAAAGTGTGGGTTTTGCGTGAGCTGTACTGTAGATTCTGTAGTAAAGCAAACATTGTTCCCTGTTCCCAAATTACTGCTTTGAAAATTTAGTGATTTTTTTCATATATTGATGCAATGAGTTATTATCCCCACTATTTGTTTTACATTTTTAATATACAGTAGTAAAATACATTACGTGGCCACGCCTTAATTCCATTAAGCAATGGGAAAGCTTATATTAGCAGGATTTTGTAATGGATATTTCGACAGTAACACATGTTTAAAAACATTTTTACTGAAAAAATGTGATAACCTGTTTAAAATTAGCTTTTAAATGTTTTAACTTTTGTTTTAATTTTACAATATGCAAACTTTTTAAGCCGAAATTAAGGTTTTATTTCATATCCCAGCCAACCCACTTTTTGCTTCTTGGAGAAGGGGTTGGATGGGGTATAAAAGTTAATACTCGGGCCACATAATGACCACTTTAGTTATATTCAGTTTTACTAGAAGCTGTAGATGTTATTCAATAAATATGCACTTTAATCACAAACCAATATTTGTTAGTGTCACCTGCATTGTATGGCAGATAATTAGGGATGGTTTGGCATCACACTTTCTTTGTCACTCCACTCCAATCCATCTGAAGGATTGCACTTTTTATAATGTCAGTCACATAAAGGTCAGGGCTGGCGTGGCGCAGTCGGTAGCGCGGCGGATTTGTAACCAGAGGCCCTGGGTTCAATCAGGACACTTTCCCTTAACCCCGTCCATCGGATGGGGACGTAAACCGGGCGGTCTCATTTATCGGTCTATCCTCCGAGCACGTAAAGAACCATAGGAATCTATTCGATAATAGAGGGCTGGCGTGGGCAGTCGGTAGCGCGGCGGATTTGTAACCGGAGGCCCCGGGTTCAATCCTCCGTGGTGCCACTGAGTTCCGTCGGTGTGTTCTTGGGCAAGACACTTTTCATTAGCCTCGTCCGTCGGATGGGGACGTAAACCGGGCGGTCCCGTGTATCGGTCTATCAACCGAGCACGTTAAAGAACCATAGGAATCTATTCGATAATAAGAGTAGGGCAGGTTCCCGGATTCCTATATATCCTTCCCCTCTCTCTGGGGCGGCTCTAAATAACCTGTACTGTGTTGATGAGCCGTTAAACAACATTCAATTAATTAACTATTCGATAATAAGAGTAGGGCATGGTTCCCGGATTCCTATGTATCCTTCCCCTCTCTCTGGGGCGGCTCTAAATAACCTATACTGTGTTGATGAGCCGTTAACAACATTCAACAGACATAAAGGTCATCTCCCCCTAGTACAAAGTGTAGACTGTAATTCAGTATATTTATCTACCAGCATCTACTAGTATCACAGTATAACTGTACACAGGCCACTTATCTGCCAGATTATCACATCGCTAATTGGACAGATTATCACAATGATCTAGGTCTGCAACTAATATAAACAGCCAGTGCAACCAGGAGCAGATCCTCTTCTGTCAAAGAGGGAGGGATAATAATTCCAGACTACTATATAACGTAACGAAAACACAATTTGGTGTCGGACATGGGGTATTAACAGCGTATTTTTCATGCATTTTTAGATTTATTTTATTTATTTTTTCGTTTCAATTCTGGAGGTAAGTAACTTTAAATCAGCATAAAATTGAGCAACATCTTATGGATTATTAGCTTAAACTTATTTATTTTGCATCAATTGTAACGAAAGCTCTATGAACTTATTTGAATCACTCTCGATGTCTTCCTGGGTAGAACCAGTACTAAGCAATGCAGATAAAGTGTCTTGCTCAGGGACACAACGCATAAGGCAATGGCGGGAATCGAACCCACGACTTTTGGATCGTGGGTCCAACGCTCTACCAATAGACCACAGCGCTCCATAAATTATGGATTATTATGGATTATTGAAATTAACCTTGAGCAGGACTAGAGGCAATATGGAACAGAATAATAGGAGTCAATCCAAATGCAAATAAAACCATAATGTGCTTCATGTATCGGCAAGTTGTTTTTTTAAATCATAAATGATAATTCTTATGGGGTTCCGATTGCTGGCGGTTATACATGTAATTAAATAAAATTAAGTGCACAGCTTAGATCACAAAACATGAACTTATTGGCCGCATCATATGGATGAATATTAATGATTTATACAACAAATGCTAGCCATGCGCAATACCAATATTTTATAAACAATAATTAAATCAGGTATTTCATGGGACTATTTAGTGCATAAGCAAATTGAATATGAACTGAAACAGTACACATTTTATAATGATGGTTTTAATAATATTTTATCATTCTGCAAGATCGCCTCAGATTTCGATTGCACCTGGCCATCATTCTTCCAGCTCACCTCTAGTCCCTTTAAATGCCAATCAGCCTTCCAGCTCACCTCTAGTCCCTTTAAATGTGGATTAGCCTTCCAGCTCACCTCTAGTCCCTTTAAATGTCAATCAGCCTTCCAGCTCACCTCTAGTCCCTTTAAATGTGGATCGGCCTTCCAGCTCACCTCTAGTCCCTTTAAATGTCAATCAGCCTTCCAGCTCACCTCTAGTCCCTTTAAATGTGGATCAGCCTTCCAGCCTTCCAGCTCACCTCTAGTCCCTTTAAATGTGGATCAGCCTTTTCTATTGCAGGATTATTACATGTCCTGCTCCTAACTTGATTGGACGTGATTACATCAAGTGTTTCCTCTCAGTAATCAACCTACTACTTACAAACTAGTGAGAGAAAAAGTCATCTTTCCCATTCATATAATATGATGATGTCGAGTCCTTCATATCAATTATGTATGTATTAAAGATGAATGGCCACCCTTTTTGTAGTATTATCAATTAACAAATTTAACTCTTAAACATCATATGAACATTTCTTGATAGTCCCAAAGAGAAAGATATATTTAAAACCGCTACTAAGTTGTATGTAAAAACAAGTATTATGTGCATGACGTAGATACTACTTTTACCACTGCGTGACTGCACGGGGAAATGAGTTAAATCTGAATTGTATATATAGCTGCACAACTATTGCCAGATAATTGATAAATACATTTACCTGTGGATTAATTTTCATGTTCAAAGTTTTCTACGTCATCAAATAAAATCTTATTCTCTCTTTTCGCAGATACTGCAATGTTTGAATTGTAAATATCTATTATCGTGTATTGATTTCGATTTAAATAAACATAAACATGTTCATGAAACAAAAAAATGGCTGGGGAACTTTAATGTAATTTTGTATCTCAACTGGAATTGTACAAAATGTGTTGAGGTGCAGTTGTTTAATGCTTGATAAATTCTGTGTCCTGTTGAGAATACAGAGGGCATTCTGTGTCCTGTTGAGAATACAGAGGGCATTCTGTGTCCTGTTGAGACTACAGAGGGCATTCTGTGTCCTGTTGAGACTACAGAGGGCATTCTGTGTCCTGTTGAGACTACAGAGGGCATTCTGTGTCCTGTTGAGACTACAGAGGGCATTCTGTGTCCTGTTGAGACTACAGAGGGCATTCTGTGTCCCGTTGAGACTACAGAGGGCATTCTGTGTCCTGTTGAGAATACAGAGGGCATTCTGTGTCCTGTTGAGAATACAGAGGGCATTCTGTGTCCTGTTGAGAATACAGAGGGCATTCTGTGTTCTGTTGAGAATACAGAGGGCATTCTGTGTTCTGTTGAGAATACAGAGGGCATTCTATGTCTTGTTGAGAATACAGAGGGCAATGGTCTTAACGAGCTTTTCCAATGATGAATGTTATACTCCCAATGCAATTAAACACAATATTTATTTCAACAGTTGACTATTTGCAGGCACTTAATTGTATACCCCCAATGCAAACACAATATTTATTCCAGAAGTTGTTTATTTGCAGCAAGTTTATACACGATATTTATTGTAGTTGTCCAATTGCAGACACATTGATAACCCCAATGCTAACACAATATTGTTTCCAGCAGTTGTCTTTTTGCAGCCACATTTATAACTCCTGTGCAAACACTACATTTATTCCAGTGATTGTTTATTTGCAGGCACATTCTCCCAGGGAACACACAATATCTATTCCAGCGGTTGCAGCAATGAGCGAATCAACCTCCAATGTCCCGACGCTCACAAAATTGCCATAAAGCGGTTATTTTACGGTACCAAAAATGACAGTAGATGTGCAGGGCGTGGGCGACGACATTCTGTGGACTGCTGTCAACCCACGCATAATGACTGCCTTGTTGTGGAAGATACGAAATATCCATTCCTGAATATGCTGTGTTCAGGGCAGAGGGGCTGTGATATTGAGGCTAAGAGTATATCATCAGGGACAACTTGCCGTGCCAAGGGCTATGGTGAAGCGACCGACTACATGTCTGTTATACATGACTGTATTCCAGGTAAATTCAAAATAACTAGCAAGAAGGGTGTTCCCACGAAACACTTGTGTCGCCTGCCGTGTGCTTATTTCAGCAAGTATAATCTAACTATAAAGTTTCAAGACAGGGGTTGCAATACTTCATGAATGAATGCAGTTTTTTTTCATGAATGCAGCATGTTTTATTTAAGTGTTTTTTGTCCAGAATCTATTGTACAGTTGCTGCCACGCGGATTACGACTAATCAAACTTTACCTTCAGTATCAATGTACAATTTTGCAGTCAATTTAATGCATTATTATTCAATAACTATTAAAAAATCGAAGCAGAAGACAATTTTATTTTTGTTTTCGGAAAATTCAAATGCCCGAATAATGTATTCACGATAGTTATATGGCGGTTCCTAATACCGACTTCGCGGTGACTGAACATAAAATTCAATTAGTAATTCTTATACTGGAAATTAGAATTATTTTTTCAATTAATCGTTATTTGGAACACATTTTACTATTCTGCTGTTGATTATTAATACATCGATGGGTTCTTTAGTCAGAAATAATCCGAAAAAATTGTAAAAAATTCCGGGTCATAAACCCGTTATTAGTGCCGCCTTGTTAATAGGTACACACATCGCAAAGGATTGTGGGTAGCCAATTTATGTCCGGTGAAGAGAAATGCGACTTTTGGACAACAAAAACGAAAAACACGTGTTATTAAATGCATTAAAAGTTTGAAATACGTATTGCTTTCGAAATTTATTCATTGTATTTATCAGTTTTTATTACTTTTTTTATTGATCCCTGCTCTGATTTCCCCCACGTTCCCCCGCAAACCTATCACAGAGAATCTCGGTGATCGCTTTCTTTCGAGACTTGATTTTGCAATCGCGGCGATTTTTACGGTCGCGGGGAATCCCCGCGATATTTCGGTTGACAATCCTCAGTACGATCGCGGGGATTTGTGACTTCGATTGAAAAACAGCCGCGGGGATGCTGCGAAAAAGTCGTAATCCGCGTGGCAGCAACTGTACCTATACCTTTATAGGACGTCCTATTGGTTATAAGGTGGAGGGACTATAAACCTTAGAACTACACACACACACACAATTTTTAAGTGTTAAAGTTTATGAAAATTAGGGGCATATATCTGCATTGAATAATGAAGGAAGAACTGAATAAAGTTTCATGACCACTGGTCAATACTTTGCCAAAGTATGAGCTTGGTTAGGTTGCATGTTATAGTTTTAAAGGGGCATAACTCTGCCAACATGAAAGTAAGAGTTATTGTACATATGTAACAACATTTCTTTCCTTAAGATGAAAATGTGTGTGTAAGTTTCATAAACATAGGTCCTATACTTTTTAAATTATGCCTAGTTATGAGCTTGGTTATGTTGCAGATTAAGGTTTATGAAAAGGGGCATAACTTTGCCGAGATGACAGTCAGAGTTATTGGTCATGGGTAACAATATCCTGTGTGGTAAGATGAATATGTGTGTGAAGTTTCATGAACATAGGTCAAATATTTCTGAAGTTATGGCCAGTTATGAGCTTAGTTAGGTTGTAAGTTAACGTTTTATGAAAAGGGGCATAACTCTGTCAAAATTAAAGTCAGAGTTATTGAACATGTGTAACAACATTCCCTTTATTCAGATGAAGATGTGTGTGAAGTTTCATAAACATAGGTCACATACTTTTCAAATTATGGCCAGTTGTGAGCTTGGTTAGGTTGCAGGTTAAAAGGGTCATAACTCTGCTGAAATGAAAGTCAGAGTTATTGGCCATGGGAAACAATATTCTGTGTGGTAAGATGAATAGGTGTGTGAAGTTTCATGAACATAGGTCAAATACCTCTGACGATATGGCCAGTTATGAGCTTGGTTAGGTTGTAGGTTAAAATTTTATGAAAAAGGGCGTAACTCTGCCAAAATGGACATGTTAAACAACATTCCTTTGGATGAGATGAAGATGTGTGTGAAGTTTCATAAACATAGGTCAAATACGTTTTAAGTTATGGCCAAGGTTAGGTTGCAGTGAGACAGACGATGACAACGGACGACAGATGAACGACAAAGTGATCCCTAAGTGTCTGCCATGCTACGCAAGCTACACAAAAATGATTGATTGAATTGGATTTTATAGTCGCACCAACAGCTAAGGTCATATGGCGACTTTCCAGCTTCCATTGGTGGAGGAAGACCCCAGGTGCCCCTCCGGGTAATTTTCGTGCACGGGCGGGCACCTGGGTAGAACCACCGACGTTCCGCAAGCCAGCTGGATAGCTTCCTCACATAAAGATTCCTAGTACACAAAAATGAAATAACTACACTATTTCATACAAAAAAATTGTTAAATAAAGGGTCATATTTCAAATGTTTTTTATCCAATATTGTTGTGTTTTTAGACTTGTCCTAGCTTTAATTGGTATTGTGATTCTGACCAAGTCTGGTAAAAGGCAGGACTAAGTTGATAGATTATTGACTAAACAAAATATAAAATACTTCCATTACTCTGGTGTTTCTTTGGTGACCAAGTTTGTTGTTGAAGTATGATGTGACATGAATGAATGAATGAATGAATGGTGTTTTACGGCACGTCGACACATAAATAGGTCATATTGTGCGCAAAAATTGATGAAAAATGAAGAAATGAAGTATTATTTAAAAACCAGTGCAAATATATAAAGATAAAACTATTAAAAAATAGGGGATGATAAGGTGTAATATAAACTATGTATGTAAATCAACAAATGCCCGTCAACGGGCATATAAACAAGTAAATATATATAAGAACACATTATAATGATTTATATAAGGCCTAAATTAAAATATTGTTTGTTTGCAGTTTGCGACCGTACCACGGCAAATCCGCCGACCCAAACAATTTTTTTTTTTTTTTTTTTATTTTTTTTTTTATTTATTTTTTTTTTTTAAAAAATATTTTTGTTTCTTTTTTCTTGCATGTTCTGTTAATATTTAACTAAACCCTTTTTAAAAAAAAAAATCTATGGATAATACTAGTGAAGCACACGATATTTGCATGCCGTCGATGGACATGTGTTAATAATAAAAATGTTTTAAAAAATATATATATATCCCTACCTACCGACCCACCCCTAAAAGCCATGGGTCGGAAACTGCAAACAAACAATTTTTTAATGGTGGCCTAGAGTGATGTGAAATGAAGGTCCCAGAGTGATGACAAGACGAAATATTGCATTTTTAGTTAAATCGAGTGCAATAACTCCGATGTTTATCATCCGATATTGATGTTTTTCTAACTTGCCTGAATTTTCATTGATATAATGACTAATAAGTTTGGTAAAGATCCAAAATAAAAAAATGTTAGAGTGTTGGTAAGGCAAAACATTTTTTTCAATAAACTCTGGTGTTTATCAATCAAAATTCACTTTGTGGTTTTTAAGCTCTTTTGAGATTCATTAGACCGAAAAGAAAAAATGGTTTGTTTCCGTTAACCCGAAAAATAATTTATTTTTTTACATGTATTCTATATTCATGATACATAAATGTTAAGTCTAAGTATTAAAAGATTTACCAATGAGAAAGGAGCAAAAAAAAAGAAGATTTACCAATGGGAAAGTAGTAAAAAAAATCAAAAAATCTGACAACCTACCTATTTTTTAGCAGAAACAAACCTTTTTTCTTTTTGGCCTTAATATTAAGATTAAGGCAGTTTTGGTAAAGATTGGATTCAAAATTAGTAAGGTACTACAGCATCGAAAACAGGATCGAAGGTTCGATCCCCACCAGGACCATATGTGTTGTATCCCTGAGCAAGACACTTTATCTACATTTGCGTAGTACTGGTTCTACCCAGGAAGA
The DNA here is from genome assembly GCA_037043455.1 of Cyrtodaria siliqua. NCBI lineage: Eukaryota > Metazoa > Mollusca > Bivalvia > Adapedonta > Hiatellidae > Cyrtodaria > Cyrtodaria siliqua. Next base: position 307,789 of record JAWPHD010001353.1, read on the forward strand.
CATCGAGAGTGATTAAAATAAGTTCAGAGAGCTTTCGTTACAAATGTTGTGAAATAATAATAAGTCTAAACAAAGGTGCTAGAGCGCTGACATCATAATGTTAACTGATGTCAGATGTTCACATTGCGAGATGTAGACATGGTCTTAGCTACCTCTTATCTACAGCATTAGACATGAGCTCTTATCTATGCATTGACCAATCAAAATTGCATTATTTTTTTGCAGTATTACACTAATTATTATCATCATTTCCATTTCAGATGAAGACATTTCCTTCCTGTGTTCCGACAGCCACAAGCGTGGTAAACTTCTCTATCTGTCCAACGAAAATTACCCCCTCCCCATCAGTGCGGGGAAACAGCAGTGTCAGTGCCTCATTAAGACGGGGAGCCATGTCGGGATAGACATCCATGCCCTGGACATCATCATAACGCGATCTGAAGCTGCCCAAGGTGAATTCAACTGTTGTTTAATGGCTCATCAACACATTTATCTTAGATTATTTAGAGTCGCCCAAGACAGTGTGGGGAAGGATACATAGGAATCAGGGAACAATCACCTTTCTTAATATAAAATAGATTTCTGTCAGCTGTCACCAAGACGGCAGTTACAGCTGTTGCCATGACAACAATTACAGCTGTTACAAGTATGACGGTCTAATTTTTCAGCGTCATTTTTATGCACATTTTAGGCTATGTATAACGGTTAAATTTTAGTGGTGGAGGCAGACCACCAGCTTCTTTCTGGTGAAGATCAGTACGGAATACCTCCCACAACCGTAAGAATGAATCCCATTCGAAATTTGATTGGAAAGAATCAGAGCGATATTACACAGAAAAGATGCTTATAAATATATCTTAAAATAGATTTATAGCATTTAGTAGTTGCACAAAACTGCAAGCCTCAATCAATGTTTCCAATATAGTTAAATCTAGGTTTTCAGCTTCTTGTAATTTATTATACATAATTTATATTAAATATGACAGGGAACCAGTGTTACCAAGACATAGAATTACGCGATGATGATGGGCACCGAAAGGAGATTACATGTGGACATCCAGGGCTCTACGCTTTCAGAAATATTTACAACAGTGATGTTAGATCCGTGACCTTGACTTTGAATAACAAAGCTCCGAAGTCACAAGGCTATGTGTGGATCCAAGCAAAAGGTTCGTTGGTGGAATTGTGTTTTACTCTATTTTCAACACATTTTTGGCTATATGACGGTTGATTGTTTAGTGGTGGAGGCAGACCACCCACATATTCCAGGGTAGAACCAGTACTGTATACCTCCTGCATCTGTAAGAATTGACACTTTCTCACAAGTCAAAGCTCCCAGCATGATTTGCAGCAGCCAAGCAAAAGGTAGTACTGATAGTATGATTGTAAATAGAGAATCACGGTTACGTAAATCGATGAGGCATTTCTGGTTTGGTTTTCCGATTTGAAAACCAAGCTGAATGGGAAAGAGCAAGTAAAGATCTGGCCTTCATTTGCACATTTATTACACATGTGTATCGTGATATTTAGGTAATGGTTTGATTATACTCCCAAACCTCAAGTTAAGTGATACAGTAATTTAAGACATAACATATAAAATGGCATAGAATAACAGTTTCCCACCTTGCAAGTGACTGTAGGTGACTGTAGGTGACTGTAGGTGACAAATTTAAAAAGCATTTGTCTAAGGATCGTCCATTTGAAGTTTGGTCAAAATTGGCCAAGCGGTTTCTGAGGAGAAGTCGTTTGAAGCAAAAGACGACGGTGGACGACGACGACGGACGAAGAGTGATCCCAATAGATTACCTTGAGCCTTCGGCTCAGATGATCTAAAAACACTCGTAGTGATATATGTTTTTGTATTCCATTGTAAGAAAATGAAGGTATTATGAATATTCTTGTCAAAAAGATATATAATAAATTCCAAAACAAAAACTGGTAGTAAGTGTGAAATTCAAAAGGGTCTCAAGAAACTATGGACATTTGGAAACAGCAACTGGTCAACCCCATGCTTTGTACTGGATATTTCAAATACAAGATTTAAGATTTGCAACATTTTTAAGACATATTTAATAATATTCCAGCATTTCAAATGGTCCACAGACATATTTCTTCATATATGCAGCAAAGTGCATAAGTATAAAATGTAAAAAATACGAATAAAAACAAAAGAAGAGGAAAATTGTAAACTATAAAGAAACTAACCCGCCAATTAGCGAGAAAAAATTACACTAAGAAAAACGTTTATCAAAACTCTATCCAAGTGTTCAATAATGTATATGTGCCAATTAAAAATATAGTTATATTGATGGGTTTTTAAAATACATGTGTTTGAATATGTGTAAAATGAATTATGGTAACTCTTAATTCGACGCTCCAGTTAGGGGTTTTGGTCTGGCTGGTTTAAGCCGTTTATATTGTGTCTATAGAGTTTGGACTGTCAAAATATGTAAGTTATATATATACCTTGTTTTCAGTAGGTTTAGAAACGGTGTACATCTGTTCTTAAATTTGGCTGTTGTTGACGGGTTAGCTACTTTAATGATTCCTAATGTAATTTATCTAAATATAGCCTTTTTAAAAATCTTACAATGTCCAAAGAGTGTCCTAAAATGGCACCAAATCAACTATTTTCACAAATTTGTCGGAGGGACAATTCTTTGCTCCATCACATTTAGTGTGCTACCATTTTTGCCTGGCTACATCACGACTTATCATTTGAGCCCTATATGCTTATGGCAACATTTTATTTATTAATTTACAGCTAGAGAAGACAAAGATTTTGTGGAGATATTCTGCGGGCAAGAAATGAGACGCCACCTGGGATATCCTGTTGACGATGCCGAGAGTAGGACCATCGACAACCGGAAACCGGAAACAAAAGATACGGCAACAGATGGAGTGTGGACAGACGGGAAAGCCAACTCTACGCGAGGAGAAACGCCTCACGTGGTCTCGGATATGGGTAAGAATTAATCTCCACTTATAATGTCGTCTGCAAATGGTTTGTAAACTTTAAGGTGGCAGGTAAAGCAAGTCTATAGAATATATAAAGAACAATATACAGTAATTTCATGTTAACTTTGGGATATACACATCTCAACATTTCCTTAAAAGAACCATAACAGCCCCGTGACATTACGTGCTGCGTTGTATTGTGCTAATGTGTTGCTCCAAGCACACTAAAGTACCCGGGCACAAAATGTTCGAAATAATTTATTTGCGCAAAATGATGGGACTTTTTATAAAAAAAAAATGATTATGTTTATTTTTAAGTATGTATAAAATATGTTCAACCCATCATAATTTTTTTTTTTTTGCAGGAAAACATCAGTTTGCTTGGACCTAATGTACTGAGAATGTTTATTCTAATGTCAACAAAATTACGTAGAATTTCCTGAATTTCTCAAACTTAAGATGATTTTATCAAACTAATGCACAATTATTTACCTACCTTCTTCTTTATTTTTAGTGGCATTAATTGTGGGAGTGTCGGTTGCCGTAGCGATGATCATTATCATTGGGCTGATTGGCATCATTATCCTCTGTGTCAGGTAGGTGTTTGTTTTTACTGGAATATATAGTGTATTAAGTAGACAATTAAATTGGCTAAAATTGCAAAAAGAGCATGTTCAATTTACTCACAAATAATTGATTGCTTAGAAATAATGGCCCTCTAGTCATTCAATAAAGCGTGAATAATTGTTTTGTTTGGGCGGCAACTCTGGCAACTGTGATTGATGAAAGATTGCTTTCTGATTCCTCTCCTCCGGCTTCCAGTATTTTTATTTTTAACTGAAAGGCTGGAATTGGTTAAATGATGAGATTCAAGCAACTTCATATAAACATATTCAAACACTTTATGTGTGGCATCTGCATCAATACCTTTATAAAGCTGTGCTACTTCAAGGTGAATATGCCCCGTGTGGTTCCGGGGGCCCCGTTTGGTTACGGGGCAAAGAATAAGGCCACTGCAGATCCCGTTGGAGGGGAAGGCAGAGGGGTAGAAACCCCCCAAATTCATGTTCATTTTATCATTTTTTGTTCATGCTCATTAAAAGTCTTCATCATGACCCCTGCATTGTTTCAGGTGCCATCTCGCTCAAATAACTAGAGCAGTGGAAAGAAAAACTATAACGTGGCTCCAGCGTAAATGGAGTGTCTACAATAGAATTTGCAGTAACTCTGCAGTTCAGGGTGAGAAGGTTCTAGGCCCGTTCTCCATATTTTATCTCGATGTACATGGAGGATGAGCCTGGCATGTTCATTCCTGTTAGGCACCATATAACCTTTTATGTGTTGGTGTGCCTTAAAACCCCAATTCAATTCAATTCAAGGTGATATGTATACAAGTCAATAGTATCATAGTGTAGAATAATGTTATATGAAACTTGTAATATGTTACCCTTACATCACTATCTGGTTTATTTCAACCTTAAGATTTTAAATAACTTCGTCAAAATTGCTGTATGTCCCTTTAAATCACTGGTATGAAACTGCTGCGTGTCCCTTTAAGTCAATTGGTTGAAACTGCCGTGCCGCCTTTATATAATTTGGCTGAAATTGCTGCGAGTCCCTTTAAATCATGCACTTAGTTGAAATTGCCATGTTTGAAATTGCCATGTGTCACTTTAAACTACTCTGTGCAACTTTCATTTTAAAAGCATAAGCAATCAAAATGAGAAAACCCCTTAACTGTATGAGATGGATCTCTCACGTTTCACAGTGAAGTGTCTGTCGATCAATCAAGGCAATATAATCAATCACTTCTCAGTCTTCCTAGAAAATTCTGGAAATAGAAATTTTCTCAAAACATAATTTCTTCCCCCATTATACATACCAAGATGTTGGTACAATACTTTTTCCAACCATTAAAAGAATGAAAAAATATATGGCAGTGAATTTATAGCATGGTTCGGTTTGTTTGATCAGTGTTGGTGTAATTTTGATCATTTTTAGCACATTTTAGGCCTTATATGACAGGTCAAATATTTTTTTGTGGTAGAGGCAGACCACCCCATTTTTCTTGGGTAGAACCAGTACTGTATACCTCCCGCCATCCGTAAGAATCGACACTTTTTCACTTACAAGTTGAACTCCCAGTGGGTTTCAAACCCGCAACTTTGAGAGACGAGAAGGTTTACAACCTAACCCCTCGACAACAGTCATGGTTTGGGTTAAAGGGACACATAGCAATCTTGACATTTTTGTGAAGCACTGGAATTCGCATCCTGATTTATTAATCCAGTATCATTTTTAATTTACACCTTCTTGCATATAATTAGAAGTTACGTTTTCAAATTTATTTTTTTCAATTAATAATTAAGATTTATTAATCCAGTATCTATTTCAATTTACACCTTCTTGCATATAATTAGAAGTTAAGTTTTCAATTAATTTTTTTTTAAATTAATTAAGATTTATTAATCCAGTATCTATTTCAATTTACACCTTCTTGCATATAATTAATTAGAAGATAAGTTTTCATTTTTTCCCCGTTATATTACCGTATGTTTAAATATATATATTTGTGAAATATAATCAACCGTTAGAAATATGCAAAAATAATATTCTTTGAAAAGTTCTAATAATTAATATGTATGATTGCAAGCATGGCAGTAGTATAGATGCCACAGTTTGAATAAAAATTAAGATATTATGCAGTCCTGATATTTTTAAAACATGCAGGGCTCCAGAAATTGGAAAGCCCGATGCCCGGGGCTAGTCAAAATTGAAGTCGGACTTGTAACAAATTCCATGCAGATAGCCCTTCAGCTAGTCAAAAAAAAAATCCCACTGTCTAAATTACACGATCTGTTTACTGTATAACAAAACATGCCAGTCAGACACCTGTAATAAAACATTTATCACTGTATACAATTTGAGGGTGGGGTAATGCTTAAAAAAAAATCTGTTCTAAATTGTTCCATCTTACCATTGCTACGCTTTCACCCAATGACTACTGCCAACACAACTTAAACATACATCAATTGGTTATGAGTAGATAAGATTTATTTTTTTTAATTTTCTCAGTATTTAATGAATTATAATGAGTATCTGAATCCGTTAAATCAGAATCAGCTTTAACATAATGAGATGTCGTCAGCTGGGTATAAGTAATAGATAGAGTCAGGTGTCAGTGAGCTGGTTAATTTAAATAAATTTAAAATTGTGATAAAACAAGATATTTAAAAGTATTTCCAAACAAGATAAATGATACCTGACAAAGACAAAAACCGACATATTATTTTTAAGGCAAGTAAAAAAGCCAGGGCTTGTGACAAAAAACACAGGGCTAGTGGGGGAAAAAACAGGGCTAGTGAATTTTCAGGACCCACTAGCCCTGGGCTAGATCCCTAAAAACATATTCTTGGAGCCCTGACATGTAACATCCCATTTAGTTCTTCAACATATAGTTTCAAATCAGTATTAATAATTGTTTGAATATTTAAAGCAAACTGTTTATTGTTTTTATATATTTGTAACTGTTGATTATACCTCTCACCAATAATGTATATAAAGAAACATTAGCCCCAACTTCTAGCTTAAACAACACAACAAAATATTACACAACTACCATTATTGAATATTTACTAAATAGAACCAAGTTGTTTTGACGGAATTCAATAGCGGTACAAAAGAAAAGTACGTGCATGATAGGCTGAACTCATAGCCCAGACTAAAATTACACTCACGGGAAATAATAGACGGGTAATAATAGACCATTGGTAATAATAGGAGATGGGTAATAATAGACAATGGGTAATAATAGGCGAACTGCAGCGAGTAACCGATTGAGTTACATGGTTAATGTACGTGATGCAAGACATATTATGCTCAAAACCTGTGGCGTTAAAGAATGTCACGTGAGCAACAGAAATGTAACTATTACGGTCCCAGCTAAGTTTACAATCAATAAAAAAAATAATATTTTGTCAAATTCACGAATTTATTTCTACAGACTTATTTGGGTCTAGGCTTTTCATGCATACATTTCTCTGACTAAAATGTTTGAGAAAAAGTAAAATCTCCTAAATGTTATTACCTTTTATTTAAATATATGTTAGAGTTAAGGTTTAAATGGACTCATTACAATCTTGAGTTGTATTCAAACAATAATTTGCTCCTCGAGTTAGTTTTCCTGTGTCATTTTGACTAAAACTGCTCGCATCATTGGGCCATCAATAAAAATATGTTTGTTTGCCGTGCTCCGACCGACTCACCCGATTCGGCCGCGACTCAAATTTTTTTAATTAACCTCGGGCCGAAAAAAATTAAAAAAAATAAATATTTTTTTTTTTTTTTTATTTATTCAAATGATCATTTTATTAGCCAAGAGCATCTAATCTGGATTGCAAAGGTTATCAAAAAGTAGCCTTAGTAAAAAAATGGCATAATATATGCAAACAATATATATAAAAAAAATATCTAAAAATAAAACTTTTTCCTACCTTAAATACACATGAATAAAATAATTATGTGCAAGTCCTTGTGTTTAGTTTTAATAACCTATGCCCTAACATCGTACTAGGGCCTTTACAGTGTTATAGATTGGATAAGCTTTTGATGTAAAAAAACAACAAAAAAAACAAAAAAAACCTACCTACAGTGAGTAACCGATTGAGTTACATGGTTAATGTACGTGATGCAAGACATATTATGCTCAAAACCTGAGGCGTTAAAGAATGTCACGTGCCACCCTCAAAATTCTGGGTAGGAGCACAGCACAGCAAACAAACAATTTTTTATTGATGGCCTTATAATTAAATACAAAATTGGGATTTCAGTTCAATTTTCTTCACTTTTTCACCAAATTTTTAAATATATTATTGATGCAATATTAGAAAAAGTTAGTAATATGCAAAACATTTTGCTTTGAACTATTCTAGGAATTAATATTAATGATTGAACAAATGCAATTTAAGAGAAAAACTAACGGGACGCCTTAAGTTTTTAAAAAATCAAGATTGTTGTGTGTCCCTTTTAAGTCAAAATGATACGTAATGCATTTTTCATCAATAAATTTATAACTCCATTTTCCCTTTAAACTAACATAAAGTAAAATAATTCTTTAAAAACAGATTACCAAAAAAACAATTGTTTATCTATATGCTTAAACTTGGCTTCAAGAAGCAGCAGGCAGAAATCGGACCCAGTTTCTTATCTATTATACAACAGCAACAGGAAATGTAAATGTTTTGATGAAGTTTACCAGATAAAAATCAAAGTTTCAGTAGATAACCCTAGAACTGTTCTAATACATCCAATATCTCAATACAACTCTCAGGTTTACATTCTAATACATCCAATATCTCAATACAACTCTCAGGTTTCCACCCTCAACTTAAATCACCTACATCGGTTTATAGATTAAATGTTATTTAATGGCTCATCAAGATATCAACACATTGTAGGTTATTTAGAGCCGCCTATACGAGAGAGAGAGAGAGAGAGGAAGGATACATATATAGAAATTGGGAAACCTGCCCCACTTTTATTAAGGAATAGATTCCTATGGTTCTTTAACATGCTCGGAGGATTGACTCCATTACACAGGACTGCCTGGTTTACATCCCCATCCAATGGAGGACCTAAACCTCACCAACCAACTCTGTAGCTGGGGAGACTTAAACCCGGGTCCTGCATACTGCAAGTCCACCATCCTATCCACTGGATTGCCAACTCGTGTACATGACTTAGATGTAGAAGAAAAGATGTACTATTTTTTTAAAGAACTTAGAAATTGAACATACTGCAAACATAGATTACACACATATTTTAAGCTATGTTATCAAAAAGAAGGGAAGCTTATCAACATTGTTTAGATTATTTAGGGAAATTAGAGGGGTGTCTAGTGGTATGTTAAGCATTTGTTTTGTTTCAGTGGTGCTTTACTTAATTTTTAGCATATGTTAGGCCATATATGACAGTCATGTTAGGCCATATATGACAGTCAATCTTTTTATTTTTGTGGTAGAGGTAGACCAACCCATTATTCCTGTACTGTATACCTCCTGCCATCCATAATAATTGAAACTGTCTCACTTGACCTCCTGCCATCCATAAGAATTGACAATTTCTCACTTCACAAGTTAGAAAGAGTTGTTCTTAATGGATGGCGGGAGATATACAGTACTGGGTCTACCGTGATACTAAGGAATCCATCGTTCTCTTTCATTAAATAAATTCAACAATTGTTTTAACAAATTAAACAAATATTCGTTTGTTAATATTCATTTGTTAATATTTATAATATATTCATTTGTTAATATTTAATTTTATTTATTAACAAAACATTAATAAAACATCATCATATCATTTTTGTCTTCTTCTTTTTAAAACAAGTAAAACAGTGTTCATTTAAAGATACTAATCTCAATATTGCATTACTTCAGGCAATGTCAGCGTAAGAAGCGCCCAGTCAGACAGGAGCCCCCACCGTTCCCATCTCCAATGCTGAAGAGCAAAGAGAACGACCATACCACAAGCACATACTGTAGGTACGATTATGACGAGGATAAATATTGCTCTATCAAGCGCAGTCCAATGAGAATGACCAAATATTCAAACATGGACATGTCTGCCGACCAAAAATTAAAAGAAGCCTTTTCACAGGGTGTGGCTTCACCTGATTGCACCATTCAAAATGGATATGTAAATTACAGTGAAAACTTACCATCAAATCAGCATGAACCTCTGCTGGACAACAGGGCCGAGCCAGCTGCAGACTCGGACGAGGAAGTTATTATGCCAAAATCAGAATACATCGCAATTGGTAAGGCAATACAGCCAAGGTCTGTGGGATTAAGGGACATGAACGCTTCAACCCTTCCTGAAAAAAAAAAGGGGAAAAATAAAACGGTAACATTTTCGCCAGTTGCTATGGTAACGCCTCTACCATCTGGTTCTGATGAATCTGTCCCAGATGAAATTTTAATGGATGATGTAAAGGGCAACTTTTTAGAAATGTACAGTAAAAGTTTACCAACACGTTCATCTTCGAAATTTTCGCCGGAAAAATCTAAAAAAATGTTTATTGTGGGTAACGGAACACAAGATGATATGTGCTTATCATCATTGATGTTATCGGAGGACTGTGAAAATGTGACTGAGGAAGATTTGTGGAAAGATTTCCACATAAAACTAGGTGACAATGTGCCTGAACCGGAACCCAGTCCGGTAAAGATGGTAAAACCGAACATGAAACAGGTGCCGGAGGAAGATCCGGATTATGATGAAAATCCATACGACAATTTGCCGTACATAAACGTCGGCAGTTTACGCAGAAACAATGCACCAGATAACCCATACAACGATATATATTCAAAACCCGTAAAGAACAACCATTACAATGCAAACCAGAAGCCCATTATCAGCCCAAAGCCGATGATCAGTCAGAAACCCACCATCGACACCATACCCGAAGGCTTCTAAAACTGACCATCAGCCAGAAAACAACTATCAGCCAAGGACAGACCAGCGGCACCATATCCAAAACGTAAAAAGGACCATCAGTCAAAAACTCACCATTGCCACCATACATGAAGGCTTCTAAAATGGACCATCAGCCTGAAACGGACCATCAGCCAGAAACCGAACAGACACCATACCTGAAGGCTTCTAAATCCGACCAACAGCCTGAAACTGACCATCAGTCAGAAACCGATCATAGACACCATACCTGAAGGCTTCTAAAACCGACCATCAGCCTGAAACGGACCATCAGTCAGAAACCGATCATAGACACCATACCTGAAGGCTTCTAAAACCGACCATCAGCCTGAAACTGACCATCAGTCAGAAACCGATCATAGACACCATACCTGAAGGCTTCTAAAACTGACCATCAGCCTGAAAACGACCAATGGCAAGGCTTCTAAAACTGACCATCAGCCTGAAACGAACCATCAGCCTGAAACCAACCAGTGACTCTGAATAAGAATGCTTCTAAAACCGACCGTCCATGAACACTATTCCAAAAGGCTTCTAAAACTGACCATCAGCCAGAAAGCGACCACCGACATTATACACATGTAATCTTAATTACTACGCATATTCGACTGTCTTTTTTCTTTCTTTTTTTTCCTTTTGTTGAACAAGTTTTCGATTTGACTGGCACAATTACTGTTTGCATTAAGTACTAACTTCACGCAGTAATGACCGAGCTGTTTGCATTAAGTACTAACTTCACGCAGTAATGACCGAGCTGATTGCATTAAGTACTAACTTCACGCAGTAATGACCAAGCTGTTTGCATTAAGTACTAACTTCACGCAATAAAGACCTAGTTATCTAAGTTAAGCACAGGAAAATGACTGACCAATCAAATCAATTCAAAGAAGTGATCAAGATGTTACAAATGAATTGTTTACTGAAATCTGATTGGACGATATGAAAGAGGGAGAAATCAATAAATCAACGGAAAGCAAAGTTGCTTAATGGAAAAAGGCCAGTGGAATATGCTTACTGATTAACAACAACAAAGAGCTCAACTCTAGAACAGGCACAAGATTACACAAGATTGCAAGTTACATGGTTATTCTCAAATATTGAGAATTTTAATAAGCAAGATTTTATTCTGGTTTCAGAGTGTAGTTGGAAAAACAAGTAATAAACATTCGATATTATGTTTGTCTGAAAAATACAGCCTTTCCCAGACTGTTTGAAACAGACTATGATCAAAAGGAGATAATCTTTAGATGATCCAAGGGAGATAATCTTTAATCACGATGATATTATCTTAATTTGTGAAATTATTGCACTTGGTTACCAAAATTTGTGGCTGTCATACATATACTGAGCAAAATAAGGTCAGCACATAAAATCCATAGACGAGATATAAATAGGTGTATGTTTGGGGTCAAAGATAAGTGACATAGATATACCACTAATAATGCTACAAAGTCATTTGTAAACAAAGTCGGTGATACAAATAAAGCAAATATGATGAGAACATACTTTTATAGTTTATCGAAAATCATTCACATTTCAATGAAAAAGGAGGTAATTTTAAAATTACGAAATATTTATGTTATTGTTTTAGAATAACAATCGTATGTGAACAAATTTCAACTTTTTTAAACAATGACTGAATGAGCAATTCTTGTCAATGCCAAGAATTAAATTTGGTCTTGGCAATATGTTTGTATAATGAAATAATTTTTTTTTATAAATATATGGGAGGTAATTCTGATATTTCGCTTAGAAAATAATAAATAACAAAAATATTTTGAAAATAGCATTTCTAATGTCTTCAAACAATTATATCAATGGTCATATGTTTAATCTTATGTCCTTAAAAAGTTGTGCTATATGTTTTTTTGGTTCAGAAGAATTATATAGGAAAAGATAATGTAAACATGAGCCAGAAGGTCACCTTAGGTGTGTTATATAATATATGGGATTATTCTGCATTTATCATTTGCAAAATGTTTGCAATATTTTTGCACTTTTCGTTCCAGTTTCATAAACTTTAGGCCATCCTTAAAGAATAATTTGTTTGCTGTTTCCCGACTCAAGGTTTCATAAGTCACAGCGTAGATAGGTTGATGATTTATTAAAAAACAATATTCAAGATACGGTAGCCAAGAATATAATAAATGCTTTAACATTTTTTGAGTGAAAACCTTTTTGGTAGGAAACTGCAAACCAATGATTTGTTTATGGTTGGCTCCGGAATATATAATCAGCAAACATTTGCAGAAAATATTCCACAAGCATTAGTAAAGGAATGCAACTTGTTTACAAACAAGTCCTATCTTTATATATTGGGTATTCAAATTTAAATCGAGAATGCATAAAGGGTGTTAATACCAGCCCCATTTATTAAAGAAAGGCAAACTATGCCATAAAATCAATACACCATGATTAAAGGTCACTTAACCAATGCCCTAGTTGTTTGTTTGTATTTAAACATACCAGTAGGGTTTTTATTTAAATACTTTCATGAACAAATATTTAGGATGTGATAAGTAATAGGGGCAGTGTGCAATAGAAATAATGGAACATTACACGTGTTTGTTAACATGCCGAACTTCTACAGTCAAACTTGCTGTTAGTGTCATTAAAACAGACTAGGCTGAAGGTTTCCAATGTGGGTCCCATCTATCGATAATGAGTCCAGTCTGAGTCTATAATGGGTCCAGTCTGAGTATAATTGGTCCAGAATGGGTTTTAATTGGTCAAGACTGGGTCTAGAATGGCTTCATACTGGGTCTCAGGTCAGAGTCTATAATGTGTCCCTTATAGTTCCAGACTTGATCTATAATGGGTCAAGAATGGGTCTATAATGGGTTCAAAATGAGTCCAGTCTGCATCTATAATGGGCAGTGGGTCTTAATTGGTTAAGATCGGATCTATAATGAATTCATGTTGGGTCCATAATGCATCTGGTCGGAGTCTATAATGGGTCCCTTATGGTTCCAGACTTGGTCTATAATGGGTACATCAGGTTCCTTATGGTTCCAGATGTGGTCTATAATGGGTACATCAGGTCCCTTATTGTTCCAGACTTGGTCTATAATGGGCAATATAATAGGTCCAGACTGTGTCTGTGTCCATATTGGATTCAGACTGGGTCCACAATGGGTATATATTTGGTTGTACTTGGAATATCGGACAAAGCTAAAAAGTTGTTTTAACAACAGTACAGATGGAGTATAATGGTCCGAGTTGGTGAGCTCAAGTGGCGTGTTAAACAGTTTAATAGCATGTCTGATGAAACAAGGTTTGTTAATTCAAGAGGGTTAGTTCCAAGATTTTTAGAGGAACATGTATATAATTAATCTATGGGATAAATTACATGCTAGAGGAATGTGTAATCTATGTACAGTATGTGATACATTTTATGCTAAAGGAATGTGTAATCTATGTGTCAGATATACTAGAGGAAAAAAGAAACGGATCTCGGGAATTTCCGCTATATAATGGATGTACTGCACACTAAATTCCATGTAATATTTCAGAGAAATCCCAAGATGTTTTGTAAAAAAAGGGTTGCAGCTAGTTTAACTCTTAATGAAAGGACTAAACTGTCCTGCTGTAGACTTTTTAAAAATAGTACACTTTGTTACACTAAATTACTAAATGTTGAACTTCCGCTTTGAAAATTTGAGCCATTTCTGTACTATAATGTAAAGAGATTGCAAAAGTTTACATGCTTAGTTTGCTCACGTGCTTGAGCCGAACTCATTCTATCAACAATGACATTTTGAAGCGATAATATGTGGTAGGTTATGTATTGTTTAGGTCTTTTTTCCGAAAGGAAAAGCTCTAATGTAGCCATGTAGCATTCGATTTACAGTAGCCTATTTTACATACAATATATACCAGAAATTCCCGAGTTGCGTTTTTTTTCCTTTAGTATATATATGCTTTAGGAATGTGTAATCTATGTGATATATGTGCTAGAGGAATGAATGTGTAATCTACATATATATGGTATGTGATATATACATATGCTAGAGGAATGAATATGTAATTGACATATTGTATGTGATATATATATTTATCACATAACGTCCCTTGTTAGCAGTGTCAAACACCCATGGAAATATTCTATTGTATGACACACGTGTAATACAACCTGGAACGATTTTGATTGGTTGAGTTAAGCCTGTAACACTACGCAAGTTTATTAACTGAAACTATTTTATTTATTTTAAATTCACCCAGATCTATGTGAAAAACTTATTATTTGTGACAGCTTATAAAAATAATGCACGTTATACAAAACGTTGTTGTTGGTTTGTTAAAAAGTTGGCGTAAACTGCTATTTTGTAAAGAGATAAAACACGAACTCGTTTATAAGCAACGTTATGTGTGAGACGCGACGTTACGACGGCACATATTTTATGACGTTTTGGCGCTAAAGTGTGTCTGACGTCGTGGCGGTTCTATGTTCATCAGAATTAATTTTTACTAATTTGATTGCAATGTTATGTGATAAAACGGATCTTAAACTCGTTCCCATTCCATATAAGATTTATGAAACTCGTTATGAATTATTTTTAATTTTAACTCGCCAAAAGGCTCGTTAAAATTAAAATAATTCATAACTTGTTTCATAAATCTTATATGAAATGGGAACTCGTTTAAGATCCTCTATATATGCTAGAGGAATGTGTAATCTGTGTGAAATTCATGCTCTAAAGAAATGTGTAATATTTGTAATATTTGTGATATACATAATGGATCATGCTGATTCACTTATTTTTATTCATATATATACAGCTGATATGTATATCATTCTGTCAGACGATTGAAATCTTTGTTTTTTCAGGAAATATATTTTTCACATCTCTAATCATTAGGACTGTGTGTCCAAGACGGTACAAACCTTAAAGAAACTAACCCACCAAATAACGGCAAAATTACACTTCAAAACCATTTATCAAAACTTGATCCAGGTGTTCAGGTCATATAATAATGTATAATTGCCAATTAAAAGTATAGGATTTTTTTATGGGTTCTTAAAACACCCGTGATTGAAAATGCGTAAAATGAATTTAGATCTGGTAACTCTAATTCAACGCTCCAGTTTTGGAGTTTGGCCTGGCTGGTAAAAGCCGTTTTCATTGTGTCTATAGAGTTTGGATTCTCAAAATATGTAAGTTATATATACACCTCGTCATCAGTAGGTTTAGAAACTGTGTATATATGTTGCACAATTTTAATTTTGATGTTAGCGGGACAGCTACTTTAAAGTTGATACTGCCAAATTTCATCACAATGCAACTGTACCAAATTTAAAGGGGTTGATGCACTATTTTCAAACACGGTTTATTTAAAAGGGCCCTGAAAAACTTGAAAAAAAGCTGAAAGAATTATTAAAATGCCGTAACAAATAAAGGAGATACGACTTATTGAAAATTTGCAAAGAACATAAATGGAGGCGGCCATCTTGGAACGATGACGTCATCGTGCCTTTTCGGTTTGTATGTTGTAGAATTAAAACATTTAATAGGTAATTTTAAACGGGTAATTGGATATTTTCAATAAAAATCATGTTTTTAAACGTGTTTTATTGTTGAAATACCTGTTATAAAATCCTATAAGCTTTCCCATCGCTTAATGGAATTAAGGGGGGGACTACGTAATGTGTAGGTGAAATGAATTAAGTACTTTATATATATGAAGGAGTAAAATTCTTGTAATTCAGACAGAACAGTATTTTTAGCCTTTTCAGTTGAAAGCGTTGAAATTTAGGCTTTTTAAGATTTTTACCTAGATTCGTTTCCAAGGGAATGGAGGAAATCTGGAAAAATATTGGGTGTCAATCGAAATACAAATAAAACCATCAGCTTTGGATATGTTCATGTTTAAGCTGCTTAACACGTGTACCGTATTTCCTCTAATAGTAGCGCCCGGGCGCTATGCAAAGTGCAAAGGGGGCGCTACTATTATGGTTCAAATTTTCAATGTATTTCACCTCCTTTCCCGACTGTTTCCTTATAGAATTACTATACGGCGATCTTTTACTGTGACACCGGTATTGACTAAACCTAAACCCGACAATCAATGTCATCTTTCTGCATCTGTGTGATACAATATCTGTCAAATTTGAAGATTACAACACGGGTTGGTTGCGTATGAATTAAATAATAATAAAAGATAAACTAAATAATAAATTGAAAGAAATGAGATAAATAAAAGCGGTAATTTGTATTGATGATGATAGCACTTTAAGGTCATAGACTATACCGGTGTCGTGGTAAAAAAACTCCCGTAATCAAATCCATTAGCGGTAAAGACAAAAAAAATTGTGTGTTTTTTAGGAACTTTTGAAGAAGGTAAGGCTTCTTAAAATAGTTGGGATGCTTCTATTAGGGAAGGCGCTACTAACAGAGGAAATAAGGTATATAAATATAACGGTATATTGGCTTGTACCCATGACTAACAAATGTACCACTACAGCGCACCCTTGTCATTCTATATACATATGTATATCATTTTGTCTTACTTTGTAATATATAATTTCAAACATTAAATTATTAATAAATTTAGACTTGTATCTTTTTCCTTCATTTATACCAATCACTATATAACACACATGATCCTAATCTATCCCTTTTGTCAAAGAGTTTCTTTACACAACACTGGATTTTTCAGAAATAACTCCCATTTTTATGCTGCTGTTTTTTTACACATTTGAAAATGTTCAAATCATGCATACGTACTTGATCATTTTTGTATGACACCCATTAAGGTGGACATTTTTGACTGCGTAAACTGCAATAGACTTCCTGCACTAACAGGACCATCAGGGGGCATATAAGCCAGACTGTTTTTAATGAGTACACAAGAGCTACATGCTAGGGAGGGTGGTGGCATCCCCAGATTTTTAGCTCAACTGATCAGAGATCAGCAGAGCTTATGCCGTGGTGCGGCGTCCGTCGTCCATCCGTCCGTCCGTCTGTCTGTCCGTAAACTTTTATTTGTAGCGACTACTACTCTGAATCTACAAGATGGATATTTATGAAACTTTACAGAAATGTTGAAGAAGTCTAGTTGATCCTAGCAAAAATTCATGCTGATGTGAAATTCAAGATGGCCGCCAACGCTAAAAATAGATTTTTAAAATACGAGTTTGTAGCGACTACTTCTTGAAAACTATAAGTGATATTGATATGGGACTTTTTCTAAAATGATCAACATGACATGATGTTGGTCCTTGTCAAAAATCGTTTGATTCGACATTAAACATGGCAGCCAGCGGCCATCTTTGTTTACATAGAATTATATAGTAAAAACTTGTAGCGACTACTCCTCTGAAACTACTTGGCTGATTTTCATGAAACTTTACAGGAATGTTGCTCTTGATGTCTAATTGATCCTAGCAAAAATTCAGGTCGGCCAGAAATTCAAGATGGCCACCACAGCTAAAAATAGATTTTTAAAAAATAAGTTTGTAGCGACTACTTCTTGAAAACTATAAGTGATATTGATATGTGACTTTTTCTAAAATGATCAGCATGACTTGATGTTGATCCTAGTCAAACACTATTTTGATTAAACGTTAAACATGGCTGCCAGTGGCCATCTTTGTTTAAATAGAGTTATATAGTAAAAACTTGTAGCGACTACTCCTCTGAAACTACTCGACGGATGTTCATGAAACTTCACAGGAATGTTGCTCTTGATGTCTAGTTGATCCTAGAAAAATTTCAGGCTGACCGGAAATTCAAAATGGCCACCACGGCTAAAAATAGATTTAAAATAAATAAATTTGTAGCGACTACTACTTGAAAACTACAAGTGATATGGATATGGGACTTTTTCTAAAATGATCAGTATGACATGATGTTGATCCTTGTCAAAAATTATTTGACATTAAACATGGCAGCCAGCGGCCATCTTTGTTTACATAGAGTTATATAATAAAAACTTGTAGCGACTACTCCTATGAAACTACTTGATGGATTTTCATGAAACTTCACAGGAATGTTGACCTAGCTATCAAAAATCTATCAGTAGAGCTTCAAGGTCATTGACCTCTTGTTTATTCTAAGATACTATGTGGTGCATTTTGGGAATATTTCCAAAATTCCTTAATACTGTGAAGTTAATGATTTAGCCGGAGTTTTCCAAATTTGTGTGGAAAACGAAATAAAAAACAGTCGTTCCAATACACCCTATATCGCTCCTCGTTGCGTATAGTGATATTTTTTAATTTCTATTTTGTGCAATGTGTGTCCAGTTACATATTTTGCATACAGGTAGCTATATATACGCCCTTGACTGTAACAGCTAGGATTTAGCATTACTGTAACACAGAGGGATTTTTGCGTTTTTATAGGGTTGTCTGGAAGAGAAGTGCGTTCACTTATGAATAATCCGTTACTTCTGAGGATCTGATACTGCTGTAACAAATGGCTTTCATACACATCATTCTTCATAAGTACATTAAAAAATATAAACAAAACACTAAGGACACGTATAAGGGGCAAATGTTGCCCCAGTATTGAAGTTTGTAATGCACATGTCATGGTTTATGGATATCTAACAGGCAGATTGATGTTGCATTGTCTGGCCGGTTAGCTCAGTCGGTAGAGCATCGGAACGGTAGTCCGAAGGTCCCGGGTTCGAACCCCGGTCTGACTGCACATTTTTCTAGCCCTCGACAAGCACTCAAGTTTTTGTTTTTTATTATCAAAATAAATGTTTAATCGATACATAAGCTTTTTTTTCTGGCAACATACAACCTGGTTATTGACTAAATGATGAGCCCAAAACTGCTGTGCAGTAAGAAACAAAGACGTTTTCGTACACATTATTCAAACTTCTGGGCATTAAACATTCGTGGGGATTTGATTTCGTAGTTCGAGTCAACCATGAAATCCACGAAATTTAATCCCCCACGAATATTAATGATTTCACAGTATCTAACAGGTTGATTGATATTGCATTGTCCGGCCGGTTAGCTTAGTCGGTAGAGCATCGGAACGGTAGTCCAAAGGTCCCGGGTTCGAGCCCCGGTCTGGCGGCACATTTTTCTAGCCCTGTGACATTTGGCGCCCAACGTGGGGCCGTGACTGAATAAACTCCGAGAAACATTCAAAATGATTCTCTGTACCCATGGAAATTCACTGATTTTTGGTCAAAAGTAATTTATAGGGACACATCATCAGCAAAAAGAATTGTGCTAGAGTGCTCCACAGGGTTTCACAACTGCGCGTTCGAATGCCACTGGGAGCTTGACTTGTCAATGAGCAAGTGTTGATTCTTGCAGATAATGGGAGGTATACAGAACTGGTTCTACCCAGAAAAAGTGGGTGGTCTGCCTCCACCACAAACAAAACGACCGTCATATATATATATATTATAACCTTGCATGTGTTGAAGATGAGGTAAAACACCATACAAACAAACAAAACAAACAAACAAACTTAAAGGGACACACGGCAATGCTGATTTGCTTAAAACTGGTGGTGTCCCATTATATTTAAAATAATTTTCTACATATTACTTGCATATTTGCAATCATTAAAATTAAATTATTAGAATAGTTCAAAGCAAATTGTTTTTGCGTATTTCTAACTGCTGAATATATTGCACCACAAATATATTTAAACATTAGGCACAATAACTAAGAAAAATAAAAACGCAAATTTGTTATTTAATTATATTCCAGCAGGTTTTAACAGAAAATGATTACTTATCTATTAATAAATGTAGGTGCTTATTACTTCAAGATTGCCAAGTGTCCCTTTAATACAGATCTACATACATATACTTTCTTCCGACTCTTCTCTATCATTCTTTATCTATTAAAATGAAAGCCTGTGGCGCGCTCTATATCAGATATATTTGGATCAAAAATTTGCAATATAAGATCCAACATTTGCAAAGTATGACACAACGCAAGTATGACACAGTGAAAAAAAGTCAGAGACTCAGAGTACGAGTTGACTAAAGTACGAAAAACACTTGAGCTCACAACACGAAAGTATAGTTCAATTACAACATCACTGATTTTCTATTAGTAATCATGCATTTATATTAAGAATACATACTTGAAATTGTGTACATCTTTTTGACACACACGCCGATTGCGCTGTTTAGACTGACAGCTTCTTCTGTCCCTGCGAGCGCAACACTGTTTCCCGCCAAAATGTCAAACCTCTAAGAAAGACAACTCTGTAAACACGCACACCTCTGCAGTGCAACACACTAAGTTCCCTTTGTACTCTTTTTGAGATTTTTAGGAGGTTAAATTAGAAAAACACACACATGGATATAAATACATACCAGCAATACCTCTAGAGGACTTCTTAACACCAGCTAGACAGAAGAGATTAATAAAATACTGCCTTACACAAACATAATTGAACTCTATTCCACATGATAAAGGTTTTATAGTGAAACAAACAAAACTGAACAACTCAAAAACTCTTTTTTCATGAAGACAGTAGTTGAGTGGACGGACGGACGACGGACAACATACCATGGCACAAGCATAATAAAACAAAACGGTGATGACTGAAATAATATTTTGCGGAATCCATTTCAATCCAACAATTTCGAGGGATATAAGACCACTAAAACTGGGTGACCGGTAAAAGACGGTTAATTTTCCGGGACTTGCCGGTATCGGGTAGGAGGTGTTAAATGTAAAATTACTTTTTGTAATCAAAACATTATATTTAGATTCTGGAAACTAATTTGGTGTGTTGGCATATGATTAAATAAAGGATAATGATAAAAATATTTTTAAAAAATCATGTTTTTGATGTTTGTATTGGTGTATTTGCATGAAATTGAAAACGCCGGGCTCAATTTTAGAAACGCCGGGCTTGTCTTTAAACCATAATTACAAACTAATTATCAAATTCCAATTGTATTTTTCACATTGGTTATGTAAAATGACTCATTCTAAATATGATTTAAATTTTTTTTTATAAATAAGGGTACCAAAATGTGTATATTTAGACGAAATTAACTCAGTCATTACCGAAGTAGAAATAGAGAATGCGGTCAAACAAATAAAGAATAACAAGGTGGACAAGGTCCTAAACGAACATATAAAACATACACTACCTATCATGAGACAGTTATATGTTAAGCTTTTCAATATTATATTTGATAAAGGCATAGTGCCAGAAGATTGGACTATAGGAATTATTAATCCTATTTTTAAAAATAAGGGGCATTCGTTTGATCCCAGCAATTATAGACCAATCACATTGTTAAGTTGCTTCGGAAAACTATTTACAACAATTATAAATATACGTCTACAGACGTTTTTAGATACGCATGATGTAATAACTGAACATCAAGCAGGATTTAGGAAAGATTTTTCTACAACCGATAATATGTTTATTTTACACAGCCTTATACAAATATTAAATAACAATAAAAAGAAACTATTTTGTGCTTTTATAGATTTGAAACAAGCTTTCGACAAAGTATGGAGAGCAGTGTTATGGTATAAACTATCAAGGCACGAAATAAAGGAAAATGTTTTGATTTAATTAAAAGTATATATAGTAATATAAAATCATGTGTAACTGTAAATGGAACACATTCCGATTATTTCCCATCTAATATAGGAGTACGGCAAGGTGAACATCTTTCGCCAATTTTGTTTTCACTGTATCTAAACGATCTACACGATTTTCTGCGCAATAGTAATATTGTTGATGGTACATACTGCCAACCTCATGCACTTGATCAAGTAAACATGTTTTTTAAATTGTTTGTTTTATTATATGCTGATGATACAGTTATTGTGTGTGAAAGTGAGAAAGATTTACAGAATGCATTGAATGTTTATAAATTGAATTGTGATGAATGGAAACTTACAGTAAACATAGATAAATCTAAAGTGCTGGTTTTCTCAAAAGGTAGACAATCTAATTATAAGTTTACGTTTAATGGTGATTCAATTGATATTGTAACAGAATATAAGTATCTAGGTATATATTTTAGTAGAAGTGGTTCTTTTTATTTGGCAAAGAAACATATTGCTAATCAGGCTACTAGAGCTCTATACAGTCTACTTAAAAAAGCTAGATATTTGTCATTACCAATAGACTTGCAAATAGATTTATTCGATAAAACAATTAAACCCATTCTTTTATATGGCAGCGAAATATGGGGGTATGGAAATCTTGATGTAATTGACAGGGTGCAATTGAAGT